>LR738715.1:691198408-691231669 GCA_902687465.1 Secale cereale
ACCCCCCCCCCCCCCCCGGGTAGTTTGGGCCATAGTGGGCCTTGAGGGAAAGTGAGAGGCAGCCCATAGGGGCTGGCCGCTGCTCCACTAGAGAATCCTAGTTGGAGTAGGAGTGGGGGGCGCCACCTCTCCCCTTCCTTCTCTTCTCCTTCTTCCTTTCCTACTACTAGTAGGAATAGCAAGGAGGATTCCTATTCCTACTAGGAGTAGGAATCCTACTCCCCTTGGCGCGCCAGGCTTGGGCTGGCCAGCCTCCCCCTTGCTCCTTTATATACAGGGGCTGGGGGGCACCTCTAGACACACAAGTTGATCTCACCAGCCATGTGCGGTTCCCCCCTCCACAGAAACACACCTCGGTCATACCGTTGCAGTGCTTAGGCGAAGCCCTGCGCCGATAACTTCATCATATTCGTCACCACGCCGTCATGCTGACGCAACTCTCCCGTGAAGCTCAACTGGATCAAGAGCCCGTGGGACGTCATCAAGTTGAACGTGTGCTGAATGTGGAGGTGCCGTACGTTCGGTGCTTGATCGGTTGAATCGCGAAGAAGTTCGACTACATCAACCGCTTCACTTGACGCTTCCGCTTTCGGTCTACGAGGGTACGTAGACACACTCTCCCCTCTCGTTGCTATGCATCTGGTACATAGATCTTGCGTGATCGTAGGAAATTTTTTTAAATACTACGTTACCCAACAGTGGCATCATGAGCCAGGTCTATGCGTCGATGATATGCACGAGTAGAACACAAGTAAGTTGTGGACGATACTAGTCATACTGCTTACCAGCATGTCATAATCTGTTTCGGCGGTATTGTTGGATGAAGCGGCCCGGACCGACATTACGCGTACGCTTACGCGAGACTGGTTCTACCGACGTGCTTAGCACACAGGTGGCTGCCGGGTGTCAGTTTCTCCACTTTAGCAGAATCAAGTGTGGCTACGCCCGGTCCTTGTGAAGGTTAAAACAGTACATACTTGAAGGAATATCATTGTGATTTTGTATGCGTAGGTAAGAACGGTTCTTGCTAAGCCCGTAGCAGCCACACAAAACTTGCAACAACAAAGTAAAGAACGTCTAACTTGTTTTTGCGGGGCATGTTGTGATGTGATATGGTCAAGACATGATGAGTAATTGATACGTCCAAAACGTATCTATAATTTCTGCTTGCTCCATGCTTCTTTTGTGTGATATTGCTATGATATTTATGCACTTCCATACACTTTTGATCATATTTGGACTAACCTATTAACTCAGTGCACCCCAGTGCCAGTTTCTGTTCTCTACTGTTTTTGTATTTCAGGTTTTCCCATTACTTAAATTGCCAGAAAAATTCCGGGAAAAATATATAAAAAATCAGCGCTCCAGAAGCTTCCACGCACCAGAAGTGGGGCCAGAGGGGAGCCGGGGGCAGCCCAGGTGGCCTGCCCACGCGGCCCCCCTCCTGGCCGCGCCGGGGGGCGCCTGGGCCCCCCTCTCCGCCTCTGGTGACCCCCTTTGGCATATATTTAGCACGCGTCCCGAAACCCTCGAGGACGGAACCCTTTTTCACGATCTCATCTCTGTTCCGCCGCCGCCGCGCTTCCAAGATCGGGAGCACCAGGAGAACTCTTCCCGGCACCCTGCCGGAGGGGAGAACCACCACCGGGAGCTTCTCCACCACCATGGACGCTTCCCGGATGAGTTGTGAGTAGTCCCCCTTGGACCATGGGTCCATGACCAGTAGCTATGTGATGTTCTCCTCCCCTCTTTGTGTTGGGAACGTAGTATTTTAAAAATTTCCTACGATCACGCAAGATCTATCTACCAGATGCATAGCAACGAGAGGGAGGAGTGTGTCTACGTACCCTCGTAGACCGGGAGCGGAAGTGACGCGGTTGATGTTGTCGAACTTCTTCGCGATCCAACCGATCAAGCACCGAACGTACGGCACCTCCGCGTTCAGCACACGTTCAGATTGATGACGTCCCACGAGCTCTTGATCCAGTTGAGCTTCACGGGAGAGTTTCGTCAACACGACGGCGTGGTGACGGATATGATGTGTTCACCGGCGCAGGGCTTCACCTAAGCTCCGCGACGGTATGACCGAGGTGTGATTCTGTGGAGGGGGGCACCGCACACGGCTAAAACAATTCAACTTGTGTGTCTTTGGGTGCCCCCCTGCCCCCGTATATAAAGGAGCAAGGGAGGAGGGCCGGCCAACCTCCTATGGTGCGGCTAGGGAAGGAATCCTACTAGGAATAGGATTGCAATCCTATTCCTAGTAGGAATCACCAAAGAAGGAAGAGATGGAGTAGGAAAAGGAAGAGGTGGCGCCTCCCACCAATCCTAGTCCAACTAGGAACTAGGTGGGGCGCCGGCCAGCCCTATGGGCTGCCTCTCTCCTTTACACAAGGCTCACTACGGACCATCCCCCTTCGTAGGAGGTTCCGGTAACCCCCTTCGGCAATCCCGATAAATTCGAAACTTTTCCGGTATACTTCCGGTGTCCGAATATAGCCGTCCAATATATCAATCTTTATGTCTCGGACAGTCCGAGACTCCTCGTCATGTCCGTGATCTCATCCGGGACTCCGAACTACCTTCGGTACATCAATACTCATAAACTCATAATACCGATCGTCATCAAACGTTAAGCGTGCGGACCCTACGGGTTCGAGAACTATGTAGACATGACCGAGACTCATCTCCGGTCAATAACCAATAGCGGAACCTGGATGTTCATATTGTCTCCTACATATTCTACGAAGATCTTTTATCGGTCAGAACCGCATAACTACATACGTTGTTCCTTTTGTCAAACGGTATGTTACTTGCCCGAGATTCGATCGTCGGTATCTCTATACCTAGTTCAATCTCGTTACCGGCAAGTCTCTTTACTCGTTCCGTAACACATCATCTCGTGACTAACTCATTAGTCTTTTGCTTGCAAGGCTTATTGTGATGTGTGTTACCGAGAGGGCCCAGAGATACCTCTCCGACACTCGGAGTGACAAATCCTAATCTTGATCTACGCCAACACCACGAATACTTTCGGAGACACCTGTAGAGCATCTTTATGATCACCCAGTTACGTTGTGACGTTTGATAGCACACAAGGTGTTCCTATGGTATTCGGGAGTTGCATAATCTCATAGTCATGGGAACATGTATAAGTCATGAAGAAAGCAATAGCAGTTAAACTAAACGATCATAGTGCTATGCTAACGGATGGGTCTTGTCCATCACATCATTCTCCTAATGATGTGATCCCGTTGATCAAATGACAACTCATGTCTATGGCTAGGAAACATAACCATCTTTGATCAATGAGCTAGTCTAGTAGAGGCATACTAGGGACATGCTGTTTTGTCTATGTATCCACACATGTACTAAGTTTCCGGTTAATACAATTCTAGCATGAATAAAAGACATTTATCATGATATAAGGAAATACAAATAACATCTTTATTATTGCCTCTAGGGCATATTTCCTTCAGTCTCCTACTTGAACTAGAGTCAATAATCTAGATTACAAAGTGATGATCCTCACACCCATGGAGTCTTGGTGCTGATCATGTTTTGCCCGTGGAAGAGGCTTTAGTCAACGGGTCTGCAACATTCAGATCCTTATGTATTTTGCAAATCTCTATGTCTCCCTCCTTGACTAGATCGCGGATGGAATTGAAGCGTCTTTTGATGTGCTTTGTTCTTTTGTGAAACCTGGATTCCTTCGCCAAGGCTATGGCTCCAGTGTTGTCACAAAAGATTTTCATTGGACCCGATGCACTAGGTACTACACCTAGATCGGATATGAACTCCATCATCCAGACTCCTTCATTTGCTGCTTCCGAAGCAGCTATGTATTCCGCTTCACACGTAGATCCCGCCACGACGCTCTGCTTGGAACTGCACCAGCTGATAGCTCCACCGTTCAATAAAAATACATATCCGGTTTGTGACTTTGAGTCATCCGGATCACTGTCAAAGCTAGAATCGATGTAACCGTTTACGACGAGCTCTTTGTCACCTCCATATACGAGAAACATATCCTTTGTTCTTTTCAGATACTTTAGGATGTTTTTGACCGCTGTCCAGTGATCCACTCCTGGATTACTTTGGTACCTCCCTGCTAGACTTATAGCAAGGCACACATCAGGTCTGGTACACAGCATTGCATACATGATAGATCCTATGGCTGAGGCATAGGGAATGACTTTCATTTTCTCTCTATCTTCTGCAGTGGTCGGGCATTGAGTCTTACTCAACTTCATACCTTGTAAAATAGGCAAGAACCCTTTCTTTGACTGATCCATTTTGAACTTCTTCAAAATCTTATCAAGGTATGTGCTTTGTGAAAGTCCAATTAAGCGTCTTGATCTATCTCTATAGATCTTGATACCTAATATATAAGCAGCTTCACCGAGGTCTTTCATTGAAAAACTTTTATTCAAGTATCCTTTTATGCTATCCAGAAATTCTATATCATTTCCAATCAACAATATGTCATCTACATATAATATTAGAAATGCTACAGAGCTCCCACTCACTTTCTTGTAAATACATGCTTCTCCAAAAGTCTGTATAAAACCATATGCTTTGATCACCTCATCAAAGCGTATATTCCAACTCCGAGATGCTTGCACCAGTCCATAGATGGATCGCTGGAGCTTGCATACTTTGTTAGCACCTTTTGGATCGAAAAAACCTTCTGGTTGCATCATATACAACTCTTCTTTGAGATATCCATTTAGGAATGCAGTTTTGACATCCATTTGCCAGATTTCATAATCATAAAATGCGGCAATTGCTAACATGATTCGGACAGACTTAAGCATCGCTACAGGTGAGAAAGTCTCATCGTAGTCAACTCCTTGAACTTGTCGAAAACCTTTCGCAACAAGTCGAGCTTTGTAAACAGTAATATTACCGTCTGCGTCGGTCTTCCTCTTGAAGATCCATTTATTTTCGATGGCCTGCCGATCATCGGGCAAGTCAACCAAAGTCCATACTTTGTTCTCATACATGGATCCTATCTCAGATTTCATGGCTTCAAGCCATTTTGCGGAATCTGGGCTCATCATCGCTTCCTCATAGTTCGTAGGTTCATCATGGTCTAGTAACATGATTTCCAGAACTGGGTTGCCGTACCACTCTGGTGCGGAACGTACTCTGGTTGATCTACGACGTTCAGTAGAAACTTGATCCGAAGTTTCATGATCATTATCATTAACTTCCTCACTAATTGGTGTAGGAATCACTAGAACAATTTCCTGTGATGTACTATTTTCCAATCCGGGAGAAGGTACAATTACCTCATCAAGTTCTACTTTCCTCCCACTCACTTCTTTCGAGAGAAACTCTTTTTCTAGAAAGGATCCGTTCTTAGCAACGAATATTTTGCCTTTGGATCTGTGATAGAAGGTGTACCCAACAGTCTCTTTTGGGTATCCTATGAAGACACATTTTTCCGACTTGGGATCGAGCTTATCAGGTTGAAGTGTTTTCACATAAGCATCGCAGCCCCAAATTTTAAGAAACGACAACTTTGGTTTCTTCCCAAACCATAGTTCATAAGGTGTCGTATCAACGGATTTAGATGGTGCCCTATTTAACGTGAATGCAGCTGTCTCTAAAGCATAACCCCAAAACGATAGTGGTAAATCGGTAAGAGACATCATAGATCGCACCATATCCAATAAAGTACGGTTACGACGTTCGGACACACCATTACGCTGTGGTGTTCCAGGTGGCGTGAGTTGTGAAACTATTCCACATTGTTTCAAATGAAGACCAAACTCGTAACTCGAATATTCTCCTCCACGATCTGATCGTAGGAACTTTATTTTCTTGTTACGATGATTCTCTACTTCACTCTGAAATTCTTTGAACTTTTCAAATGTTTCAGACTTGTGCTTCATTAAGTAGATATACCCATATCTGCTCAAATCATCAGTGAAGGTCAGAAAATAACGATACCCGCCGCGAGCATCAACACTCATTGGTCCACATACATCAGTATGTATGATTTCCAACAAATCTGTTGCTTGCTCCATAGTTCCGGAGAACGGAGTTTTAGTCATCTTGCCCATGAGGCATGGTTCGCAAGCACCAAGTGATTCATAATCAAGTGATTCCAAAAGTCCATCATTATGGAGTTTCTTCATGCGTTTTACACCAATATGACCTAAACGGCAGTGCCACAAATAAGTTGCACTATCACTATTAACCTTGCATCTTTTTGTTTCAATATTATGAATATGTGTATCACTACAATCGAGATCCAATAAGAATAGACCACTCTTCAAGGGTGCATGACCATAAAAGATATTATTCATTAAAATGGAACAACCATTATTCTCTGATTTAAATGAATAACCGTCTCGCAATAAACAAGATCCAGATATAATGTTCATGCTCAACGCTGGCACCAAATAACAATTATTTAGGTCTAAAAATAATCCCGAAGGTAGATGTAGAGGTAGCGTGCCGACGGCGATCACATCGACTTTGGAACCGTTTCCCACGCGCATCGTCACCTCGTCCTTAGCTAATCTTCGTTTAATCCGTAGTCCCTGTTTCGAGTTACAAATATTAGCAACCGAACCGGTATCAAATACCCAGGTACTACTACGAGCATTAGTAAGGTACACATCAATAACATGTATATCACATATACCTTTGTTCATCTTGCCATCCTTCTTATCCGCCAAATACTTGGGGCAGTTCCGCTTCCAGTGTCCAGTCCCCTTGCAGTAGAAGCACTCAGTTTCAGGCTTGGCTCCAGATTTGGGTTTCTTCGTGGAAGTAGCAACTGACTTGCTATTCTTTTTGAAGTTCCCTTTCTTTCCCTTGCCCTTTTTCTTGAAACTAGTGGTCTTGTTAACCATCAACACTTGATGCTCCTTTTTAATTTCTACCTCCGCAGCTTTGAGCATAGCGAAGAGCTCGGGAATTGTCTTTTGCATCCCTTGCATGTTATAGTTCATCACGAAGCCTTTATAGCTTGGTGGCAGTGATTGAAGAACTCTATCAATAACATTATCCTCGTCAACTTTGCAACCAAGTTGAGTCATATGATTGTAGTACCCAGACATTCTGAGCAAGTGTTCACTGATAGAACTATTCTCCTCCATTTTGCAGCTGTAGAACTTATTGGAAATCTCATATTTCTCAATTCGGGCATTTGCTTGAAATATTAACTTCAACTCCAGGAACATCTCATATGCTCCATGACGTTCAAAACGTCGTTGAAGTCCCGGTTCTAAGCCGTAAAGCATGGCACACTGAACTATCGTGTAGTCATCAGACCGCGACTGACAGACGTTCAAAGCGTCTGCATTAGCGGAAGGGGGCTTGTCACCTAGCGGTGCTTCAAGGACATAATTCTTCTGTGCAGCAATGAGGATAATCCTCAGGTTACGGACCCAGTCCGTGTAATTGCTACCATCATCTTTCAACTTAGCTTTCTCTAGGAATGCATTAAAATTCAAAGGAACGGTAGCACGGGCCATTGATCTACAACGACATAGATATGCAAAACTATCAGGACTAAGTTCATGATAAATTAAAGTTCAATTTAATCATATTAATTTAAAGAACTCCCACTTAGATAGACATCCCTCTGGTCATCTAAATGATCACGTGATCCAAATCAACTAAACCATGTCCGATCATCACGTGAGATGGAGTAGTTTTCAATGGTGAACATCTTATGTTGATCATATCTACTATATGATTCACGCTCGACCTTTCGGTCTCCAGTGTTCCGAGGCCATATCTGTATATGCTAAGCTCGTCAAGTTTAACCCGAGTATTCTGCGTGTGCAAATCTGGCTTACACCCGTTGTATTTGAACGTAGCGCTTATCACACCCGATCATCACGTGGTGTCTCGGCACGACGAACTTTCGCAACGGTGCATACTCAGGGAGAACACTTATACCTTCAAATTTAGTAAGGGATCATCTTATAATGCTACCGTCGTCCTAAGCAAAATAAGAAGCATAATAAGATAAACATCACATGCAATCAAAATATGTGACATGATATGGCCATCATCATCTTGTGCTTTTGATCTCTATCTCCAAAGCACCGTCATGATCACCTTCGTCACCGGCTTGACACCTTGATCTTCATCGTAGCATCGTTGTCGTCTCGCCAACTATTGCTTCTACGACTATCGCTACCGCTTAGTGATAAAGTAAAGCAATTACATGGCGATTGCATTTCATACAATAAAGCGACAACCATATGGCTCCTGCCAGTTGCCGATAACTTTACAAAACATGATCATCTCATACAAAACCGTATAACTCATCATGTCTTGACCATATCACATCACAACATGCCCTGCAAAAACAAGTTAGACGTCCTCTACTTTGTTTGTTGCAAGTTTTACGTGGCTACTACGGGCTTTAGCAAGAACCGTTCTTACCTACGCATACAAAACCACAACGATGTTTCGTCAAGTATGTGCTGTTTTAACCTTCACAAGGACCGGGCGTAGCCACACTTGATTCAGCTAAAGTGAGAGAGACAGACACCCGCCAGTCACCTTTAAGCAACGAGTGCTCGTAACGGTGAAACCAGTCTCGCGTAAGCGTACGCGTAATGTCGGTCCGGGCCGCTTCATCTCACAATACCGCCGAAGCAAAGTATGACATGCTGGTAAGCAGTATGACTAGTATCGTCCACAATCTCATTGTGTTCTACTCGTGCATATCATCTACGCATAGACCTGGCTCTGATGCCACTGTTGGGAACGTAGTATTTTAAAATTTTCCTACGATCACGCAAGATCTATCTACCAGATGCATAGCAACGAGAGGGAGGAGTGTGTCTACGTACCCTCGTAGACCGGGAGCGGAAGTGACGCGGTTGATGTTGTCGAACTTCTTCGCGATCCAACCGATCAAGCACCGAACGTACGGCACCTCCGCGTTCAGCACACGTTCAGATTGATGACGTCCCACGAGCTCTTGATCCAGTTGAGCTTCACGGGAGAGTTTCGTCAACACGACGGCGTGGTGACGGATATGATGCGCAGGGCTTCGCCTAAGCTCCGCGACGGTATGACCGAGGTGTGATTCTGTGGAGGGGGGCACTGCACACGGCTAAAACAATTCAACTTGTGTGTCTTTGGGTGCCCCCCTGCCCCCGTATATAAAGGAGCAAGGGAGGAGGGCCGGCCAACCTCCTATGGTGCGGCTAGGGAAGGAATCCTACTAGGAATAGGATTGCAATCCTATTCCTAGTAGGAATCACCAAAGAAGGAAGAGATGGAGTAGGAAAAGGAAGAGGTGTTGCCTCCCACCAATCCTAGTCCAACTAGGAACTAGGTGGGGCGCCGGCCAGCCCTATGGGCTGCCTCTCTCCTTTCCACAAGGCTCAATATGGACCATCCCCCTTCGTAGGAGGTTCCGGTAACTTCCTTCGGCAATCCCGATAAATCCGAAACTTTTCCGGTATACTTCCGGTGTCCGAATATAGCCGTCCAATATATCAATCTTTATGTCTCGGACATTCCGAGACTCCTCGTCATGTCCGTGGTCTCATCCGGGACTCCGAACTACCTTCGGTACATCAATACTCATAAACTCATAATACCGATCGTCATCAAACGTTAAGCGTGCGGACCCTACGGGTTCGAGAACTATGTAGACATGACCGAGACTCATCTCCGGTCAATAACCAATAGCGGAACCTGGATGTTCATATTGGCTCCTACATATTCTACGAAGATCTTTTATCGGTCAGAACCGCATAACTACATACGTTGTTCCTTTTGTCAAACGGTATGTTACTTGCCCGAGATTCGATCGTCGGTATCTCTATACCTAGTTCAATCTCGTTACCGGCAAGTCTCTTTACTCGTTCCATAACACATCATCTCGTGACTAACTCATTAGTCTTTTGCTTGCAAGGCTTATTGTGATGTGTGTTACCGAGAGGGCCCAGAGATACCTCTCCGACACTCGGAGTGACAAATCCTAATCTTGATCTATGCCAACACCACGAATACTTTCGGAGACACCTGTAGAGAATCTTTATGATCACCCAGTTACGTTGTGACGTTTGATAGCACACAAGGTGTTCCTACGGTATTCGGGAGTTGCATAATCTCATAGTCATAGGAACATGTATAAGTCATGAAGAAAGCAATAGCAGTTAAACTAAACGATCATAGTGCTATGCTAACGGATGGGTCTTGTCCATCACATCATTCTCCTAATGATGTGATCCCGTTGATCAAATGACAACTCATGTCTATGGCTAGGAAACATAACCATCTTTGATCAATGAGCTAGTCTAGTAGAGGCATACTAGGGACATACTGTTTTGTCTATGTATCCACACATGTACTAAGTTTCCGGTTAATACAATTCTAGCATGAATAAAAGACATTTATCATGATATAAGGAAATACAAATAACATCTTTATTATTGCCTCTAGGGCATATTTCCTTCACTTTGTTCTTCTTTGATTAGACCTCGTGAGCTGCCCTACATGATCGAGGCACATATGTAATCTTTATGTTGTTGCTATGCTGAGTTTGCTGGGATCCGATGGATTATGAGATTATGTTCAGATTGTGTGTGAGTAATATATTTGATTCACCTCTTTTATATTTATGTTCTTGAGTAATTCTTGCATGTTCTCCGTTGCTGTTTATTGCTTTGGCCAAGTAGTAGGTAGTAACTCCAAGAGGGAACGTTATGCTTGATTGTGGGTTCATGCCCCTCGATGACTAGCTTGAGTGACAGAAACATGAGTCTAGGGGATGTGTTGTTGCCACAAGGGGGAAAACAACGGTGCTTGTACTTGCGGGTGCAAGGATTGTTTACTTTACGCAAAGTTCTTTTAATGCAGTTGTCTGTTGCTTTGAGTTTACACTTTGGGTGGGACTCGCAACTTAATACCAGCGAGATGTTCTGGATAGATATCTCAAGGTGGATGATTAGTAGTAGATGCAGATGGATTTCGGTCTACTTGCCTTGGCGTACCGCCCATGCTTTTGAGCCTCTACCTTTCTTGCAGCATAGTTAGCATTGGTTTGCGCACATAATCCTGCCAATTGCCCAGCTGTACTTTGTTTACCTCGCTTAGCTGTTTTATCGTCTTTTGGGAGAGAGACATCACTAGTGAACATCATGGGACCCCGGTCCATATTACCATCACTGATCACACCCGCTATTTACTTCATGTTCTTATTTCCTAGTTGCAGTCATACCTATCACTATTATCTCTTGCGTTTGATCCTTTGTAAACGACAAGGCCTGAGGGATTGACAACCTCTCTGTACTCGTTGGGAGCAAAGTTATTTGTATCTGTGTGCAGGTCCTGTCAAAGCAAAAGTTTCTGGCGCTATTGATACCTTCTTGTCGACCCTCGGAGTCTCGCGGGATTCGATCCTTGGTATCTTTGCCAAGGGAAATTTGCCGCTACGCTACATCTCAAACCTTCCACTTGGGGTAACCAACGAGGGGCGAGAAGCCATCAAGCAAGTTTCTGGCGCCATTGCCGGGGACTCCACTCTTCAAGATAGGGGAGTTGCACGCTATCTTTTATCTTTGCTTTTAGTCTTGTTAGTTTACCTTTCAGTTTTTGCTTTAGTGTCCTTTATCAAAAATCACAAAAATAGTTATCTTGCTTGCTGCTGCTATGGGTTCCACCGAGAACACCAAGTTGTGTGAATTCACTAGTCATAACAACGATGACTTTATCTGCACGCCTATTACTACACCTGCCACTTCAGCACCTTCTTATGAAATTAAACCTGCTTTACTGAACCTAGTTATGAAAGATCAATTCTCCGGTGCTGGAGATGATGTTGCTTTACACTTAAATAAT
Source organism: Secale cereale (assembly GCA_902687465.1). Classification (NCBI taxonomy): domain Eukaryota; kingdom Viridiplantae; phylum Streptophyta; class Magnoliopsida; order Poales; family Poaceae; genus Secale; species Secale cereale. The sequence continues at coordinate 691,210,241 of LR738715.1, forward strand.
TTTGTTGAACTCTGTGATATGCAAAAGTACCAAGAAATAGATGGTAATATTGTTAAGCTTAAGCTTTTTCCTTTCTCCTTGAGAGGAGGAGCTAAAATCTGGTTTCAATCCTTGCCTAGGAATAGCATAGATTCTTGGGACAAGTGCAAGAATGCCTTTATTGGGAAATACTATCCCCCTGCTAAAATTATCCAACTAAGGAGTAATATAATGAATTTTAAACAATTGGATAATGAACACGTTGCCCAAGCTTGGGAACGCATGAAATCTCTTGTCAAGAACTGCCCTACTCATGGTTTGACTACTTGGATGGTTATCCAAACTTTTTATGCAGGCTTGAACTTTACCTCGCGGAACTTGTTAGATTCGGCTGCGAGAGGAACCTTTATGTCAACTACACTTGGTGCTGCCACAAAGCTTCTCGATGAGATGATGACCAACTATTCCCAATGGCACACCGAACGCGCTCCAACAGGTAGGAAGGTAAACTCTGTCGAGGAGATTTCCTCCTTAAATGAAAAAGTTGACTTGATCATGTCTCTACTTTCCAAGCAATCTCCTATTGATCCTCATGATGTTCCTTTGAATTCTTTGATTGCTCAAGATCAAGTAGATGTGAACTTTATCTCTAGAAACAATTTCAATAACAATGCTTATAGGAGTAATTTTGGTAGCAACCCTAGACCGTTCCCCTCTAATTCCTATGGGAACAACAATGCTTATCCTGGCACCAAGAACTCCACTTCTGAACTAGAGATTATGCTTAAAGACTTTATCACTACCCAAAAAGCCTTGAATAAGAGTGTAGAAGAAAAACTAGCCAAACTATATAATCTCTCTTCGAAGGTAGACAATTTAGCCCATGAGGTAGAATTGCTTAAAATTAGAACTTCCCCTCTCGAGGAGAGGAAGACCACTCCTATGAATGCTATTCAAGTGCAAATTAATGAAAACATTAGGATGATGGCTAAACTTAAAGAGAGATGGGCTAGAGAAAAGGAGGAAGAAGATAGAATTAAGAGCCTTCCTACCCACCACACTGTTGCTACTATCCAAGTTGTTGAGGATATCCAAACTCTTAGCACCCAATGCACTCCTGGTCCCATTGGACCTATTAATGGCGATGCTATGACCTCAACCGTAGAAACTCCTATAACCATAGAAGCTACCAAACAAGTGAGCCTAAAGGACACCACTACCACTTTACTTGATAGTAGTGACCTTGATTTTGATAATTGCACCCTTTCTGAAGTTATTAGTTTTCTTCACAAGATGTCTAGAGATCCCCACACTAGCACGCTTAATCTTGCCTTCACAGAGCATATCACTAATGCTCTCATCAAAGCTAGGGAGGAGAAACTTAGGGTAGAAGCCTCCATACCTAGAAAGCTAGAAGATGGTTGGGATCCTATGATTAAAATTAAGTTGGATAACTTCTCTTGCTATGCTTTATGTGATGTTGGAGCTAGTACCTCCGTTATGCCCAAAAGAATATATGATATGCTTAAATTGAAACCTTTTGATCCTTGTTCTTTTGGTGTTCGTCTTGTTGATTCTTCCATAAAGAAACCTTTGGGGAGGATCGACGATGTTCTTATCATTGTCAATGACAATTATGTTCCCGTTGATTTTACTATTATGGATATTGAATGTGAACCTTCTTGTCCAATTATTTTGGGACGTCCTTTTCTTCGCACCGTTGGTGCTATCATTGACATGAAAGAGGGGAATATAAAATTCCAATTTCCTCTCAAGAAAGGGATGGAACACTTCCCTAGAAAGAAGATTAAGTTACCTTTTGAGTCCGTTATACGGGCTAGCTATTCTTTTACTCTTGATAAAACTTGATCTTCTCCTTTTGCATTATGCCTAGCTTAAAGGCATAAAAGAAAGCGCTTTTGGGAGGCAGCCCACAATGAATAAAGTTTTATTTTGCTTTTGTTGTGTCTTGATGTTTGTTACTACAGTAGCATCATCATTGTATCTTTACTTTTCAACTTTGTGCCAAGTTTAGCCTCTGATTGCAAGAAAGTTCAAAAGTTGTGACGTGTTGTCCAGAAAACAGATTATGTCCTTGGACAGAAAAATTCGTATAAAATCACCAGATCATCTTTTTGGTCTGATTTTTTTTGACAGCGTGCTCTATACAATTGGCTTTCAGGCGTCTGTTCTGAGTTTTTTTATTTGAGTTGCAGAAGTGCCCCTAAAAAATTATTTACTACCTGCTGGTCTGTTTTTCACAGATTCTGTCATGTTTTGCCTTTTCTTCGTTTTGCAAACCTTGAGCTTGCTTTTTCTTTGCAAAAACCTTTTGGTAATCTTGAGAAACAGTAGCTCTTCAAGATTATCTTTATTTCCAGCAGGGAAAAGTTATTTTATAATGGGTACTAACCTCGCTAATCAGATTATGATGAGTTATGTATGAAGGGAGCTTTCAAGTGTGTGAGGGAAGATGATAAAAAGATTCAGGAGTGTCAAACGCTCAAGCTTGGGGATGCCCCCGTGCACCCCCAAGAAATATTCGAGAAGACTCAAGCGTCTAAGCTTGGGGATGCCCCCGTGCATCCCCTTCTCCATCAACAATTATCAGTTCGTCTTTCGTTCCACTATATTTTAATCACTTCATGCATTATGTGCTATGCTTGGAGCGTCTTGCTTTTAGTTTCCTTTTTAGTTTTCTTTATCTTTGCATGCTGTTCATAACGAGTTAGAACCCAGCTTTCTTTGTGTGGGAGAGAAATACGCTCCACTTCAACCTAGAACACAACATAGGATTTTCATGCTTATCTTTGCTGTGTGTGTTCTTTGTCTTTCCATAGCTACTGCCATGTTTAGCTCTTAGTTTTCATGCTTTTCTTTTTAAAGAGCTTTTGTTTAGTTGGTTGTTGAACTCTCTTGAGTTTTCATGTTTATCTTGTTAAGAGAGTTTGTCTGTTGCACTGAGTTGTGTGTCTTAACTTAAAGTAGGTAATTGAGGTTGCTATTTAATTTTAGTAGTAACTTGCAATAGTTTTGAGGTATTGCCATGAGTAATGTCTGAACTTTTGGTGTCAAGAGCTTTAGCCTATTAGTGATAGATGTCGTATTTTGGGCAATCCGTGTTTATTTTCGAAAACCTACAAAATAGTTGAGAACTTTAGCTACTAAATGGATCACTAATCTTTGGAGGGATCGAATATTAGAGTACACTCACGTACCATGGGTCGAGGATGCGCAAGGGTAACCAAACCCCCATACACACCTCCTCGGGGTACTTGTCTCTTTGTGAACCTCCTAATTAGATTGAGAGTTACCGATAATAAGTGCATGAGTTCATCGGACTAATGTGAGTATTCGAAGGTTGACACTTCCACCTATCCATATTTTTCCAGCCTCTTCGGTACCGTGCATTGTCCTTTCTCACCTCGAGAGTTGGCGCATACTTCGCCGGTGCATCCAAATCCTTGGCACGATACGCTCTGTCATCATAAGCCTCATTATATCCTTCCTCAAAACAGCCACCATACCTACCTATTAAGGCATTTCCATAGCCTTTCCGAGATACATTGCCATGCAACATCCATCTTCTCATGACTTGATCTTCATGTCATACATGCTTTTTGCTTGATCGATGAGCCGCATGCTAGTTGGGCCTTGCCCTAATCATTGCTACATGGCGCGCTAGTATCATTGCATATCCTGCTACACTGGCAGAGGCATACATTTGCATACATCATGATAGTTTCATTTTGTTTATGTTGAGTACTTTTGTAAAGTGTGAAAGATCTTCTATACTTCTTGTAATACATAGAGTGTTGCCCCTAAAGTGAGGAAAAGATCCCAAAGAGGACAAATCAAAAGATCCCAAAGAGGACAAAATCAAAAGATCCCAAAGAGGACAAATGAGAGATAAATAGAAAGAGCCATTGAGGCCACAAAAAAATAAAAAAATAGAAATAAAAAGGAGAAAAAGAAATAAAAAGAGAGAAGGGAGCACACTACTATTTCCTTTTGAGAGATCCACACTCGTACTCCATCTTATACCTTGTCCTCCATAGAGATTATCATTCACGCATATAGCTATGTGGGAACCTTTACACTATGGAACTTGGCTTGTATATTCCAATGATGAGCCTCCTCAAAAGAGCTCTAGGTCTTCTTGAGCAAGCAAGTTGGATGCACCCCCATTAGTTCCATTGGAGAGCTTACCTTAGCTCATATGTGCATCTGTTGCATGGCAATCCCTACTCCTCACATCATATCTATCATTTGGCTTTCTCTCGCCGATGATTGTCCTCATTGATGTGAGCCTTTCACACCTTTTTTGTATTCCCCCTCTATCATGTCTCTCTTTGTCATCCTAAGTGTCGACTTTCTTGCTTACGCTCATCCATTGCATGAGTGCTCAAAATATCGAAAGGGAGTGGATCATTTTGACTTGTACCTGGCTGACGGTCTGGGGATGAGTCAAGATAAGATTCCAAAGAAGACCAAGTGTGAAACTTTAGTAGATTAAGTTCTCAACAATACAGAAACTATGTTTTACTCTCTCATATATCCCTATCCCCTTTCTTGCACGCAAACACCATTTGGAGACATTCGAGTCACGGACAGCGAGAGCTCTTGCACCTTTATGTTCTTATGTTACTTGTTACAATGCTAATATAGGCTCTTGCTTGTTATGACTTGGATTGGATTACATGCCTTGATTGCTTTACTTAAAAGTTCTTATATGGTTGATAGCATGTCATCACAGAAATTATGCTTGTTATCATTAACCTACTCGAGGACGAGCAGGAATTAAGCTTCGGGATCTTGATACGTCCAAAACGTATCTATAATTTCTGCTTGCTCCATGCTTCTTTTGTGTGATATTGCTATGATATTTATGCACTTCCATACACTTTTGATCATATTTGGACTAACCTATTAACTCAGTGCACCCCAGTGCCAGTTTCTATTCTCTGCTGTTTTTGTATTTCAGGTTTTCCCATTACTTAAATTGCCAGAAAAAATCCAGGAAAAATATATAAAAAATCAGCGCTCCAGAAGCTTCCACGCGCCAGAAGTGGGGCCAGAGGGGAGCCGGGGGCAGCCCAGGTGGCCTGCCCACGTGGCCCCCCTCCTGGCCGCGCTGGAGGGGGCGCCTGGGCCCCCCTCTCCGCCTCTGGTGACCCCCTTTGGCATATATTTAGCACGCGTCCCGAAACCCTCGAGGACGGAACCCTTTTTCGCGATCTCATCTCTGTTCCGCCGCCGCCGCGCTTCTAAGATCGGGAGCACCAGGAGAACTCTTCCCGGCACCCTGCCGGATGGGAGAACCACCACCGGGAGCTTCTCCACCACCATGGACGCTTCCCGGATGAGTTGTGAGTAGTCCCCCTTGGACCATGGGTCCATGACCAGTAGCTATGTGATGTTCTCCTTCCCTCTTTGTTCTTCATCGATTAGACCCCGTGAGCTGCCCTACATGATCGAGGCACATATGTAATCTTTATGATGTTGCTATGCTGAGTTTGCTGGGATCCGATGGATTATGAGATTATGTTCAGATTGTGTGTGAGTAATATATTTGATTCACCTCTTTTATATTTATGTTCTTGAGTAATTCTTGCATGTTCTCCGTTGCTGTTTATTGCTTTGGCCAAGTAGTAGGTAGTAACTCCAAGAGGGAACGTTATGCTTGATTGTGGGTTCATGCCCCTCGATGACTAGCTTGAGTGACAGAAACATGAGTCTAGGGGATGTGTTGTTGCCACAAGGGGGAAAACAACGGTGCTTGTACTTGCGGGTGCAAGGATTGTTTACTTTACGCAAAGTTCTTTTAATGCAGTTGTCTGTTGCTTTGAGTTTACACTTTGGGTGGGACTCGCAACTTAATACCAGCGAGATGTTCTGGATAGATATCTCAAGGTGGATGATTAGTAGTAGATGCAGATGGATTTCGGTCTACTTGCCTTGGCGTACCGCCCATGCTTTTGAGCCTCTACCTTTCTTGTAGCATAGTTAGCATTGGTTTGCGCACATAATCCTGTCAATTGCCCAGCTGTAATTTGTTTACCTCGCTTAGCTGTTTTATCGTCTTTTGGGAGAGAGACATCACTAGTGAACATCATGGGACCCCGGTCCATATTACCATCACTGATCACACCCACTATTTACTTCCTGTTCTTATTTCCAAGTTGCAGTCATACCTATCACTATTATCTCTTGCGTTTGATCCTTTGTAAACGACAAGGCCGGAGGGATTGACAACCTCTCTGTACTCGTTGGGAGCAAAGTTATTTGTATCCGTGTGCAGGTCCTGTCAAAGCAAAAGTTTCTGGCGCTATTGACACCTTCTTGTCGACCCTCGGAGTCTCACGGGATTCGATCCTTGGTATCTTTGCCAAGGGAAATTTGCCGCTACGCTACATCTCAAACCTTCCACTTGGGGTAACCAACGAGGGGCGAGAAGCCATCAGTAATACGTTATTGTATGAGATGATCATGTTTTGTAAAGTTATCGCCAACTGGCAGGAGCCATATGGTTCTCGCTTTATTGTATGAAATACAATCGCCATGTAATTGCTTTACTTTATCACTAAGCGGTAGCGATAGTCGTGGAAGCAATAGTTGGCGAGACGACAACGATGCTACGATGGAGATCAAGGTGTCGCGCCGGTGATGATGGTGATCATGATAGTGCCTTGGAGATGGAGATCAAAAGCACAAGATGATGATGGCCATATCATGTCACATATTTTGATTGCATGTGATGTTTATCTTATTATGCTTCTGATCTTGCTTAGTATGACGGTAGCATTATAAGATGATCCCTTACAAAATTTCAAGGTACAAGTGTTCTCCCTGAGTATGCACCATTGCGAAAGTTCGTCGTGCCGAGACACCACGTGATGATCGGGTGTGATAAGCTACGTTCAAATACAATGGGTTTAAGACAGTTTTGCACATGCAGAATACTCGGGTTAAACTTGACGAGCCTAGCATATGCGGATATGGACTCGGAACATTGGAGACCGAAAGGTCGAGCGTGAATCATATAGTAGATATGATCAACATAAGATGTTCACCATTGAAAACTACTCCATCTCACGTGATGATCGGACATGGTTTACTTGATTTGGATCACGTGATCATTTAGATGACTAGAGTGATATCTATCTAAGTGGGAGTTCTTTAGTAATAATATGATTAATTGAACTTTAATTTATCATGAACTTAGTCCTGGTAGTATTAGCATATCTATGTTGTAGATCAATAGCTCGCGATGTAGCTCCCCGTTTGTTTTTATATGTTCCTAGAGAAAACTAAGTTGAAAGATGTTAGTAGCAATGATGCGGACTTGTTCCGTGATCTAAGGATTTTCCTCATTGCTGCACAGAAGAATTATGTCCTTGATGCACCGCTAGGTGACAGACCTATTGCAGGAGCAGATGCATACGTTATGAATGTTTTAACAAAAGCTAGGTATGATGACTACTTAATAGTGTAGTGCACCATGCTTTACGGCTTATAACCGGGACTTCGAAAACGTTATGAACGCCACGGAGCATATGAGATGTTCCGAGAGTTTAAATTAGTATTTCATACCCATGCCCGTGTCGAGAGGTATAAGACTCTGACAGTACTTTGCCTACAAGATGGAGGAGAATAGCTCAACCAGTGAGCATGTGCTCAGATTGTCTGGATACTACAATTGCTTGAATCAAGTGGGAGGCAATCTTCCAGATAAGATAGTAATTGACAAAGTTCTCTAGACACTATCACCAAGTTAGTAGAACTTCATGATGAACTATAATATGCAAGGGATGACGAAAGTAATTCCCAAGAACTTCGCGATGCTGGAATCGGCGAAGGTAGAAATCAAGAGAGAGCATCAAGTGTTGATGGTTAACAAGACCACTTGTTTCAAGTAAAGGGCAAAGGGATAGAAGGGGAACTTCAAGAAGAATGACAAGCAAGTTGTCACTCCCGTGAAGAAACCCAAAGCTAAACTCAAGCCTGAAAAAAAGTGCTTCTACTTCAAAGGAAATGGTCACTAGAAGTAGAACTGCCCTAGATACTTGGTGGATAAGAAGGGTGGCAAAGTGAACAAAGGTATATTTGATATACATATTATCTATGTGTACTTTACTAGTGTTCATAGCAACCCCTCGGTATTTGATACCGGTTCAGTTGCTAAAATTAGTGACTCGAAACGGGAGTTGCAGAATGAACAGATACTAGTTAAAGGTGAAGTGACGATGTGTGTTGGAAGTGGTTCCAAGATTGATATGATCATCATCGCATACTCCCTATACTTTCGGGATTATTGTACAACCTAAATAAATGTTATTTGGCATTTGCATTAAGCATGAATATGATTTGATCATGTTTGTTGCAATACAGTTATTCATTTAAATTCATAGAATAATTGTTATTCTATTTACATGAATAAAGCCTTCGATGGTCATACACCCAATGAAAATAGTTTGTTGGATCTCGATCGTAGTGATACACATATTCATAATATTGAAGCCAAAAGATGGAGGGTTAATAATGATAGTGCAACTTATTTGTGGCACTGCCGTTTAGGTCATATTGGTGTAAAGCGCATGAAGAAACTCCATAGTGATGGACTTTTGGAATCACTTGATTATGAATCACTTGGTGCTTGCGAACCATGCCTCATGGGCAAGATGACTAAAACTACGTTCTCCGGAACAATGGAGCGAGCAACAGATTTGTCGGAAATCATACATACTGATGTATGTGGACCGAGGAGTGTTGAAGCTCGCGGCGGGTATCGTTATTTTCTGACCTTCACCGATGATTTGAGTAGATATGGGTATATCTACTTGATGAAGCATAAGTCTAAAACATTTGAAAAGTTCAAAGAGTTTCAGAGTGAAGTAGAGAATCATCGTAACAAGAAAATAAAAGTTTCCACGATCTGATCGCGGAGGCGAATATTTGAAGTTACGAGTTTGTCCTTCATTTAGAACAATGTGAAATAGTTTCACAACTCATGCCACCCGGAACACCACAGCGTAATGGTGTGTGTGAACATCGTAACCGTACTTTATTAGATATTGTACGATCTATGATGTCTCTTACCGATTTACCACTATCGTTTTGCGTTATGCATCAGAGACAGCTGCATTAACGTTAAATAGGGCAATATCTAAATCCGTTGAGACGACGCCTAATGAACTGTGGTTTGGTAAGAAACCAAAGTTGTCGTTTCTTAAAGTTCGGGGCTGCGATGCTTATGTGAAAAAGCTTCAACCTGATAAGCTCGAACCCAAGTCAGAGAAATGTGTCTTCATAGGATACCCAAAGGAGACTGTTGGGTACACCTTCTATCACAGATCCGAAGGCAAGATATTCGTTGCTAAGAATGGATCCTTTCTAGAGAAGGAGTTTCTCTCGAAAGAAGTGAGTGGGAGGAAAGTGGAACTTGATGAGGTAATTGTACCTTCTCCCGAATTGGAAAGTAGTACATAACAGAAACTAGTTCCAATGATTCCTACACCAATTAGTGAGGAAGCTAATGATGATGATCATGAAACTTCGGATCAAGCTACTGCTGAACTTCGTAGATCAACCGGAGTACGTTCCGCGCCAGAGTGTTATGGCAACCCGGTTCTAGAAGTCATGTTACTAGACCATGATGAACCTACGAACTATGAGGAAGCGATGATGAGCCCAGGTTCCCCAAAATGGCTTGAGGCCATGAAATCTGAGATGGGATCCATGTATGAGAAGAAAGTGTGGACTTTGGTTGACTTGCCCGATGATCGGCAAGCCATTAAAAATAAATGGATATTTAAGAGGAAGACTGACGCCGATGGTAATGTTACTATCTACAAAGCTCGACTTGTTGCGAAAGGTTTTCGACAAGTTCAAGGTGTTGACTAAGATGAGATTTTTTCACTCGTAGTGATGCTTAAGTTTGTCCGAATCATGTTAGCAATTGCCGCATTTTATGAAATCTGGCAAATGGATAACAAAACTGCATTCTTTAATGGATTTATTAAAGAAGAGTCGTATATGATGCAGCCAGAAGGTTTTGTCAATCCTAAAGGTGCTAAATAAGCAAGCTCCAGCGATCCATCTATGGACTGGTAGAAGCATCTCGAAGTTGGAATATATGCTTTGATAAGTTGATCAAAGCATATAGTTTTATACATACTTGCGGCGAAGTCTGTATTTACAAGAAAGTGAGTGGGAGCACTACAGCCTTTCTGATAAGTATATGTGAATGACATATTGTCGATCAGAAATGATGTAAAATTTTCTGGAAAGCATAAAGGAGTGTTTGAAAGGAGTTTTTCAAAAAAAAGAAAAACCTCACTAAAGTTGCTTACATATTGAGCATCAAGATCTATAGAGATAGATCAAGACGCTTGATAAGTTTTTTCAATGAGTACATACCTTGACAAGATTTTGAAGTAGTTCAAAATAGAACAACCAAAGAAAGAGTTCTTGCCTGTGTTGCAAGGTATGAAGTTGAGTAACACTCAAAACCCGACCACGGGAGAAGATAGAGAAAGAATGAAAGTCATTCCCTATGCCTCGGTCATAGGTTCCATAAAGTATGCCATGCTGTGTACCAAACCTGTTGTGTACCTTGCCATGAGATTGACAAGGAGGTACAATAGTGATCCAGGAGTAGATCACTGGACAGCGGTCAAAAATATCTTAAAGGACTAAGGAAATATTTCTCGGTTATGGAGGTGATAAAGAGTTCGTCGTAAAGAGTTACGTCGATGCAAGCTTTAACACCGATCTGTATGACTCTGAATCTCGATCTGGATACATATTGAAAGTGGGAGCAATTAGCTAAAGTAGCTCCGTGCAGAGCATTGTAGCCATAGAAATTTGCAAAAATAAATACGGATCTGAATGTAACAGACCCGCTGACTAAACTTATCTCACGAAGCAAAACATGATCACACCTTAGTACTCTTTGGGTGTTAATCACATGACGATGTGAACTAGATTGTTGACTATAGTAAACCCTTTGGGTATTGGTCGCATGGCGATGAGAACTATGGGTGTTAGTCACATGGTGATGTGAACTATTAGTGTTAATCACATGGTGATGTGATCTAGATTATTGACTCTAGTGCAAGTGGGAGACTGGAGGAAATATGCCCTAGAGGCAATAATAAAGTTATTATTTATTTCCTTATATCATGATAAATGTTTATTATTCATGCTAGAATTGTATTAACAATAAACTTAGTACATGTGTGAATATATAGACAAAACAGAGTGTCCCTAGTATGCCTCTACTAGACTAGCTCATTGATCAAAGATGGTTATGTTTCCTAGCCATAGACATGAGTAGTCATTTGATCAACGGGATCACATCATTAGGAGAATGATGTGATGGACAAGACCCATCCGTTAGCTTAGCACTATGATCGTTTAGTTTTACTGCTATTGCTTTCTTCATGACTTATACATGTTCCTGTGACTATGAGATTATGCAACTCCTGAATGCCGGAGGAACACCTTGTGTGCTATCAAACGTCACAACGTAACTGGGTGATTATAAAGATGCTCTACAGGTGTCTCCGAAGGTGTTCGTGGTGTTGGCATAGATCAAGAATAGGATTTGTCACTCCGAGTGTCGGAGAGGTATCTCTGGGCCCTCTCGGTAATACACATCATAACAAGCCTTGCAAGCAAATGACTAATGAGTTAGTCACGAGATGATGTATTACGGAATGAGTAAAGAGACTTGCCAGTAACGAGATTAACTAGGTATGGTGATACCGACAATCGATTCTTGGGCAAGTAACATACCGATGAAAAAGGGAACAACGTATGTTGTTATGCGGTTTGACCGATAAAGATCTTGGTAGAATATGTAGGAGCCAATATGAGCATCCAGGTTCCGCTATTGGTTATTGACTAGAGATGAGTCTCGGTCATGTCTACATAGTTCTCGAACCCGTAGGGTCCGCACGCTTAACGTTTGATGACGATCGGTATTATGAGTTTTGATGTACCGAAGGTAGTTCGGAGTCCCGGATAAGATCACGGACATGACGAGGAGTCTCGGAATGTCCGAGACATAAAGATTGATATATTGGACGACTATATTCGGACACCAAAAGTGTTCCGGAAAGTTTCAGATTTAACCGGAGTGCCGGAGGGGGTTACCGGAACCCCCCCGGGGGAGTATGGGCCATAGTGGGCCTTGAGGGAAAAGTGAGAGGCAGCCCATAGGGGCTGGCCGCCGCCCCACTAGAGAATCCTAGTTGGACTAGGAGTGGGGGGCGCCACCTCTCCCCTTCCTTCTCTTCTCCTTCTTCCTTTCCGACTCCTAGTAGGAATAGGAAGGAGGAGTAGGAATCCTACTCCCCTTGGTGCGCCAGGCTTTTGGGCCGGCCGGCCTCCCCCTTGCTCCATTATATACAGGGGCAGGGGGCACCTCTAGACACACAAGTTGATCTCTCCAGTCGTGTGCGTTGCCCCCCTCCACAAAAACACACCTCGGTCATACCGTTGCAGTGCTTAGGCGAATCCCTGCGCCGATAACTTCATCATATCCGTCACCACGTCGTCGTGCTGACGAAACTCTCCTGTGAAGCTCAACTGGATCAAGAGCTCGTGGGACGTCATCAAGCTGAACGTGTGCTGAACGCGGAGGTGTCGTACGTTCGGTGCTTGGTCGGTTGAATCGCGAAGAAGTTCAACTACATCAACCGCGTCACTTGACGCTTCCGTTTTCGGTGTACGAGGATACGTAGACACACTCTCCCCTCTCGTTGTTATGCATCTGGTAGATAGATCTTGCGTGATCGTCGGAAAATTTTAAAATACTACGTTACCCAACAGATCACAAGGAAGAGATTATCAAGAGTCACTTCTCGAGGGCCATTGGAAAGGCCCCTCCGCTTTCCAAGGACTTCAACTGGGATTGCATACCGCCGTCGACTAGAGATCGACCAGACTTAGGAGCCTCGTTCACTCAGGAGAAAGTTCGGGCTGTCATCCATGATCTTCCTCGCGATAAAGCTCGGGGACCCGATGGATTCACCGGCGTTTTTCTCAAGGAATGTTGGGACATCATCAAGCCAGAGATGATGAATGCGGTCAACGGTTTTTCAACTCTCCATGTTTCCAACCTTCATTGGCTAAACTCGGCCAACATTGCGCTCATCCCGAAAAAAGATGGGACAGAGGACATATCGGATTTTTGCCCCATTAGTCTCATCCATGCGGTTGCAAATACCATCGCGAAGATGATGGCGACTCGCCTTGCCCCCCACATGTCAGCGCTCGCCTCCAACATACAAATTGCATTTATCAAGAAGAGGAGCATCCATGATAACTTTATGTACGTTCGCAACTTGGCACACCGTCTCCACCAAAACAAATCTCCAACCTTACTCTTCAAGTTAGATATCAAAAAAGCTTTTGACTCGGTCAGGTGGGACTACTTGATGGACCTGCTGACACACCACCACTTTCCAAGCCGATTAAGATATTGGATTTCCGCTCTCCTCTCCATGGCCTCATCCAGAGTTCTCCTCAACGGTGTCTTGGGTGACCCAATGAAGCATGGTCGTGGACTTCGACAAGGGGATCCGCTATTCCCCTGCTCTTTGTGCTTGCCATTGACCCACTCCACCACATACTTGAAAAGGCTACAGAACAGGGCAAGCTACATCACCTCTGAGGCCGCCCCATTAGAGCATCTCTGTATGCGGATGATGCAGCCATCTTTGTTGCACCAATCAAGGAGGACATCCAATTCTTGGCATCCACCCTCAACTCCTTTGGGGATGTTACTGGCTTAGTCACCAACTGCAACAAAAGCTGGCGCCCATTCGATGTGCCAACATCGATCTTGATGATATCCTCCAGGCCTTCCCTGCAGTCCGGACCTCCTTTCCAATGCGATATCTTGGCCTACCTCTGTCAATTAAGAGACTCAAGAGAATTCATTTTCAGTTCTTGGAGGATAAGGTGGCTGCCAAACTCCCCTCCCCCCTGGTCGGCCATGCACGTGGCAACACCAGGGCGCATTGTTCTGGTCAAGGCAGTCCTCACGGTCATTGCTATATACCACCTCACACCTCTTGACCTCCTGGTTAAAGTTAGGAAAAAGATTGATAGTCTGAGGCGCGCCTATCTATGGGCTGGTTGCGATACGGTGGCGGGAGGCAAATGTAAAGTTAACTGGAACCTTGTGTGCAAGCCCAAGATCTATGGAGTGTTGGGTGTATTAGACCTGGAAAAGTTTGCTTCTGCTCTACGTCTTCGTTGGCTTTGGTTCGAATGGGCTGATTCGCCGGAAACTTGGGCTGGGATGGGTACGCCATGTACTGAAAGTGATAAAGATCTTTTCGCGGCGGCCACAAGGGTGTGCATCGATGATGGCAAGACAGCTAAATTCTGGGAATCATCTTGGCTAGATGGTCTTAGGCCCAGAGACATCGCACCTAAGATTTTCGAGATATCAAAAAGGAAGACATGTGTGGTTCCCCGCAAAAAAAAAGAAGACATATGTGGTTAGTAAGGCGCTGGACAATCACTCTTGGATTCACCAGATTAACATCCAGCAAGGGCTCACCTTAACACATATCCAGAAGTTTACTAAACTTTGGGAGATGATCGCGGGTGTTACTCTCATAAATGATAGGCAGGACACTATATCATGGAAATTCACTACAAGTGGGGAGTACTCGGCGTCAACAGCATATTTGGCGCAATTTGCGGGCCTAACATACAGCACCAACAATGCCACGATTTGGAAGATGTGGGTCCCTCCGAAGTGCAAATTCTTTGCCTGGTTAGTTCTTCAAAACCGAGTTTGGACGGCAGATCGACTGACGCGAAGGGGATGGCCTAACTGTGGCCTTTGCCCCCTCTGCAAACAAGTGCAAGAGTGTGCAGCCCACCTGTTATTTCAGTGTCGATTCTCAGGTAGAGTCTGGAATGAGATCACCGCCTGGCTTGGTATTCACGACTACACACCACTAACTTGGCGGAATGAGGATTCGGCTAGAGCTTGCTGGATCAAGGATGTGGGCGCGGGAGACCAACACAGGAAGGCCCTTGCTTCGGTTATGATGCTTGTTTCATGGGAAATTTGGAAGAAACGAAATGGAAGAATTTTTCGCAATATGGCCACTCCAACAACGACCGTCATCAGCAGAATCAAGGAGGAAGCCCGCCTCTAGGCGCTTGCTGGAGCCAAGCATTTGAGCCTACTTATGTCGCGAGAGTAGACCTTTTTTTCCGCTTTGCGGCTTATGTCTAAACCTTCTTATTATTTAATGAAAAGACAAAAAATTTGCCTTGTTTCAAAAATAAAATAAAACATGTGTTCAAGTCCACAAGGGTTAGAGGGACTGTGAGTCTTTGGAGAACAGAAATGGGAAACGTTTCCACCCCGCGGACCGGCCGAAAGTTCGGCCGGTCGCGCGCGGGCCGTGCGTCTCGCATCGATTGTGCCTCTGGCATCCCACCGCCTACGTTAAATACAGGCCCACACATCGCAGTTTTTTTTGCTGGTTGTCTTCTTCCAGAAACACATCGCAATCTTATCTGCTCCCCCATGATCCCCTGAGCCGTTTCTCGCTCCGCCGGTCCACCACGGCTTCCCGGCGAGCTCCACCACCGGAGCGACCTCTCCTATGCGTGTCCATCCCCTACCTCCAGCCTTATGCGCGTGCATCCCTCCCCTCTCCTCTCCCCCGGCTGTGTCTGGGCCAGATCTCCATCATCGACGGCCAGGCGCCCCCTCGCTCCATCGCCGGAGGCCAGGATCTCCCCTCGCCGGCCGCCATGGCTGCCTGCCGCCATGCTCGAATCCACCCCGTGTATACAAGTGTTGCAACCGTCACCTAGGAAAGCTTCAACAGCTGTTGAAAAAAGCTTCAACCATAGACACCGAAGCTTCAATGTCACTGCACAACAAGGGGAAGTTGCAATCGTAGTTGGATTTTGCTACTACCAGCGAAGCTTTTTGCTACATCCATCAGGTGGAGCTGCGACCTCACGACGACGACAACGACGATTTTGCTGCAACCGTAGTAGGATTTTGCTACTATCGTTGGAGCTTTTTGCTACTTACTCTGGTTTGCAGTGTCTGATTGGGAGTTTTTTTTCCAACGGTTGAAGCTGTTTTTCATACACTGTTGAAGCTTTTTTCGTCCACGATCGAAGCTTTTTCTGCAGCAAAATGCTACAACCATTGACATAAAATGCTACAACCATTGATATAACAGTCGGAATGCTACAACCATTGACATAAAATGCTACAACCGTTTATAAAAAAAATTTCATTGCAGCACATCGGGGTGGGTCTGGTGCGACCGGCCGAAATTTCGGCCGGCGCACCGGCGCCTAGCGTTGGCCAACAAAAATTGTGACTAGTGCAGCTTACCTGGACCTGAACGACACGCGCAAGATTTGTACTATCACCGAACGCGCTTTAGTGTTTTAGTGTTCCGGTCTTCCGGACGACAGCTACGTAACGCATTACGCATGCCACCCCTCCGTGATGTATACACCTCGTTTTTTAGCGAAATGGCATGGCATATATTGCATGTTTATTCCTTGGCGTCTTCTTAGCCACACGAATAATATTGATCATTAGGTAACAAAAAGGCCGTGTAGATTAATTCTCGGCAAGTTTTGAAGAGCGCTTGATGTTTTTAGCAGATATGCTATGCTGATTGGTTTTTAAAGACTCAGCGAACCGGGCTTAGTCTGGATAAGGGCTCCTTTGGTTCATAGGATAGGATTATCATACGAATAGGAAATTTGTAGGAAATGAGATGACATGTATCTCAAATCCTATGAGTAGGAATAGGAAAAGAGATGTCATTTGGTTCACACCAAAGAAATTTTTTCATTGAGTCTAGGCTCATTTTTATTTTCCTATGAAATGTGAAGGATATGAACCAATCCTATGTAGGAATAGGAATCCATTCCTATAAACCAAAGGACTCTAAAGGAAAAATTCCTATAAGAATCCTATCCTATAGAATTCCTATGAAATTCCTCCAAACCAAAGAAGGCCTAAATTTTACTTCTTTTGTTATCGTGCAACAAAGATGAAATGGGTCATCGCCCAACACTCGACTAATTTCACCTCAGTCAAAAAAGAACTAGAAAAAATGTACAAGTAAACAAGAATGTGATGTGTATGTGTGTAAAATTTCAGCATAAAATACCTAGAAATACGACCTGTGCAAAAAAAAAACATAGACTTTGAGGATGATTAGTACATCTACTAAACAAAAAAATTGTATCACTCATTTTTAACGTATATCGCCCTGAAAATCAACACACTTGTGCATTATGTCTCTAAGCATGTGTGTGTGTATCATTTTTCGAAACATGCAAATTTAATTTTTGATCATTTCAAATTCGGCCTCCATGAAGCCCGAGCCCCATTGAGCTTTCTCGGACCACATGTCATATAAAACCATGATTTGCCTAGATAGGCACAATTACTGTCTCATCACACAAAAACACATGACGGGGGCCTTTTTGCGAAAAGGCCTATGGTCATATATTAATTATCACATGTCATTACACAGTCTTACAGAAAATAGAAATACATTCAAAATCTTGATAGTGTCGAAGTCTTCTTCCTCCTGCATCCGCCGGCGGCGCACTATGAACTTAGCTGCATACCGCCTCTGGGCCTCGACGTCGGAGGAACAAACTTTTTGAAATCCAAGAGTTTGTAGAAGAACCAGACAAGAAGTCGTTGATGTAAACTAGGAGACGCCGGCCTGGAAGTCATTCCCACATGAATACATTGTCTGTTTTAGGGGTCCGCGTTGAAGTTCCGTTCGGGGACGAGCTCCCAAGTGCAAAGCAGGCCCGTAGATTGAGAGATTATTGGTCCGAGGCCGTTCAATCCAACAACAACAAAAAATGCAAAGAGTTGAAAATTATTCAGGCCTTTCATTGTTTGCTAGCTAGGAGGTGCATGCATCTCCGGAAATTCAAATGGTGAATCAATCGTATGTAACAGCGAAGAAACTACTCCCTCCGTCACAAAATTCTTATCTTAAATTTTTTCTAGATACGGGTGTATCTAACACTAAAGTGTAACTAGATACATCTGTATTTGAACAAATGTAAGATAAGAATTTTGGGACGAAGGGAGTACGTGGCAAGTCCATCCTCCAACGACCCAATCAAGCTCGGCGCGGAAGAGAGAACAAGGCTGTCACGTACGTCGGCGACACCGATAGCGAACTAGGCCGGCCATTTCCACTTGCATGGGCGGAAAGAAAGATAAAAAGGCGGGTGGAAAGGGGCGCTCCTGTACGTCGCCCGCGGGGCAGCTGAACGGACACAACGTCTGCTTTACATCATCTACAATCTGGTGTCTTAAACTCGTCTCAAACGGTCCGGGCCAGCAGACCAGCTTTGACCGACGAAAAAAATGATATATTTGGGCGTCTCAAATCAGACTCAAACACCCGGGCTGTCCGGCGCCCATCATATCCAATCCAAATGTAAGCAAATATGGGGTGGCTCTGGCTCGTCCGTCATGTCAGCCCGGCCCATCACCGACTCCACCGTGGCCCTCAAGAAACACCCAATCCATCCCCTCTCCGAACCCTAGCTCATTCCCCTCCTCTCCCCTCTCTAATTTTGATCAAATCCGGCGAGATTTCGAGCTCCCGCAGCCACTCGGGCTCCAACCTCGACATCGAGGAGGAGATGGTCCTCCGCATTGCGCTGGACCGGTCGATGGTGTCCACAGAGGGGAGTCCGTACCTACATCGTCGTAGCGGGGACGCGGGAACTGGCCCCTCCCTGCCTGCGCAGTCTGCTCCACCCCCATGTCGGCCCCTTCACATGTGGGCCGCTGCTCCGCGTGCGCAGCGGTAGATGCTAGTGCCCACTCTACCAAACCGCACACGCACGCCGGAATCGAAGGTGCCCACCTACCGGCACGAGAGGCAGCGGTCAAGGGAGTGGGCCCGCGGCGGCAATATGTGCACCGCCACCGCGGGTTACCGGCGGAGCCCGACAAGGCCGAGGGGCTCCTCGCATGGGTCTACCGCCGGTCGCAGACGACGGCGGGGACGCACGCTAGCCATCTACGGAGGAAGAATGCGATGCCAGTCCGGCTTGCCATTGAGCAGTCAGGTGGCCAAGCTAAAGTGGCAGCTGGATAGGGTTGTCCGTCGGATGAAGGGACTCATCGTCCTCTCGGACTCCTCGTCCGACGACGGCGACGACCATAACTCCACCTCCTCCTCCGACGTGCAAGATCCACCAGGCGCCAATAACTGCACCAACGACCTGAAGGGTAAAGGCCCGGCAAGGAAGTGATGATTCTACTCCTCCTCCGTTTATATTATCGTTTTTAGTTGCTTAAATTAAGAACATGTCCGGTGATGAACTGTGATGATCTTTTGGATGATGTAGCGGCTTTATGTGCATATCATTGTCCATTTGATGCCGATTTCTTTGTGTGTTGTTTCATCACGTAAAGTAATTCATCATATTATATACGTAGTATGAATATATATATATAGGATGTCGAACATGAGGTACATATGCGCCCGTGGATGTTTGATGATCTGGATTTGTTGTCCGCGGCTGTAGATGCTCTCACGCTTGCGCCGAAAAGCGAAGCAGATTCTCTGAACGTACGCCGCCCCGCCCGGGCAAGAGAGTGGAGACGTCGTCGCGTAGGTACGTTGCGTGGAGATGCATGCACCGAGATAGCTCATGAACTATAGGTCAGGCAATGGCTTTTCCTCGACCGTCGTCATATGTGACCATGCATGGGTTCAGCTCGTCGGGACAGCCCCTGACAAAAGGTCGTGTGTGCAGATATCGCCCAAGAAGATATGAGTACAACGCTAATAACTTGGCAAAGAAAATGATACTCCCTCTGACCCAGAATAAGCGTCGTAGTTTTAGTTTTAGTTCGAAGATGGAGTGCTTTATTTATCCTTCGTTTGCAGCGGCACTTTCGAGCTTGAGACATACTGCTAATGCTTCGTTGTTGTACGTTTTCGCTCGATCGGCCGGCGTATCACGTAGGTAGATAGGCCTGAAGTTGACGTGCCCGGCCATGGTGTGTACGTCGTGCTCCGAGTCTTGGCGCTCGATCGAGCTCGTCGTTCCCTCTCTGCTTCGAATGGAGAAGTATTCTTACGGAAAATGTATGGAGAACCCAGAGTACTTTCGTGCGGAATATTTCGAGCTTAGTGTTCTGTTTCTATAAGTAAAAGAAAAGGCAAACAAGCAAAAGAAGTGATGAAGAGTCGTCCTTGGCTGTTGTACTTGCCTTTCTGAGCAACTTGCAGACAGAAATAAGCAGCTACAGCCGACATCAAGTTGCCCCTTATTTGGTCATCAATTCATCATGACAAAGTGCGATGACTGTAGGTGCTGCTAATCTAGCGCTGGATTCAGCTCCCGGAAGATGATGGGGAAGAAAAACTAAGGACCAAGTGGACAGTGGGGTGTACAGTGTACTCCACTACTACTACAACCGTGAGAGTTGCGATTTTTTTTCAAATTTATGACTAAATTTATACGAATTTTGAGAACTGTAAGTCTGTTCGAAAAAAATCCATTTCTATGCGTCGGTCGGCCTCGTATGGGCCGAAAGGTGGCTCGTCGGCCCGGTGTAGGCCGAGCACCGGCCTGTCGGCCTGGGCGAGACCGAGGGGTGGCCTGTCGGCCTGGGCGAGACCGAGGGGTGGCGGTCGGCCTGAGCTGGGCCGATAGGCGGCCGGTCGGCCAAGCCGCGCCCGACCAGCGGCCTGTCGGCCAGGACTGGGCCGAGAGGCCCTCTGGCTGGCCGGTTAAGGCTGGCTAGCCTCTTCTTCCTCCTCTATTCTTCTCTGTATCGTTCCTGGCTTATCTCTCTCTCTTTTCTTCTCTGTTCTTTCACCCCCTCTCCGATCTATCAATTCCTCCAGCCATTTTGTGTTCCAAGTAGCAGAATCAATAGATCATATCATTCTCCACCGATACATCCAATTTTTTTTTGCTATGGGTTAGTTATTTGTGCGTATTTGAGGAGGAGCCATGGTGGGGTGGAGTAGCCATGGTGGGGTGGAGGAGCTGTGGTTTTGGTGGTGGTGAGGAGGTGGTGGTGACGAGAAGACGGTGGTTGTGAGGAGGAGTTCCGGTGGTGTTGTCCAGTGGTGCAAAGAGTCCGCGCACACACGCGTGGAAGGTATACAAATGTCATCACATTTTTTTTATTAGCTGAATATTTAGTGTACATAGTCATTTTAGCGTATAGTTAGTGTAGCCGGTAATATTTTTGTTAGTTTAGCCGGTAACATATTTTGTTAGTGTAGCCGGTAATATTTTTGTTTGTGTAGCCGGTAACAAATTTTGTTAGTGTAGCCGGTAACATTTTTTGTTAGTGTAGCCGGTAATATTTTTTGTTAGTGTAGCCGGTAACATTTTTTATTAGTGTAGCCGCTAATATTTTTT
>LR738715.1:691231679-691270434 GCA_902687465.1 Secale cereale
TTAGTGTAGCCGGTAACATTTTTTGTAGTGTAGCCGGCAATATTTATTTTCATTGCGATTATTGAGAAGGTGGCAATGTCTGACAGGTGAAAATGTCTGAATCAATAAATTTGACTGTTTACTACGGCCCTGGCAATGTTCGATATAATGAGTTGGGGGTTGATCTTAGCGAGTTTAAAAATGGCGTCATGACACTTTCAGACCCGAACAGACTGGACATTAGACAGTTGAAGTACTGGTTGACTACTAGTTTTGGGTTGAATCCTGAAGTATGTTCCGTCAACATTCATGCATTGTGGACCAAATCCTGTAAAAATGTGAAGTGGGAGTTGATGCCGGTAAATAGGAGCCAGCATTGGTTGACTCTGTTAAGTCGTTGCCGAGACCGAAGAATCCACCCATATGTTCTAGTGCAACCTGTGGCGAAGGAGGAGAATACCGTACAACTTCACGTGGGGTATGAACCCGGCCAAGGTAGTCAAGTGGCTAAACAGAAAGAGTCAGAGTTCGTGTCCGACAATGTTTGTGGTCATAATACTGGGCAGAGTAGTCGGTCGATAATATTGGCGGAGGATGTGGATTCTGATGTGGATGAGGAAGAGGAGGAAATGCAGAGGGTGATGGAGGAAGAGGATGAGGATGGATTGGCTGAGGATCTGGATTCTGAAAATTCCGAGGATGAAGTGGAGGTACCGATTCCTTCTGCATGGGATCAGGACATATCCACCGGCCTTACGGTCAACGATGTCCATGAGACTCCATGGCAGTATAATCTGAACCAAGTCCAGATAGGGGCTATGTTTGATACAAAGAAAAAATTGAAGTATGCGGTGACAAAGTGGGCTATGTCTACGCAAAGGGTTTTTCGGACACACATATCAAGTCCAACAAACTATACCGTGAAGTGTGTTGAAAAAGGCTGTCCTGCGAAGGTGCACGGGCACGTGCCGAAGTATAACATCCACTGGGTTGTCACCAATGTGATCCCACATAATTGTGTGAGGAGAAACCTATTGGTTCGTCATCCAAATCTGACTTCAACTCTCATTGCGCAACTCATGTATACTGAGATAGTGGAGAAGAAAGATATGGAAGCAAAACACATCCAGACAGCAGTGAAGGTCAGATGGAAATATGACATTCCTTATGGAGTACTGCGCCGAATGGAGTACTGCGCCGACAAATATCTGGGATGAGGTTGGGGCCTTCGACTGGAACAAGTTCGGGTTGTATCTGCAGCGTTACCGGCATAGCACGAGGATCTACTTGGTTCCATCAGCAGCTCCTGATCAGATCAAAACCGCTCTCACCAGCGATATGTTCCCAACTGCCTCAGTTGTGGGTACCAGACACCACGCGGTACGTGCTATGGTTCTCGCATGTCAATTTTGTTCATAACTTGAACATATACAATTGGTTCCCATACAACGATGATGTAATTGGTTAACTCTCCGTGTACAGGTTGACTTGACAAGCGAGGCGATACAGGAGGCTTCCGATTTAATGCAACGATTTGAGAGGGGAGATAATATCCCACGGCATGAGAACGTCTCATGGTTGAGGCGTCATGTTGAGAAGCTACGCGGGATTTACGCATCTGTTGCATGTAGACGATCTTCAGATGTTGCTATTCCTCCTCCATCACATCGTCCACCACGCCACTCTGTGCAGCGTTCAGAAGGTCGACCCTCGGTGCAGCGTTCAGAAGGTCGACCCTCGGTGCAGCGTTCAGAAGGTCGACCCTCGGTGCAGCGTTCAGAACCTCGACGCTCTATGCAGGAGCGTGTAGAACCACGACCTTCCTCGCAGCAGCCACCTCCTTCACAACCAGGGAGCACTTCCTATCAGCAGCCACCGAGCTCTTCCTGGCAGCAGCCACCTCTGGACTTAGCGGGGAGCTCTTTCTATCAGCAGCCACCGAGCTCTTCCTGGCAGCAGCCACCTCCGGACTTAGCGGGGAGCTCTTTCTATCAGCAGCCACCGAGCTCTTCCTAGCAGCAGCCACCTCCGGACTTAGCGGGGAGCTCTTTCTATCAGCAGCCACCTACTTCACAACTAGGTGGCTTTTCCTCGCATCATCATCAGATGGACATAGGTAACACTACTTTGTACATTCTTTTAAACAGTGTAGGTTCGCCAATCAATTTCACATGTTTTACTTTACTGCAGTCGGTAGTCAGCCGCAGCAGTTCATGCATTCAGTCCAGTCACCGATGCTTAGTGGTGGTTCGTACTTAGACGGCGACGACGATGACGACGACCGAGCTGCAAACACCTATGACTTGTCGCAGACAGTTCTTCACACTCCACCACCACCGTTCACGCAGGAGTCACAGACAGACGAGATTATCTATGGTCGTGGTAATCGTCAGCATCGTCCACCGCCTTCGCGCTTATCGCCTTCCGGTCCTCGTCCGAGGAAGACCCAGACTCGTCGTCGTCCACAACAGTGATATGGTTATCTATGTATGAGACATTATCTATGTAGAGTCATTATCTATGTATGAGACATGATTGATGTATGTTTTATTATCGCACTTCTATCAGAGTATGAGACATATTACTATTAAGTCGCATTGTCATTCCAGTTACATTTCCAAAGAAACTGCAATAGTTCATTAAAATAAAGGTACATCTGACTTACAAGGTACTACTAAACTTCATAATATAAATCTTACGAATTTTAAGATACAACTTGCTGCAATGCGAAGGTTACGATACAATAACATAAATCTACTGAGTCCAACGGGGATATTTTCCTTTTCCATCACCAGCTTCTTCTGCTGCCTTGGCTGCACGAGCCCTTTCTTTTTTTATCTGCCTCTCAGCCTCACGGGCCTCCTCTCGCTGTCGATACACCTCCGCCAGTCGAAGTCCCTCTTCTCGGTTTTTCTTCTTCATCTCATCAAGAAAAGCCCTCTGCTTCACACAGTACTCTTGCCACTCTCTCTCCTGCTCTGCTTTCTCCTCTGCTGCCTCCTTCGCTTGGCGCTCTTCTAAGTCCAAACTTGCCCATGCACGACGACCTCTTTCACGAATCTCGGTGACCGCCCAGTCCGGTTTTTTCGTGTCAATCCAACGATAGTACATGCACAGAGGCGGAGGAGACTACAACCAAAATAGAAATAGAAATATCAAATCAACAATAATATCAACAACGTGTTTATTCTTCATGACTGAAACACACCTGAGGCCTGATGTACGGTGAAATAGCAACGGGTGGATCTTCCTCATAATTGGCGCACATGAAAAACTTCATGCCCAACCAATCTGAAAAATCCGTCACCTCCTTCACCTTACAGAGATCGCCACACCAACAACGAAGTACTTCCACCCCCCGAGGCAAACTCGCACTCTTCATTTTCGTAGGCCTAATGCTTTGATCCGAGCAAGGCAAACTCATAATGACTAGCGCGTTGGTGTTTTCAAGTGCGGCTGGACTATAGAGAAGACAGTGAGAAAGAGCAAGCAGTGTGGGCAGAAGCAAAGAGAAGACCGTGAGAGAGCAGGCAACGGCATGTCGTATATAAAGATGAGGAGCAATGTGTTGTCGGTAGCAACAACACGGCGCGAGAGAAAATGGCGGGAAGTAGAGAGCGGGAAAATATGGCGGGAAACAGAGGCGGGAAACAGAGGCGGGAAAATGAGGCGGGAAACAGAGGCGGGAAAATATGGCGGGAAACAGAGGCGGGAACTACCGAAGCGGGAAGAATGTTGGCGGGAATAAATGGCGGGAAGAATTTTGGCGGCAATGAAAGGCGAGAACAATATTCGCGGGAAACAGAGGCGGGAAGAATTTTGGCGGCAATGAAAATATGGAAAAAATAGGTGCGAAGAATTATGGCGGGAAAATGAGGCGGGAAGAATTTTGAGGCTGATGCACTCGTCTAAAAAAAATGTGGCTGATAAATGACTACAAGCGAAGGAGATAGACGGTTTAAACAAAAAAAGACCCAAAATTTCAAACATGTATCTAGAATTACTGGAAAACTACAAACAAAAAAAGTGAAAATAAGCTCGTTAGGAGCCCATCCAAAATCGTTGTAGACCCAACGAATTACTAGTTCCCAACCACGGGTGGAGTGAAATCCAACAAAAAAATCAGTAACTAAAAGAATAAAAAAAGCTTTTATTGAGTCATTTAAATTATAGAAAAATTCCTGAATCCAAGAATTCAAAATGACAAGTTCCTCTTTACCCAGAAAAAAAAACCAGCTAAACAGCACTGGTCGGCCCAGACCAGGCCGACGGGCACTGGTCGGCCAGGGCCAGGCCGACGGGCAGTGGTCGGCCAGGGCCAGGCCGACGGGCCACTGGTCGGCCAGGGCCAGGCCGATGGGCCACTGGTCGGCCAGGGCGAGGCCGACGGGCCCCTGGTCGGCCAGGGCGAGGCCGACGGGCCCCTGGTCGGCCAGGGCGAGGCCGACGGGCCCCTGGTCGGCCCAGTCGTGGCCGACGGGGTCATAGATTCGCTTTTTTCTCTAACAGACTAACAGTTTTCAAATTTTGTATAAATTTAGGCACAGTTTTGAAAAAAAATCGAGAGTTGCGACCTGCGACCTGCGTGTTTTGAATGGAGCTGGTGGGTTATGGATGATTAGGCTGGTGCCAACGCACCGCCCCACTACCGCCCCGCCACGTCAGATTTTACCCCCACTCTCACCCCACTCTCACCACACTCTCACCTCACGGTGCCAGTGCACGGGCTGTAGTGACAGGCTATAGCCACGTCAGATTCTCTCTCCTCAGATTTAGTTATTTCACTCGCATTTCTTGAGACATTCTAAATAATGCAAGAAAATAATTTTATTCAACTAAATTTTTTACTGATTACATAAATAAGTAATAAAATTGCATAATAAATAAAAAATTACATAATTTAAAAAATAATACATTCTAAATTTTTTACTGATTACATACTGATTACATAATAAGTAATAAAATTGCATAATAAATAAAAAATTACATAATTTTAAAAATAATACATTCTAATCCTCATCATCATCCAGCCCAAGCTCTGCCTCCACCATCTTCATGGCCTTCGCATGTTTACGTTTTTCTTCTTCATCCATGTCGGTGGTTGATCGGTCCTTCATTTTGTTCCATTGCTTGAGTAGCTTAGCCTTGACTAAACCACTCCACATGTTCTTCATTTCGAAGGTTTTACTTCCTACCTCACTGCTTGATGAGGATTCCTTCTGCTTCCTCTTTCCCTTCTCCTTCCGTGTCGTCACCCTGGCCCTGTCGCGGCCTAGTGGACGCTCCTCCTCCTCCGCGGTGTCTTCGGATCCACCGCCAGAGCTGTACTCACCAGAAACTCCGAGGCGGCTTCTCTTGGCAGTGGAATCTGATCCACTACCAGGACCATGATGTCCTTTCCACTTCTGTTCATTGCGAACAGCTTGCCACCAAGCAAGGCGTCTGAAAGGCTTAGTCACTCTTTTGTCATTCTCGTACCTCGCCATTGCGGCCTTCATGACCATTTCATCGTCTGCTCCACTCTGACGTAACCCTTCTTCTTGGGTGTAGTATCCATTAAACAAGGTCACCTCACGGTTGTAGACGTTCCAATGATCCTTGAGTTGCTTCGCGCTCCGATGACGGGAAGGTGCCGAGGTAGAGTTGAAGGTGTCCGCTATCTGACCCCAAAAACTAACGCCGGTCTTGCTGTTACCGGAGATAGAGTCCTTAGAGTGAAAAAGCCAAGCATGAACCTACCCCAAAATAGATATTGTTAGTCATATAAAAGAAAACTCCTTATTACATCCAAGAAAGGTAATTAAATTACCAGTTTTGCCTCGTCATCAGTTGACCAGTCAAGCCTCTTTGGACGGTTAGGTTGGATTGTTTCCACGGCTTCGTTTTGAGACTCGGAGCCGGAGCTTACAGCAGTGGGTGCAGGAGGTGGTGGGTATGGAGTATATTGAGGCGGATAGTACGGAGCATATTGAGGCGGAGGGTATGGATACGGAGGCGGAGTCCCACTCCCGGTACCTACAGGTGGAGCATATTGAGGTGGTGGGTACGGAGGTTGAGTCCCACTCCCGGTACCTACAGGTGGAGCATATTGAGGTGGAGGGTATGGATACGGAGGCGGAGGGTGTGGAGCATATGTCGCAGGAGGCGGAGGGTATGGACCATATGGCCCTGGATTTGGTGCGCCGGAGGGGAATAATGCTCGGGGTTGCGGCGAAGAACCTACATCGGAGCGACGATGTGTCGGAGAGAAATCAGCTTGGGGAATGACTGGTGCCCCGTCGGACTGCAAAAGATCGGTGAATTGGGTGAGATCTGGAGACCAATCCGACATGGTGGAGAATATTTGGTAGAGTAGAGGAGAGAAATGAGATGAAATGGGGTGTGGAATGAGTGAACCCGGTGTGGGGGTATTTATAGGGGTTGGGGATGAAATTTGGAATTTTTTGGAATTTTTTTTAAATTTTTTGGAGCTCCAACGGATACATCAACGGCTAGCTGACGTGGACGAATCAGATCGCGCCACGTCAGCTAGCCGTTACCCCCTCCCTCTCGCCCCCGCTCTCGCCCCGACCCGCCAGCGCACCGCCTCGCTCTCGCCCCCCTCTCGCCCCCCTCTCGGCGCCAGCGCGGGCGGCAGCCGGGCGGTAGCGGGCGCTACCGCCGGGCGGTGGATCCACCGCCCCGCGCTGCCGTCTCGCCTCCCTACCGCCCCGCTCTCGCCTCCCGGTGGGCGGTACCGCCCGCGCTGCCGCCCGCGTTGGCACCAGCCTTAGATGATGTCGTTAACGCCTTGCAGCTACCAGTGGCGTGGGCTACAAAGAGTTGTATCGACCAGTTGACGTAAACAGTTGGAGTAACACTTGAAAGTTGCATTTAGTTTGGAAATTAGAACACGCAGCTGCACAATACATGAAGGCCAAGTTGCCTATGTGAATGGGACAGCTGAATTAGCTGTTTCCCTATAATCTTCGGTTCGTTCTAGTTCATCCATTCTTCCGTGATCAACAGCTCTCTTCTCTCACAAAGATATGCACCTCCGGCTATATGGCCAATTCAAACCATTTTTACAGAAGCCGTACATAAATAAATTACTCAACGCATTGCCAATTTCGTCTTTCAACCGCTCAACGAGGAAGAGTAAGCCAAGTTGTCTCGTACGGCGCCGGCAAGGACCGATCGATCGATGGCGACCTGCTTGTACTTGGACGAACGAACAAAAGGTCTAGCTTGATTACCAGCGAAACGGACACACTCCTGTCCACCGGAGCCAGAAGAAGAGAACGCACACGGCACAAACCACCGAAAAGCGCAGCAGGTTCATTGAACATACGCCGGCTGGGCGCGTGCGGTCGCATACGCACGCACGTCGGCGTGCAGTGCATGCATGAACGGATAGATAGCTACTCGCGGGGCGACGAAAAACGGCTGTTTTTCTGAGCTCGGGGCATCTTAAAGGTTACGTGCATGCATCATCACGCATGCATGGATGCATGCGTGAACCGCAGTGCCTCTATGACAGCCCACGCCACGCTACTTCCTCCTCCATCTTCCTATCCCACGACAACTCATGGATTCATCTATGGAGTAGATTAGTAATCTAGATGTATCGATCATCCATGGATTCAGCTCACCAGGGCGTCCCCAGGTAAAGGTCATATGTATGTTCATGCGGTGACGTTCGAGGAGATGAAGAATCTAGAGATCAGTGAACGCACGGTAGCAGCAACCTGACAACGAAATTATATTTGGTACTTCTATTTATTTTTCCTTTGTTAGCTGACACTCTCTGCAGGTTTTCTGGCCGGCCAGCTTACACTTTCAAATAAATCCGTGGAAAACTTGCGAATAAAAAAATTCCCTCTCTGTAACTGTTTTCCGCCGAAATAATGGACCTTTATGTGATTACATATAAAGTTAGGGGGTTCTCTGCAAAAAAACTGCCACATAGGCACCTGACGGGCGGGTCCCCTCGGTCAGATACACTGTCAATACGTATTTATACGCGTTTTAGCCCTATTTGCAAAAATCTGAAACGATATTGGTACTGACACGCAAAAATTAAGAATCGTGGTACCAATCTGCATGTGGTGCCCCAATTATGGTACTTCTGTGCAATTAACTCATTGGGGACACCGGATGGATGAATCAAGTGGCCATGCATCAGGAATCTAAGCACGAACCACTCCCTGAAAAAAGGTCCGTCTTGCATGCAAGCATGGTCCAAGATTGTTAAGAGAGAGAAATGGGATAGAGCTGCATGTTGTGTGCCCTTTGCGATGCTATCATATGATTTGTTTTAGACAATGGAAAGGAACCTATCTCTGCATTCAAAGATAACACACTGATATAGTAGCATATACGTATATGATTGACACGAAAAGCTTCTTGGCATATATATTTCTGAGACAGAAGTGATTGGCATTCAAAAGGATCAAATACCCGGGCATTGTATAGTCCACATGGCACTAGATTCACGCAACTTAATAATTACTCCCTCCGTAAACTAATATAAAAGTATTTTAGTGATCTAAACGCTCTTATATTAATTTACAGATGGAGTACTAAGTACTATCATGTGCAACAGTTCCCTTGTCGTACTAAAATATTGTACTAGTGTAGTAGTAGTAAAATGTCCTAGATCGATCCATCTGGCCTGGCCTGGCCTGGGTTCAGATCACCCGGACAGCCCAAATAAAGGACTACGTACAGACCAAGAAGATGAAGCTTCCAGCATTATGCCAGTACACCATTTTTAAAAACAGATTATACTGCAACTTGCCTTTTTATTGGCGACTATGGCATCAAAGTATAGTGGTACTCCGTACATTTTGCCTAACAAGTTGCGAGAGCTCGCGCTGAGCTCGAGAAACAGCTCATCACATCTCATTGTTTACGACGAACCAAGTTGCCTGTCCTCCTTTGGTCATGATCATACTCTCACCGCCGCTTCCATTTGGGATGAGCTCCCGACACAGAGCATGGGTCGGCCCGTAGATTTAGAGGTCTTGGTCCAAAGCTGCTCGGTTCCATAACACACAAGTATGCAAGGTGCCGCCCACGGTAATGACGACGCCTGATCAAATCAGGGGCGATCTGTCAAACCAGGCATCAGCATTCAGCAGCGCTGTTAAGTTATTCAGGAGATGTGCGCAGATGCAATGGATCTTCCACGTCAAACGACAACGCATCGACAAACTAAAACCAGCTGATTTCATGTCCGGCCGGCTAATAGCATTGTCATACGATGGAGTTTTGCGGTCCAAAGATGCGGCCTGTGTATATAGATTATTATGTTTACGTAGACCTCATCGAATAATAATACTGCTCTCGGCGCAATGGATCCGAATGAAAGAAAACAGTTCCAAGCAAGCAGCCGCTTCGGAATCGTCGAGGAAGATGGCTCATATGGCGTACTACTACTTTCTTTTATTGCCTGTTTGTTTCAGATGTGTGTTTGTTTGTGTAGAACGGCAAGAGATGCAGATGCATGCACCTCGGCGTCATGGCCGGCCAGCTCTAGCTCTGGGTCTGAACAGACGCAGGAGGGGCAGGGCCGGTTTCGATCCCTGTCACGGAAAAGGGAAACGTACTGCTTGTGCATAGTTTTTGGAGAACCGAATTTGTGAGTGACTAGTGCAGCTTACCTGGACGGCGCGCGCAAGATTTAATTTGTACTGTACGTAGTAGTATCACCGAATGCGCCTCAGTGTTCCGGACGACAGCTACGTAAGGCATGCCACCACGCTGTGATGTATACACCTCATTTTTGCGGAGTGTATATTATCATATGATTGCATGTTTATTCCTTGGCATCTCCTTAACCACATGAATAATTTTGATCATTAGGTATATCGAAGAGGCCGCGTAGATTCTCAGCAGTCTTCGAGGGGTGCTCGATCTTTTTAGCAGATTTGCGATGGCGATTGGCTTTTAAAGCGTTAGCTTTTTTCTTTTTGAAAGATCCAGCTTGGTTGGCTTCATCTTCTATATTTAAATAGCTAGCCCTACTAACTATTTCTCTTAACATGCAAGCGTGCCACGTCAGTCATCGCACAACATGCACGAGGAAAGGCACACCTCCACTACCATATCTTTCAAGATGCAAGTATGCCACTTCATCATGAAACACGCATTGAATAAAGATCCATCTCAACATGCAAACATACATGAGAATTTTCATTCTATAAAGTTCTTTATATTTAATAAACATTTTACAACTATATAGCAATAACATAATGAATTATATGTATTTTCAGTTTTAGCTTTTTATATGATTACTTCAAATATTCATGTTTCATATAACGAATCACATTGATATATGTTGCAAAATATTTCCGCAACAATGTGCGGAGTATCAGCTAGTTTCATATATAAGGAAGCATACGGAAGACAAAGTGGTGATCAAAAGGATCATGGGTGGCAAACAAAGCGAAATGGAGAGAAAACTGTAAAACGGGGCGACACGCCACCCCCCCCCCCCAATAAAAACCTAAGTTTTATCTCGCGTCTTGGTCCGCGAACGGGGTCTTTATTGCTTTGACTCCTACCACACGCCATTGCTCCATGCTACACCGTATTGCCGTGATGACGTTCAGTGATTTGGCTTGTTTTCCTCTAAATGTGCAATTGTTTCGCTCGCACCAGATTTCCCAGGTGGTTGCCATGATCATGGTCTTCACGTCCTTCCTTCCTCCTCTTTCTTTCTTTGATATCATGCTCCTGACCACCAATGTTGTGTTGGATTGTTCTTCTGGTGGCACAGTTAGCGATCTATATCCCTTCCACGTTGCCACTTCGTTCCAGATGGCTCTCGAGAAGGTTTACCGTTAGATGTAACTGCCATATGATGGGCCTCGAACCCCTCGTTGGATTACCCCAAGTGGAAGGTGTAAGATGCAGTAAGTAGAAGTGTTTTCCCCTAGCAAAGATGCCAAGGATCGAATCCCCAGAGACTCCTAGGTTCAACACGTAGGTGTCAACTGCTAACGGCGCAATTAGCAATCAACGTGGACCTGCACACAGATACAAATAACTTTGCTCCCAACGAGTACAGAGAGGTTGTCAATCTCTCCGGCCTTGTAGTTCACAAAGGGTTAAAAGCAATATGATAGTAGTGATAGATAGTAATTTGCAATAGTAAGTAAAATAGCGGAAAGTAAAATAGTGTATGTGATCAATGATAGTAATATGGACCGGAGTCACATGATGTTCACTAGTGATGTTTCTCTCCCAAAAGACGATAAAACAGCTATGCGAGGTAACAAATTACAGTTGGGCAATTGACAGGACCACGAACGCAAACCAATGCTGACTACATTGCAAGAAAGGTTGAGGTTCAAAGCATGGGCGGTACGCCAAAGTAAGTAGACCGAAATCCATCTGCATCTACTACTAATCATCCACCTTGAGATATCTATCCAGAACATCTCGCTGGTATTAAGTTGCGAGTCCCACCCATAGTGTAAACTCAATGCAACAGACAACTGCATTAAAAGAACTTTGCGTAAAGTAAACAATCCTTGCACCCCGCGGGCACAAGCACCGTTGTTTTCCCCCTTGTGGCAACAGCACATCCCCTAGACTCATGTTTCTGTCACTCAAGCTAGTCATCGAGGGGCATGAACCCACAATCGAGCATAACGTTCCCTCTTGGAGTCACTACTTACTACTTGGCCTAAGCAATAAATAACAACGGAGAACATGCAAGAATTACTTATGAACTAAAATATAAAAGAGGTGAATCAAATATATTACTCAAGATCAATCTGAACATAATCTCATAATCCATCGGATCCCAGCAAACTCAACATAGCAACAACACAAGGATTACATAGGTGCCTCGATCATGTAGGGCAGCTCACGAGGACTAATTAGTGAAGCACAAGAACGGGAGGAGAACATCACATAGCTACTGGTCATGGACTCATGGTCCAAGGGAGACTACTCACGAGTCATCCGGGAGGCGTCCATGGTGGTGGAGAAGCTCCCGGTGGTGATCCTCCCCTCCGGCAGGGTGCCGGGAAGAGTTCTCCTGGTGCTCCCGATCTTGGAAGCGGCGGCGGCGGCGGAACAGAGATGGGATCGCGAAAGAGAAGTCCTGTTTCAAGGGTTACGGGGGACCCTTTAAATATCTGCCAAAGTAGGGCACCGGGGGGGCTCTCGGGGTGCCGAGGCGCCCCCCCGGCGCGGCCCAGGGGGGCGCGCCCACAGGGCGCCTGGGGCCCCTGTGCCCCCCCCCCCCAGGCTCCCCTTCGGAAGCAGTGTCGTTCCCGATACGCTGATTTTTTATATATTTTTTCTGGATTTTTCTGGGCAGTTCTCGAAACGTGAAAACCTGAAATACAAAAATAGCCGAAAACAAAAACTGGCACTGGGGTGCACTGGATTAGTAAGTTAGTCCAAATATGATCAAAAGTGGATGGAAGTGTATGAATATCATAGCAATATCACCCAAAAGTGGCATGGAGCAAGCAGAAATTATAGATACGTTTTGGACGTATCAACATCCCCAAGCTTAATTCCAGCTCGTCCTCGAGTAGGTAAATGATAACAAGAATAATTTCTGTGGTGACATGCTATTAACCATATAAGACTTTCTCATAGTCATATGACAAATGCTTACTGAGACAATGATTCTAAAGTAATTAAGTTGTCTTAAGAGAAAATCACAAATGACTGAAAGTTTTACAACATGAAACTGAAACATCAAAAAGATTTGCAATGAACATGATGTGCAAATATGATCAAGTGATATCTAGCTTGCCCCCTTTAGTGATGCAAAACATAAGTGCAGGGGCACCTTCAAGGTTTAAGTGATGACTAGATACAATCATTTCAAAATAAACGATATCACAATCATGCAAAAGACAATGCTACTTTGGAACAATGCACATTACACTCAGAATGACAATCATGCTCTCAGTAGTTGATGCTTGAAGTGCTAGAGCTTTTTATTTTAAAACATGGAAGCAATTGTGTCAACGGTAGTAGTACTTCATATGTGTCATGCATAAAACATCTTATAAGTTGCAAGCCTCATGCATCGAATACTAATAGTGCTCGCTCCTTGTCCTAATTAGCTCGGATCCCCATGGGTTATCATTGCGTTGCATATGTTTTAACCAAGTGTCACAAAGGGGTACCTCTATGCCACCTGTACAAAGGTCCAAGGAGATAGATCACATTTGATTTCTCGTTTTTGATAAATCTCAACTTGAGGACATCCATACCGAGACAACATAGAAAATAGATGATGGACTCCTCTTAAATGCATAAGCATATTCTCATGAGAGATTGAGGATTAAGGTCCAAGCTAAAACTTCCACCATGATGCATGGCTTTGGTTGGCGGCCCAATGTTCTTCTCTAACAATATGCATATTAATTCAACCCACGGTAAATCACCCTTACTTCAGACAAGACGAACATGCATAGCAACTCACGTGATATTCAACAAAAGTGTGACAGTTGATGGCGTCCCCAGAAACATGGTTACCGCTCAGCAAGCAACTCATAAGAAATAAGATACATATGCAACATATTCTTTACCACAATAGTTTTTAGGCTACTTTCCCATGAGCTATGTATTTCATGGTTAATTTGCTTAGTGCAGGTGTAGGTTAGCAAAAGACTGGGAGCAACCAACTAAGAGAGCAATGACGGTCATAATCATGCAGAGCGACAAAGCAATACTGAATCAGGCATGGTAGTTATATCGCTACTTAGAAACAAAAGATCATCAAGGCTTGACAGACTTTCTTTACAGTCTTGAATATGCGTGAGCATACGCCAAGTCAATCAAAATAAATTCTCGAAGGAAGATATTACTAAACCATACCACATCATAGGCAAACAAACCAAGTTGGTATTCCAATGACACACTGGGAACCCCCCAGCTATTTGAGATTAACCATAAGAAAACTTGAACTACTAAGCACCATCATGAAAGTAGCATCTTTATCATAGACACATTAACCAATGCAACGGAAGCAAACTCTCTTAATAAGGTGATCATGATAATTAAAAAGAGTTCAAGCAACCAACTAAATAAAAGCTCTTGAAAAGATAAGCCTGAATACTAAGAGCAGAGCACGATAGTAGCTATTAAAAGACAAAGAACACACACAGCATAGATAGACAATGAAAATTCTATGTAATGTTCTAGGTATAAGTGGAGCGTGTTTCTCTCCCACATAAAGGAATGCTGGGTTCCGACTCGTTATGAAAAACTAAAAAGAAAACTAAAAGCAAGACGCTCCAAGCATAGCACATAACACATGAAGTGATAAAAATATAGCGGAACGAAAGACGAACTGATAATGTTGATGGAGAAGGGGATGCACGGGGGGCATCCCCAAGCTTAGATGCTTGAGTCTCCTTGAATATTTCTTGGGGGTGCACGGGGGCATCCCCAAGTTTGAGCGCTTGACACTCCTGAATCTTTTTATCATCTTCCCTCGCACACTTGAAAACTCCCTTCATACATAACTCATCATAATATGATTAGCGAGGTTGGTACCCTTAATAAAATAATTATACCTTGCTGGAAATAAGGATGTTCTTGAAGTTCTACTGTTTCTCAAGATTGCCAAAAGGTTTTTGCAAAGAAAAAGCAAGTTCTTAATTTGCAAAGTGAAGGTAAGGCAAAACAGGACAGAATCTGTGAAAAACAGAACAGCAGGCATTAATTGACCTGTTCGGGATACTTCTGCAACTCAAATCAAAATACTCAGAACTGACGCACGAAAGACAATTATATAGAGAACGCTGTCGAAAAAATTCAGACCAAAAAGATGATCTAGTGATTTTATACGAATTTTTCTATCCAAGGACAGAATCTGTTTCCTAGACAGCACCTCACAACTTTTGAACTTTCTAGCAATCAGAGGCTATACTTGGCACAAATATGAAAAGTAAAGATACAATGATGATGCTACAGCAGTAAACAACATCAAGACACAACAAAAGCAAAAAAATTATTCATGTGGGCTGCCTCCCAAAAGCGCTTTCTTTTATGCCTTTAAGCTAGGCATAATGCATATATCAAGTTTTATCAAAAGTAAAAGAATAACTAGCCCGTACAACGGACTCAAAAGGTAACTTGACCTTCTTACGAGGGAAGTGTTCCATCCCTTTCTTGAGAGGAAACTGAAATTTTATATTACCCTCTTTCATGTCAATGACAGCACCAACGGTGCGCAAAAAGGGACGTCCCAAAATAATTGGACAAGAAGGATCACATTCAATATCCATAATAGTGAAATCAACGGGCACATAATTATCATTGACAACAATAAGAACATCATCGATCCTCCCCAAAGGTTTCTTTATGGAAGAATCAACGAGACGAACACCAAAAGAACAAGAATCATAAGGTTTCAATTTAAGCATATCATATATCATTTTGGGCATAACAGAAGTACTAGCACCAACATCACATAATGCATAACAAGAGAAGTCATTAAAATAAATTTTTATCATAGGATCCCAACCATCCTCTAGCTTTATAGGTATGGAGGCTTCTACTCTAAGTTTCTCCTCCCTAGCTTTGATGAGAGCATTAGTGATATGCTCTGTGAAGGCAAGGTTAAGCGTGCTAGTGCGGGGATCTCTAGACATCTTGTGAAGGAAATCAATAACTTCGGTAAGAGTGCAATTATCAAAATCAAGGTCACGAGCATCAAGTAAGGTAGTAGTGGTGTCCTTAAGGCTCACATGTTTGGTAGTTTCTATAGCATCACCATTAATAGGTCCATTGGGACCAGGAGTACATTGGGTGCTAAGAGTGTGAACATTCTCAATAACTTGGATAGTAGCAACAGTGTGGTGGGTAGGAAGGCTCTTAATTCTTTCATCTTCCTCCCTTTCTCTAGCCCATCTCTCTTTAAGCTTAGCCATCATCCTAATGTTTTCATTGATTTGCACTTGAGTAGCATTAATAGGGATGACTTCCTTCTCCTTAAGAGAAGAAGTTTCAATTTTTAGCAATTTTAACTCATTGGCTAAGTGGTCTTCCTTGAAAGAAAGATCATCTAGTTTATGTAGTTTCTCTTCTACATTCTTATTAAAGGCTTTTTGGGTAGTGATGAAATCTCTAAGCATGGTCTCTAGTTCAGTATTGGAGTTCTTGGTACTAGGATAAGCATTGTTGTTCCCATAAGAGTTAGAGGGGAACGGTCTAGAATTGTTACCAAAGTTACTCCTATAAGCATTGTTGTTGAAATTGTTTCTAGAGATAAAGTTAACATCTACTTGTTCTTGAGCAATCAAAGAATTTAAAGGAACATCACGAGGATCAACAGTAGATTGCTTCGAAAGTAGAGACATAATCAAGTCAACCTTTCATTGAGGGAGGAAATCTCCTCGACAGAGTTTACCTTCCTACCTGTTGGAGCGCGTTCGGTGTGCCATTGGGAATAGTTGGTCATCATCTCATCGAGAAGCTTTGTGGCAGCACCAAGTGTAGTTGACATGAAAGTTCCTCCCGTGGCCGAATCTAGCAAGTTCCGCGAGGTAAAGTTCAAGCCTGCATAAAAAGTTTGGATAACCATCCAAGTAGTCAAACCGTGAGTAGGGCAGTTCTTGATAAGAGACTTCATACGTTCCCAAGCTTGGGCAACGTGTTCATTATCCAATTGTTTAAAATTCATGATGTTACTTCTAAG
The DNA here is from genome assembly GCA_902687465.1 of Secale cereale. NCBI lineage: Eukaryota > Viridiplantae > Streptophyta > Magnoliopsida > Poales > Poaceae > Secale > Secale cereale. Next base: position 691,248,322 of record LR738715.1, read on the forward strand.
TTGGATAATTTTAGCAGGTGGATAGTATTTTCCGATAAAAGCATCTTTGCACTTGTCCCATGAATCTATGCTATTTCTAGGCAAAGACTGAAACCAAATTTTAGCTCCTCCTCTCAAAGAGAAAGGAAAAAGCTTAAGCTTAACAATATTACCATCTATTTCTTGGTACTTTTGCATATCACAAAGTTCTACAAAGTTGTTCAAGTGTAAAGCAGCATCATCTCCAGCACCGGAGAATTGTTCTCTCATAACTAAGTTCAGTAAAGCAGGTTTAATTTCATATGAAGGTGCTGAAGTGGCAGGTGTAGTGATAGGTGTGCTGATAAAGTCATCGTTGTTGTGACTAGTGAAGTCACACAACTTGGTGTTCTCGGTGGAACCCATAGTAGCAAGCAAGCAAGATAACTATTTTTGTGATTTTCGATAAAAGGAACTAAAGCAAATATGAAGGGTAAACTAACAAGACTAAAAAGCAAAGGTAAAAGATAGCATGCAACTCCCCTATCCCGAAGAGGGGAGTCCCCGGCAACGGCGCCAGAAAATACTCCTTGATGGGCCTCGAACCCCTCGTTGGATTACCCCAAGTGGAAGGTGTAAGATGAAGTAAGTAGAAGTGTTTTCCCCTAGCAAAGATGCCAAGGATCGAATCCCCAGAGACTCCTAGGTTCAACAGGTAGGTGTCAACTGCTAACGGCGCAATTAGCAATCAACGTGGACCTGCACACAGATACAAATAACTTTGCTCCCAACGAGTACAGAGAGGTTGTCAATCTCTCCGGCCTTGTAGTTCACAAAGGGTTAAAAGCAATATGATAGTAGTGATAGATAGTAATTTGCAATAGTAAGTAAAATAGCGGAAAGTAAAATAGTGTATGTGATCAATGATAGTAACATGGACCGGAGTCACATGATGTTCACTAGTGATGTTTCTCTCCCAAAAGACGATAAAACAGCTATGCGAGGTAACAAATTACAGCTAGGCAATTGACAGGACCACGAACGCAAACCAATGCTGACTACATTGCAAGAAAGGTTGAGGTTCAAAGCATTGGCGGTACGCCAAAGTAAGTAGACCGAAATCCATCTGCATCTACTACTAATCATCCACCTTGAGATATCTATCCAGAACATCTCGCTGGTATTAAGTTGCGAGTCCCACCCATAGTGTAAACTCAATGCAACAGACAACTGCATTAAAAGAACTTTGCGTAAAGTAAACAATCCTTGCACCCGCGGGCACAAGCACCGTTGTTTTCCCCCTTGTGGCAACAGCACATCCCCTAGACTCATGTTTCTGTCACTCAAGCTAGTCATCGAGGGGCATGAACCCACAATCGAGCATAACGCTCCCTCTTGGAGTCACTACTTACTACTTGGCCAAAGCAATAAATAACAACGGAGAACATGCAAAAATTACTTATGAACTAAAATATAAAAGAGGTGAATCAAATATATTACTCAAGATCAATCTGAACATAATCTCATAATCCATCGGATCCCAGCAAACTCAACATAGCAACAACACAAGGATTACATAGGTGCCTCGATCATGTAGGGCAGCTCACGAGGACTAATTAGTGAAGCACAAGAACGGGAGGAGAACATCACATAGCTACTGGTCATGGACTCATGGTCCAAGGGAGACTACTCACGAGTCATCCGGGAGGCGTCCATGGTGGTGGAGAAGCTCCCGGTGGTGATCCTCCCCTCCGGCAGGGTGCCGGGAAGAGTTCTCCTGGTGCTCCCGATCTTGGAAGCGGCGGCGGCGGCGGAACAGAGATGGGATCGCGAAAGAGAAGTCATGTTTCAAGGGATACGGGGGACCCTTTAAATATCTGCCAAAGTAGGGCACCGGGTGGGCTCTCGGGGTGCCGAGGCGCCCCCCCGGCGCGGCCCAGGGGGGGCGCCCACAGGGCGCCTGGGGCCCCTGTGCCCCCCCCCCCCCAGGCTCCCCTTCGGAAGCAGTGTCGTTCCCGATACGCTGATTTTTTATATATTTTTTCTGGATTTTTCTGGGCAGTTCTCGAAACGTGAAAACCTGAAATACAAAAACAGCCGAAAACAGAAACTGGCACTCGGGTGCACTGGATTAGTAAGTTAGTCCAAATATGATCAAAAGTGTATGGAAGTGTATGAATATCATAGCAATATCACCCAAAAGTGGCATGGAGCAAGCAGAAATTATAGATACGTTTTGGACGTATCACCATACTCGTGGCTGCTAACACCTGTAGCTGTCGTAGTTATAGTCGTTAAACCCCCTTGTAATGTGGGAGTAAAGAGGCCGCGGCACACTCTATATAAGTCGTCCTCCTCCTCCATGGAAAGGGTTCAGCATTCCTTGTAATCACACACCCCAACATAAAACAAGCCTCGGGGCACTAGACGTAGGGTTGTTACCTCCTCCGAAAGGGGCCTAAACTCATAAAAACCGAGTGCTACACTTGCGTCATAGCTAGGCTTTGCCTCTCTTTTGTACCCCTAGTACTCATTGTCAAGATCGTAACCCTGACAGAGCTTGTTGAGTATGACGCCCCCGATTTGTCCGTACACTAATCATGCACGCAAATGTGTACGACCAAGATCAGGGACTGACTAGAAGATATCACAACACAACTCTAGACACAAATTAAAATAATACAAGCTTTATATTACAAGCCAGGGGCCTCGAGGGCTCGAATACAAAAGTTCGAAAGCACAAGAGTCAGCGGAAGCAACAATATCTGAGTACAGACATAAGTTAAACAAGCATGCCTTAAGAAGGCTAGCACAAAAGTAACAACGATCGAAAAGGCAAAGCCTCCTGCCTGGGACCTCCTAACTACTCCTCGAAGCCGAACTCCATGTAGAAACATCATCGGGATCCTCTGGCTTCTGGGCTCCACCATCTGGTTGCGTCATCCGAGAAGAAGGGACAAAAGGGAAAAAACGGGAAGAAAGCAACCGTGAGTACTCATCCAAAGTACTCGCAAGCAAGGATCTACACTACATATGCAATGATATCTGTGTAAGGGGGGTAATATCTGTGGACTGAACTGCAGAAAGCAGAATAAGAGGGGGATAGCTAATCCAATCGAAGACCACGCTTCTCGTAACCTCCATCTTGCAGCAGAAGATGAGGGTAGCTAGAAAGTAACAAGCATCCTCGCTTCTCGCAGCCTCCGTCTTGCAGCAGTAGAAGGGGGTAGATGGTAAGTTCACCAAGTAACATCGTATAGCATAATCCTACTCGGCGATCCTCCCGCACATCACCCTGTGAGAGAGCAACCACTGAGTTGTATCTGGCACTGGTAAGGGTGTGTTTTATTAAGTATCTGGTTCTAGTTGTCATGAGGTCGGAGTACAACTCCGGGTCGTCCTTTTACCGAGGGACACAGCTATTCGAATAGATTAACTTCCCTGCAGGGGTGCACCACATATCCCAGCACGCTCGATCCCATTTGGCCGGATACACTTTCCAAGGTCATGCCCGGCCTCGGAAGATCAACACGTCGCAGCCCTACCTAAGCACAGCAGAGAGGTCAGCACGCCGGTCTAAGTCCTAAGCACACAAGGGTCTGGGCCCATCACCCAATGCACACCTGCACGTTGCGAGGGCGGCCGGTGAGCAGACCTAGCAAGCTCCATTACTAAGGAAGTTACGTTACGCGGTCCAACCCGGCGCGCGCCGCTAAGCCGCTGACGTCAAGAAGGCTCCGGCTGATACCACGACGTCGAGTACCCATAACTATTCCCACGTAGATCGTTAGTGCGTATAGACCAAATGGCCAGACTCAGATCAAATATCCAAACTCGTTAAGCGTGTTATCATGAAAATCACCGCGGACAACGACCAGGGCCAGGCCACCTCTCGACTGGGTGTCTCAACCTGTCCCTGTCGCTCCGCCACAAAGATCCACTCGGGGGCCGTCGGGAACTCAGGCCCACCACTGCCTGGATGGAGCCACCTGTCCTTTCAGCCCCCACATCGGAATCACTTGCGGGTACTCAATGAGCCGACCCGACTTTAGTCACATCATGTATCATGTAAAGTGTATGAAGTATATACCCGTGATCACACCCAAGTGATCACGGCCCGATAGAATAGCAGGGCAGACGGACAAGGGTGTAGGGCCACTGATGGAGTGCTAGCATCCTATACTAAGCATTAGGATGGCAGGTAAAGTATTAACAGTTGTAGCAACAATGACAGGCTATGCAGCAGAATAGGAGTAACCGAACAGTAACATGCTACACTACTCTAATGCAAGCAGTAGAGAGAAGAATAGGCGATATCTGGTGATCAAAGGGGGGGCTTGCCTAGAAGCCCTGCAGATGAAAGGAATCTTCGGAAGCGTAGCCGTAGTCGAACACCGAAGCATCAATGGTCTCGGGGTCTATCACGGTATCGGAGTCTATCGAAAATAAGCAACGAAGGGGAAACAAATAAATAACAGAACAAACAATAGCATCACAAAGCACAACATGGAAATACGCGGTGCTACATGTGACCTAACGCGGTGCTCGGTGATACAGGCGAAGAGGAATAACATCCGGGAAAGTATTCCCGGTGTTAGGCATTTTCGGGCAGATGAAACGGAGGGGGAATGTTGCATGTTCGGTATGATAGAGATGTGTGGCGGACGAACGGACCGCATATTCGGATTCGTCTCGTCGTTCTGAGCAACTTTTGTTGGAGATATGCCCTAGAGGCAATAATAAAAGTATTATTATTATATCTCCTTGTTCATGATAATTGTCTGTTATTCATGCTTGAATTGTATTGTACGGAAACAGCGATACATGTGTGAATACATAGATCACAATGAGTCCCTGGTAGGCCTCTAGTAGCCAGCTCGTTGATGAACAGATGGTCATGGTTTCCTGACCATGGACATGAGATGTCGGTGATAACGGGATCACATCATTAGGAGAATGATGTGATGGACAAGACCCAAACTTGAGAATAACACGAGATCGTATAGTTCGTAATGCATAAGCTTTTCAGTGTCAAGTATTTATTCCTTAGACCATGAGGTTGTACAACTCCCGGATACCGTAGGAGTGCTTTGGGTGTGCCAACCGTCACAATGTAACTGGGTGGCTATAAAGGTACGCATCGGGTATCTCCGAAAGTGTCTGTTGAGTTGGTACGAACCGAGACTGGGATGTTGTCACTCCGTATGACGGAGAGGTACCTCTGGGCCCACTCGGTAAGACATCATCATAATGAGCTCAATGTGACTAAGTAGTTAGTCACGGGATGATGGATTACGGATCGAGTAAAGAGACTTGCCATAACGAGATTGAACAAGGTATCGGGGATACCGACGATCGAATCTCGGGCAAGTACCGTACCGATGGACAAACGGAATAACATACGGGATTGAGGGAATCCTTGACACAGTGGTTCATCCGATGAAGATCATCGAGGAACACGTAGGGACCAACATGGGTATCCAGATCCCGCTGTTGGTTATTGACCGGAGAGTAGTCTCGGTCATGTCTACGTGTCTCCCGAACCCGTAGGGTCTACACACTTAAGGTTCGGTAACGCTAGGGTCGTAGAGATTAATGCACGTGGAAACCCGAAAGTTGTTCGGAGTCCCGGATGAGATCCCGGACGTCACGAGGAGTTCCGGAATGGTCCGGAGGTAAAGATTGATATATGGGAAGTCCAGTTTCGGCCAACGGGTGATCTCCGGGGGTCACCGGGAGCGTCCCGGGACCACCGGAGGGGCCCCCGGGGGTCCACCGGGTGGGGCCACCCCTCCCGGTGGGGCCCCTAGGCCGCAAGGGGATGTGTCCAGCCCTCAGGGCTGGCGCACCACCAAGGGAGGCCCACCTTCCCTGCGCCTAGGGATAAACCCTAAGGGGAGGGGGGGCCACCACTTGCCTTGGGGGAGGGGGACTCCTCCCTGGCCGCCGCCCCCCCTTGCAGATTGGATCTGCAAGGGGCTGGCGCCCCCCTGGCCCCCTATATATATGTGGGGGGGGAGAGGGCAGCCGCACCTCAGCCCTGGCGCCTCTCCCCCTCCCGTCACACCTCCCAACTTCTTTGCAGGGCAGCCCGGCGAAGCCCTGCTGCGATCTCCACTGCATCCGTCATCACGCCGTTGTGCTGCCGGATCTCTGACGACTTCTCCTCCCCCCTTGCTGGATCAAGAAGGAGGTGACGTTGTTGCACCGTACGTGTGTTGAACGCGGAGGTGCCGTCCGTTCGGCGCTAGATCATCGGTGACGAAGAACGTGAAGAGTACGACTACTTCATCCTTGCTTCGTTGAAAGCTTCCGCACGCAATCTTCATAACGGTATGTAGATGCACTCTCAGTTACTCGTTGCTAGATGTCTCCATAGATGGATCTTGGTGAAGACGTAGAAATTTTTTGATTTATGCTACGTTACCCAACAGTGGCATCTGAGCCTAGGTTTTATGCGTAGCATCTTGGCACGAGTAGAACACAAAGCAGTTGTGGGCGTATGATCTTGTTCAACTTTCTTACCGTTACTAGTCAATCTTGATTCGGCGGTATTGTGGGATGAAGCGGCCCGGACCGACCTTACACGTACGCTTACGTGAGACTGGTTCCACCGACAGACATGCACTAGATGCATAAGGTGGCTGGTGGGTGTCTGTCTCTCCTACTTTAGTCGGATCGGATTCGATGAAAAGGGTCCTTATGAAGGGTAAATAGAAGTTGACAAATCACGTTGTGGTTTTGGCGTAGGTAAGAAACATTCTTGCTAGAAATCCTATAGAAGCCACGTAAAACTTGCAACAACAATTAGAGGACGTCTAACTTGTTTTTGCAGCATGTGTTTTGTGACGTGGTATGGCCAAGAACGAAGATGTGATGAATGATATATGTGATGTATGAGATTGATCATGTTTTTGTAATAGGGAATCACGACTTGCATGTCGATGAACTGGACAACCGGCAGGAGCCATAGGAGTTGTCTTAATTATTGTATGACCTGCGTGTCACTGAATAACGCCATGTAATTACTTTACTTCGTTGCGAAACGTTAGCTATAGTAGTAGAAGTAATAGTTGGCGTGACAACTTCTTCAAGACACGATGATGGAGATCATGATGATGAAGATCATGGTGTCGAGCCGGTGACAAGATGATCATGGTGCCCCGAAGATGGAGATCCAAGGAGCAAGATGATATTGGCCATATCATGTCATTTTAAATTGATTGCATGTGATGTTTATCATGTTTTTGCATCTTGTTTACTTAGAACGACGGTAGTAAATAAGATGATCTCTCACTAAAATTTCAAGTAATGTGTTTCCCCTAACTGTGCACCGTTGCTAAAGCTCGTTGCTCCGAAGCACCACGTGATGATCGGGTGTGATAGGTTCTAACGTTTGCATACAACGGGTGTAAGACAGATTTACACACGCAATACACTTAGGGTTCACTTGACGAGCCTAGCATGTACAGACATGGCCTCGGAACACGGAAGACCGAAAGGTCGAACACGAGTCGTATAGAAGATACGATCAACATGAAGATGTTCACCGTTTTTGACTAGTCCGTCTCACGTGATGATCGGACACGGACTACTCGATTCGGATCGTGTATCACTTCGATGACTTGAGAGATGTCATTCTGAGTGGGAGTTCATTAAAATTTGATTAAGATGAACTTAATTATCATGAACTCAGTCTAAATTCTTTACAATATCTCTTGTAGATCAAATGGCCCACGCTCAGGTTTCCCTCAACTTCAACGCGTTCCTAGAGAAAACCAAGCTGAAAGACGATGGTAGCAACTATACGGATAGGGTCCGTAACCTGAGGATTATCCTCATAGCTGCCAAGAGAACATATGTCCTAGAAGCACCGCTAGGTGATGCACCTGCTCCCGATGCTGACCAAGACGTTTTGAACGTCTGGCAGTCGCGTAGTGATGATTACTCCCTGGTTCAGTGCGGCATGCTTTACAGTTTAGAATCGGGGCTTCAAAAGCGTTTTGAGCACCATGGAGCATATGAGATGTTCGAAGAGCTGAAAATGGTTTTCCAAGCTCATGCCCGAGTCGAGAGATATGATGTCTCCGACGCATTCTACAGCTGTAAGATGGAGGAGAACAGTTCTATCAGTGAGCACATCCTCAAGATTTCAGGATTGCACAACCGCTTGTCTCAGCTGGGAATGAATCTCCCAGATGAAGCGGTCGTTGACAGAATCCTCCAGTCGCTCCCACCAAGCTTGAAGAGTTTCGTGTTGAACTTCAATATGCAGGGGATGGAGAAGTCCATTCCCGAGGTGTATTCGATGCTGAAATCAGCGGAGGTTGACATCAAGAAAGAACATCAAGTGTTGATGGTCAATAAAACCACTAAGTTCAAGAAAGGCAAGGGTAAGAAGAACTTCAAGAAGGACGGCAAGCAAGTTGCCGCGCCTGGCAAGCCTGTTGCCGGGAAGAAGCCAAAGTATGGACCCAAGCCAGAGACTGAGTGCTTTTATTGCAAGGGAACGGGTCACTGGAAGCGGAACTGCCCCAAATACTTAGCAGACAAGAAGGCCGGCAACGTCAAAGGTATATATGATATACATGTTATTGATGTGTACCTTACCAACACTCGTAGTAGCTCCTGGGTATTCGATACCGGTGCAGTTGCTCACATTTGTAACTCAAAACAGGAGCTGCGGAATAAACGGAGACTGGCGAAGGATGAGGTGACGATGCGCGTCGGGAATGGTTCCAAGGTCGATGTGATCGCCGTCGGCACGCTGCCTCTACATCTACCCTCGGGATTAGTTTTAAACCTCAATAATTGTTATTTAGTACCAGCTTTGAGCATGAACATTGTTTCTGGATCTCGTCTTATGCGAGATGGATATTCTTTCAAATCAGAGAATAATGGTTGTTCTATTTATTTGAGAGATATGTTTCATGGTCATGCCCCGCTGGTCAATGGTTTATTTTTGATGAATCTCGAACGTAGTGATACACATATTCATAGTGTAGATGCCAAAAGATGTAAAGTTGATAATGATGGTCCCACATACTTGTGGCATTGCCGCCTTGGTCATATCGGTGTCAAACGTATGAAGAAGCTCCATTCGGATGGACTTCTAGAGTCTCTTGATTATGAATCATTTGACACGTGCGAACCATGCCTCTTGGGCAAGATGACCAAGACTCCGTTCTCCGGAACAATGGAGCGAGCAACCTACTTACTGGAAATCATACATACCGATGTGTGCGGTCCAATGAGCGTTGAGGCTCGCGGAGGCTACCGTTATGTTCTCACCCTCACGGATGACTTGAGTAGATACGGGTATATCTATTTGATGAAACACAAGTCTGAGACTTTTGAAAAGTTCAAGGAATTTCAGAATGAGGTTGAGAATCAACGTGACAGAAAAATAAAGTTCTTACGATCGGATCGTGGGGGTGAATATTTAAGTCATGAATTTGGCACACACCTTAGAAGTTGTGGAATTGTTTCACAATTGACACCGCCCGGAACACCTCAACGTAACGGTGTGTCCGAACGTCGAAATCGTACTCTGTTGGACATGGTGCGATCTATGATGTCCCTCACCGATTTACCGCTATCTTTTTGGGGTTATGCTTTAGAGACTGCCGCATTCACTTTAAATAGGGCTCCGTCAAAATCCGTTGAGACGACTCCATATGAACTTTGGTTTGGCAAGAAACCGAAGCTGTCGTTTTTGAAAGTTTGGGGTTGCGATGCTTATGTCAAGAAACTTCAACCTGAAAAGCTCGAACCCAAATCGGAGAAATGCGTCTTCATAGGATACCCAAAGGAAACTATTGGGTACACCTTCTACCACAGATCCAAAGGCAAAGTCTTTGTTGCCAAGAATGGATACTTTCTGGAGAAAGAGTTTCTCTCGAAAGAAGTGAGTGGGAGGAAAGTAGAACTTGATGAGGTGATAGTCACCACTCCTGTACCGGAAAGTAGCGCTACGCAGGAAACTGTTCCTGAGGTGCCTGCACCGACAAGGGAGGAAGATAATGATAATGATCATGAAGAAACAGATCAAGTTACTACTGAACTTCGAAGGTCCACAAGGGTACGTTCCGCACCAGAGTGGTACGGCAACCCTGTCCTAGAAATCATGTTGTTAGACAACGGTGAACCTTCGAACTATGAAGAAGCGATGGCGGGCCCAGATTCCAATAAATGGCTTGGAGCCATGAAATCCGAGATAGAATCCATGTATGAAAACAAAGTATGGACTTTGGTGGACTTGCCTGATGATAGGCACGCCATAGAAAATAAATGGATATTTAAGAAGAAGACAGACGCAGATGGTAATGTGACCATCTATAAGGCTCGGCTTGTCGCTAAGGGTTATCGACAAGTTCAAGGGATTGACTACGACGAGACTTTCTCTCCCGTAGCGATGCTGAAGTCAGTCCGAATCATGTTAGCTATTGCCGCATTCTATGATTATGAGATATGGCAAATGGACGTCAAAACAGCTTTCCTTAATGGCTTCCTCAAGGAAGAGTTGTATATGATGCAACCGGAAGGTTTTGTCGATCCAGAGAACGCTAACAAGGTATGCAAGCTCCAGCGCTCGATTTACGGGCTGGTGCAAGCATCTCGGAGTTGGAATATTCGCTTTGATGAGGTGATCAAAGCGTTTGGCTTTATACAGACTTATGGAGAAGCCTGTATTTACAAGAAAGTGAGTGGGAGCTCTGTGGCATTTCTCATATTATATGTGGATGACATATTGCTGATGGGAAATGATATAGAATTCTTGGAAAATGTAAAGGCCTATTTGAATAAAAGTTTTTCAATGAAGGACCTTGGAGAAGCTGCTTACATATTAGGCATCAAAATCTATAGAGATAGATCGAGACGCCTCATTGGTCTTTCACAAAGTACATACCTTGACAAAATATTGAAGAAGTTCAATATGGATCAGTCAAAGAAAGGATTCTTGCCTGTTTTGCAAGGTATGAGATTGAGTAAGACTCAGTCGCCGACCACGGCAGAAGATAGAGAAAAGATGAGTGTCATTCCCTATGCCTCGGCCATAGGTTCTATCATGTATGCCATGTTGTGTACCAGACCTGATGTGAACCTTGCCATAAGTTTGGTAGGGAGGTACCAAAGTGATCCCGGTTCGGAACACTGGACAGCGGTCAAGAACATCCTGAAGTACCTGAAAAGGACTAAGGATATGTTTCTCGTTTATGGAGGTGACGAAGAGCTCGTCGTAAAGGGTTACGTCGATGCTAGCTTCGACACAGATCTGGATGACTCTAAGTCGCAAACCGGATACGTGTATATTTTGAATGGAGGGGCAGTCAGCTGGTGCAGTTGCAAGCAAAGCGTGGTGGCAGCATCTACATGTGAAGCGGAGTACATAGCTGCTTCTGAAGCAGCGCAGGAAGGAGTCTGGATGAAGGAGTTCATCACCGACCTAGGAGTCATTCCAAGCGCGTCAAGCCCGATGACTCTCTTCTGTGACAACACTGGTGCTATTGCTATTACCAAGGAGCCCAGGTTTCACAAGAAGACCAAGCACATCAAACGCCGTTTCAACTCCATCCGGAATTATGTTCAGGATGGAGACATAGATATTTGTAAAGTGCATACGGATCTGAATGTAGCAGACCCGTTGACTAAACCTCTTTCACGAGCAAAACATGATCAACACCAGAACTCTATGGGTGTTCGATTCATCACAATGTAACTAGATTATTGACTCTAGTGCAAGTGGGAGACTGTTGGAGATATGCCCTAGAGGCAATAATAAAAGTATTATTATTATATCTCCTTGTTCATGATAATTGTCTGTTATTCATGCTTGAATTGTATTGTACGGAAACAACGATACATGTGTGAATACATAGATCACAATGAGTCCCTGGTAGGCCTCTAGTAGCCAGCTCGTTGATCAACAGATGGTCATGGTTTCCTGACCATGGACATGAGATGTCGGTGATAACGGGATCACATCATTAGGAGAATGATGTGATGGACAAGACCCAAACTTGAGCATAACACGAGATCATATAGTTCGTAATGCATAAGCTTTTCAGTGTCAAGTATTTATTCCTTAGACCATGAGGTTGTACAACTCCCGGATACCGTAGGAATGCTTTGGGTGTGCCAACCGTCACAACGTAACTGGGTGGCTATAAAGGTACGCATCGGGTATCTCCGAAAGTGTCTGTTGAGTTGGTACGAACCGAGACTGGGATGTTGTCACTCCGTATGACGGAGAGGTACCTCTGGGCCCACTCGGTAAGACATCATCATAATGAGCTCAATGTGACTAAGTAGTTAGTCACGGGATGATGGATTACGGATCGAGTAAAGAGACTTGCCATAACGAGATTGAACAAGGTATCGGGGATACCGACGATCGAATCTCGGGCAAGTACCGTACCGATGGACAAAGGGAATAACATACGGGATTGAGTGAATCCTTGACACAGTGGTTCATCCGATGAAGATCATCGAGGAACACGTGGGGACCAACATGGGTATCCAGATCCCGCTGTTGGTTATTGACCGGAAAGTAGTCTCGGTCATGTCTACGTGTCTCCCGAACCCGTAGGGTCTACACACTTAAGGTTCGGTAACGCTAGGGTCGTAGAGATTAATGCACGTGGAAACCCGAAAGTTGTTCGGAGTCCCGGATGAGATCCCGGACGTCACGAGGAGTTCCGGAATGGTCCGGAGGTAAAGATTGATATATGGGAAGTCCAGTTTCGGCCAACGGGTGATCTCCGGGGGTCACCGGGAGCGTCCCGGGACCACCGGAGGGGCCCCCGGGGGTCCACCGGGTGGGGCCACCCCTCCCGGTGGGGCCCCTAGGCCGCAAGGGGATGTGTCCAGCCCTCAGGGCTGGCGCACCACCAAGGGAGGCCCACCTCCCCTGCGCCTAGGGATAAACCCTAAGGGGAGGGGGGGCCACCACTTGCCTTGGGGGAGGGGGACTCCTCCCTGGCCGCCGCCCCCCCTTGCAGATTGGATCTGCAAGGGGCTGGCGCCCCCCTGGCCCCCTATATATATGTGGGGGGGGATAGGGCAGCCGCACCTCAGCCCTGGCGCCTCTCCCCCTCCCGTCACACCTCCCAACTCCTTTGCAGGGCAGCCCGGCGAAGCCCTGCTGCGATCTCCACTGCATCCGTCATCACGCCGTCGTGCTGCCGGATCTCTGACGACTTCTCCTCCCCCCTTGCTAGATCAAGAAGGAGGTGACGTTGTTGCACCGTACGTGTGTTGAACGCGGAGGTGCCGTCCGTTCGGCGCTAGATCATCGGTGACGAAGAACGTGAAGAGTACGACTACTTCATCCTTGCTTCGTTGAAAGCTTCCGCACGCAATCTTCATAACGGTATGTAGATGCACTCTCAGTTACTCGTTGCTAGATGTCTCCATAGATGGATCTTGGTGAAGACATAGAAAAATTTTGATTTATGCTACGTTACCCAACAACTTTCATATATAAATTATTTTCATCCGAGTTACGGTTTATTTTATATTAATTTTTAAAGTTTTTAAACCATTTTCTAATTTATTAATTATTAAATAAAACAGCATTATCCAGAATAGTGCATGCTGACGTCAGCATGACGTCAGCAGTCAACAGGGTTGACCAGGTCAAGCTGACGTGTGGGATCCGCGTGCCATTGACTATAAACTAACTAATAGTTTAGTTAGGTTAATTATGTTTTAGTTAATTATAGATTAGGTTAATTAATGATTAGATTAATCTAAATGTGATTAATTAACTTATTTAATTTGTTAATTAATTAATTAATTAATTAATTGATTTATTTATTTATTTATTTAATTTTATTATTATTATTATTTTAATCTTTTTTTTGTTCTGGGGGGCGGGCCCCATGTGTCATTTGCACAGGGGGGTGTTAGCGCGCACGGGCTATGCGGTAACGGGGCGTGCGGGTGCCCGGTCGCCCGCAGAGGCCTTTGCCCGGCGCGGTTGGGCACCGGTGGCCACGACGCGAGCCAGGGGAGGCGGTGGTTGCAGCCCGACGGGAGCAGGGGAGGCGAGGCCGGTGGCCGGTGGCCGGTGGCAGGAGGGGGGCGCCGCGGCCGGTGGAAGGAGGGGGCGGCGACATTGGAGGGAGGGGCCGGTGGGTTCGCCCGGGCTCGAGCACACGAGGTAGGTGGGGCGAGGCGCAGCGAGCGGGCGGTCGGCCATGGTGGCCGGAGGCGACAGGCGGCGCCGGCGCGGCCGGGGCGCGCCCGGGTGCGTGCGGGCGCGGCGGTGCAGTGGGGGAGCTGAGCGGGGCAAGTGCGGCCCGGAGCACGAGCTCCGGCGCGCGTCCGTGCTCGGTGGTGAGCGAGCAGAGGGGAGGGGGAAGGCTGCAGCGGCTCACAGGGGGCCGGTCGAGGAGGCAGTGGGCTTGGGGAGGTCCGGCGAGGACGACGGCGACGTAGAGGAGGCAGGCCGGCGAGGTTGCGGTGGCGACGGGCGATGGCGGAGAGGATGGCGGCGTTCATCGGCGTCGGGGGTCGGGGTCGATGCGCCCGATCTAGATCGCACGGGGGGGAGGGGTGAGAGGAGTGGGGAACGTGGGGGGTGTCGGTGGGAGGGGGGTAGGCCATATAGGCCACGGGGTGGGCCGGTTCGGGGCGGCCGGCTGGGCCAGAGGGAGGGGTTTGGCCCAATGGGGCAGGGGGTTATCTGCCCTTTATTTATTTTCTTTTATTGTTTTATATCTTCTGTTTAATTTTAGTTCCCCATTTATTTTAGTTTTCTAAATTATAAAGGCAGTCCCAAATTTGGTGTTAATAAGTATGCCACTCCCACATAAGTTTGGGCAACAAAATAAAATAGTTTAATATTTTATTTATTTGTAAAAGGCATTTCACTAATTGTTTGGCTAGTGTTTTAACTATTTTAGGACATTCAAACACTCGATAAAAATGTGGTTTCTCCAACATGATCACCTATGTATTATTTGGCACGACCCGAACATTTTAGTTTAAACATTTGAATAATTTTATCGTTTGACTTTAATTCAAATTTGAATTTAAATTGGTTTTAAACTAACGTGAGTTTATCGACAGTAACCGCGGTGACGTGGCATCATTAGTAGAGGTTTACTGTAGCTTGATTATCCGGGCGTCACAATTCTCCTCCACTACAAGAAATCGCGTCCCGAGATTTAAGCAGTGTAGTAAGGGGGGGTGCTGGTAGCGCAATCTAACGAGTCTTCTCGGTCTTGGCTGCCCTTTCGAAGAGGTTGACCCCTTCCGTTGAAGTCCCCATTTCTCTGCTTCAAGTCATCGTGATCAAGACGTCATCCTTTCTTCGGGATCTCGATTGTCCTACGAACGCGACCAGGGGGGAAACTTTGGAGGAACGTATCTCCATGAAGTATGTGCATCAGATAGTGAATTCAGAAAGTGATACACGAAGTACCCTACGCGTAGTATTTCAGTGAATCGATGGTACCAAAGTTTCAAACGGGTAGGCAGTCATTCGATGCCTAACCAGAAGCTAGAATGGGGGCTTGAACAACAAGAATAATATGGTGTTTGGTATCAGGATGAAACATGGTAGAATTTAGCTCGTTGATCACACACGAAGCCAGGTGCAAAGGATACATTAGAGTCCGGATTGTAAAGAACAGTCAGGTTTCGATCCAGTGGACCTGTGGGTTATGGGCCCACCATGTGGGTTGAAAGTAGGAAGGGTGGTGACATCTTGCACAGCCACGACAGGGAGGCATGTAAGTGGATAGCTCGTCACCTATGACGGCAACAATGTCGGCACAAAGGACGGGGAACGAAGAGGACCATTTTTCCCGCTCGTTGAAACAAGGCGGACCAATAGGCAAAGTTCTCATCCATCGGTGGTTACCGGAATGTTATTAACGATAGAATCAATGTCTTACTGACAGAGTTGTACAACGAGGTGTTTACATAAGCAGAGAATTATTACTGTTTAGATCATGTAGATCAAGGAAAGGTTAAACAAACAAATGGAAAGGAAAATTGTGATTACACACAATTATTAGGAGTATATCCTTCCCATGAACAAGCAGAACATGGCATGTAGGTTAGGAGAGCAAGTACCCAACCATTCAGATAAAGAGGCAAGGATTAATCAAGATGTTACCCATACAACGGTGTTTGGATAACTGACCAAGAAACATTTAGCATCGCGCCACCAATGTTCTTATTGATGAGAGGGGTATCATAATCATGCTTCAGGGTACAATCATATGGTGTTTCAAGCAAGGGCCATACTTTGGATACACAAATGATCCATCATGAGCAAGTTATAAAATGAGTCTTACAATTTCCTCCTGGAAGAATAGTTATCCTTGCAAAAGAAAATATAATGATAGGTCCTCCAGCCAGGGGTGTTGGGCATGACATCATATTACCGGGTCATCAAAGGACCAACATTAAAACTCCTGGAAAGTTGTCCCAACCATCATATCTGACCGAGATTCAGATCCGCTTGGTGTCATGATAACTCAGACTCAGGATGTTCGAGAAGAAAAGGTGCAACACAAATCGATGAAATGACATTGCAAGATTCTCGGGAAATGAACTATGGGAGTGGGTTCCCGAAACAATAGTTCATCATTAAACCAAGGAGAGGATGAGGAGGTGACTGATGGGCTCAGCGATAATTCATCGAAAATTCCAAACGGATGGATTTCCATAATAATGTGAACAAGAAGATGACACTTGTTGATTCAAATGATATAATGTTGTATGCTCGAGGAAAACATACATCATTAATCATTAGTTGAAAGGTGTGCCTGAAATATGACCTTAGGCAGCAAGGTCAATGTTAGAGTGACGATTCAATAACCAACAGGCTAAGAACGAACTGTCGACCGTTAACTTCAAAGCAATAGGGTTGCTAGAATTACAGAACTCAAGCGGCATCGTGAGCATATTGGTATCCCGATTAAAAACGACACGAGGACCAAGAAAGAATGGTGATGGTGAGAAGTATCATCATACTGAGAATTTCTAAGAGGTGGAGCAATCCCCACAACATTCTCGACATAAAAGACAGTAATACTTCAATGCAGAACACAACACTAGCTGGAGAGCAAGCTGTATTCATAATGTGGACAAGTTCGCGATGAAAGGAAGTCAAGGGTGTTGCCGATGATAATGAAAATCATCAAGGGCAAGGAGGGTATTTCTCATCATGAACACAGTTGACATCTTGGTAGTAGTCAAAGTGTTGAAGGTGATCCGACACATTTGCCGGGAGGTTTCAAGGGCATGCAATCAAACAACAACAGCAACAAGCAAGGGAATGACGAAGTGGCAAGTTATAGGATCAATTTATAAGATGCAAGCTCGGAACCAAAGTTGCCTTACTGAACAAGCAACCAGATGTTGAAAGCTCGACGTAAGTTGTGCTCAATCTCTGAAGAATCCATGCACCAAAGAAGGACGAGGTAGCACAGTCAAGGATATCTAGACAAGGGATGTACCCGATAGTCTAGGAATAAACCAGATTGAGTTTAAAAATTTCCCAGTAACATATACTAGGGGTGTTGAATTTTTAGCGCGGATTTGATTTACTAAACGGTGTCCTCGGTTGACGGCAACCTAGAACCCATAGAGTGATTACGACAAGCAAAGGTATTATTTCATCAAAAGTTCAAAAGTTGTAGTGCAAAGGCATGATATCCTCGAGATATCAGAGGGTAAAACTCGAAGGTAGAACACGATAGAAGTTGAACTAGGTCATTGACCTATGACAGTAGATACTTTAACCTTGTCAAAAATTGACGAGGCCTGAAATGGATTTATTCCAGGCATATTGAATAAGGACAGCATGGTCGGAACCATAACTGCAAGGGATCAATTTTATTGACACCGAAAGAATTATTTAGATGAAAAATCATTTTGCAAGAAGCTCCCGAGACGGTCTACATCGTTTCCATGGGCATGAACAAAAGCTCAAGGTCGACTCCCATTTCTCCAATGCATACGTTTCATTTACCCCTTGCTTTGATAAAACTGTAGTGTTGGAATTTTATCCGGTAGAACACCGGAAGGTTATGACTTGTGAAAACTTTCGGGTTTTCACAATTAGGGGAAGGCATAGGTTCAACCCATCGGGCATCTTAATAACATATACCGCAAGTTTCAAAAGTAAAAACACGAGCTCGAAAGCAGAGCATGGTTGGTCAAGCAGAGGATATAATTTACCAAAGGCATTATGTATCATGGGAAGAACTCACAAGGTGATTGAATATGAAGGACACTGTCGGATAACAATCCAACAACGGATCAAGCGATCCACAACGGAGCTGATGTGGGTATCGGTACTCACTCAGAGGAAGAAAGAATGCAAAGACACCAGATTCAAGAATCACTTGATTTGTTTGATGCTTAATTAGAAAGAAATTATGGTTTTCAATACGAAGGATCAGAAGCAAACGCTCCGATCAAGGATGTTTAAGTTGAAAACACTAAGTCGGACAATCAATAAAGGATTGAATTGCCGAGAACCAACTCATGTCTGGAATGACGTCTGAGTCGGAAAGATAATTCTATAAAGGATAACCCGATGATTGCGTGCATACGCACACATTGAATCAATAGGCCCAAAATGGCCAAGACAATGGATGTTAACGAAAACTACTAGTCATATGGAATTAACCATAATGCAAGCAGGCAATAACTTTAAGGGTAACAAGCTGTAGAGGATTTTCAAAAGATCGAAAAGTATTCCGAAGAATTTTGTGAGACACATGAACAATTGAGAAGAACGGGTCCTCGATAAATGTGAGGAAATAACCGTAAGGGTTTTCGTGCGAAATAAAACTGCAAGACAGTAAACTCAAAGGATTCTCGAAACAACGGAGAATATTCCGAGGCATATTGTAACAACAAGAGTGACAAGTAACGATCATGAGAATGACAAAAGCACACAAATATCCATAGGGATATATCGGTGGCAGTTAATTGCAAAGGTGATGAGTACAAGTTCTCGGGTTAACAACGGAGAGTATCTTCAGGGTCTTCTGGTGCAGCAGACGATCATCGGTAATAAGGTGTTCTCCGGGTGAAAATGATAACGAGATCCTAATGTTAGATTTTGCAAAATTCATTTATCCCGAATAGAAGAGAGATCAGAGTCCCAGAGTAAAAGACGAGGAATAAAAGATCCTAATACCACCCAATTGACGACGTGGGACCGTAAGCCACACAACAAGTTAGTAAATTTGTTTTCGCAAAGACTAGACTCAACTTCGGCCAAGGAGTTGGAAAGGGGATTCCTACAGGCAGTCGGCTCTGATACCAACTTGTGACGCCCCCGATTTGTCCGTACACTAATCATGCACCAAAATGTGTACGACCAAGATCAGGGACTCGCTGGAAGATATCACAACACAACTCTAGACACAAATTAAAATAATACAAGCTTTATATAACAAGCCAGGGGCCTCGAGGGCTCGAATACAAAAGCTCGAAAGCACAAGGGTCAGCGGAAGCAACAATATCTGAGTACAGACATAAGTTAAACAAGCATGCCTTAAGAAGGCTAGCACAAAAGTAACAACGATCGAAAAGGCAAGGCCTCCTGCCTGGGACCTCCTAACTACTCCTCGAAGCCGAACTCCATGTAGAAACATCATCGGGATCCTCTGGCTTCTGGGCTCCACCATCTGGTTGCGTCATCCGAGAAGAAGGGACAAAAGGGGAAAAAGGGGAAGAAAGCAACCGTGAGTACTCATCCAAAGTACTCGCAAGCAAGGATCTACACTACATATGCAATGATATCTGTGTAAGGGGGGTAATATCTGTGGACTGAACTGCAGAAAGCAGAATAAGAGGGGGATAGCTAATCCAATCGAAGACTACGCTTCTCGTAACCTCCATCTTGCAGCAGAAGATGAGGGTAGCTAGAAAGTAACAAGCATCCTCGCTTCTCGCAGCCTCCGTCTTGCAGCAGTAGAAGGGAGTAGATGGTAAGTTCACCAAGTAACATCGTATAGCATAATCCTACTCGGCGATCCTCCCGCACATCACCCTATGAGAGAGCAACCACCGAGTTGTATCTGGCACTGGTAAGGGTGTGTTTTATTGAATATCCGGTTCTAGTTGTCATGAGGTCGGAGTACAACTCCGGGTCGTCCTTTTACCGAGGGACACGGCTATTCGAATAGATTAACTTCCCTGCAGGGGTGCACCACATATCCCAGCACGCTCGATCCCATTTGGCCGGACACACTTTCCAGGGTCATGCCCGGCCTCGGAAGATCAACACGTCGCAGCCCTACCTAAGCACAGCAGAGAGGTCAGCACGTCGGTCTAAGTCCAAAGCACACATGGGTCTGGGCCCCTCGCCCAATGCACACCTGCATGTTGCGAGGGCGGCCGGTGAGCAGACCTAGCAACCTCCATTACTAAGGAAGTTACGTTACGCGGTCCAACCCGACGCGCGCCGCTAAGCCGCTGATGTCAAGAAGGCTTCGGCTGATACCACGATGTCGAGTACCCATAACTATTCCCACGTAGCTCGTTAGTGCGTATAGACCAAATGGCCAGACTCAGATCAAATATCCAAACTCGTTAAGCGTGTTATCATGAAAATCACCACGGACAACGACCAGGGCCAGGCCACCTCTCGACTGGGTGTCTCAACCTGTCCCTGTCGCTCCGCCACAAAGATCCACTCGGGGGGCGTCGGGAACTCAGGCCCACCACTGCCTGGATGGAGCCACCTGTCCTTTCATCCCCCACATCGGAATCACTTGCGGGTACTCAATGAGCCGACCCGACTTTAGTCACATCATGTATCATGTAAAGTGTATGAAGTATATACCCGTGATCACACCCAAGTGATCACGGCCCGATAGAATAGCAGGGCAGACGGACAAGGGTGTAGGGCCACTGATGGAGTGCTAGCATCCTATACTAAGCATTAGGATGGCAGGTAAAGTATCAACAGTTGTAGCAACAATGACAGGCTATGCAGCAGAATAGGACTAACCGAACAGTAACATGCTACACTACTCTAATGCAAGCAGTAGAGAGAAGAATAGGCGATATCTGGTGATCAAAGGGGGGGCTTGCCTGGAAGCCCTGCAGATGACAGGAATCTTCGGAAGCGTAGCCGTAGTCGAACACCGAAGCATCAATGGTCTCGGGGTCTATCACGGTATCGGAGTCTACCGAAATAAGCAACGAAGGGGAAACAAATAAATAACAGAGCAAACAATAGCATCACAAAGCATAACATGGAAATACGCGGTGCTACGTGTGACCTAACGCGGTGCTCGGTGATACATGCGAAGAGGAATAACATCCGGGAAAGTATTCCCGGTGTTAGGCATTTTCGGGCAGATGAAACGGAGGGGGAATGTTGCATGTTCGGTATGATAGAGATGTGCGGTGGACGAACGGACCGCATATTCGGATTCGTCTCGTCGTTCTGAGCAACTTTCATATATAAATTATTTTCATCCGAGTTACGGTTTATTTTATATTAATTTTTAAAGTTTTTAAACCATTTTCTAATTTATTAATTATTAAATAAAACAGCATTATCCAGAATAGTGCATGCTGACGTCAGCATGACGTCAGCAGTCAACAGGGTTGACCAGGTCAAGCTGACGTGTGGGACCCGCGTGCCATTGACTGTAAACTAACTAATAGTTTAGTTAGGTTAATTATGTTTTAGTTAATTATAGATTAGGTTAATTAATGATTAGATTAATCTAAATGTGATTAATTAACTTAATTAATTTTTTAACTAATTAATTAGTTAATTAATTAATATATTTATTTATTTATTTAATTTTATTATTATTTTTTTAATCTCCTTTTTTTGTTCTGGGGGGCTGGCCCCATGTGTCATTTGCATAGGGGGGGTGTTAGCGGGCACGGGCTATGCGGTAACGGGGCGTGCGGGTGCCCGGTCGCCCGCAGAGGCCTTTGCCCGGCGCGGTTGGGCACCGGTGGCCACGACGTGAGCCAGGGGAGGCGGTGGCCGCGGCCCGGCGGGAGCAGGGGAGGCGAGGCCGGTGGCCGGTGGCAGGAGGGGGCGTCGCGGCCGGTGGCAGGAGGGGGCGGCGACAGTGGCGGGAGGGGTCGGTGGGTTCGCCCGGGCTCGAGCACACGAGGTAGGCGGGGCGAGGCGCAGCGAGCGGGCGG
>LR738715.1:691270768-691299626 GCA_902687465.1 Secale cereale
GGGGGTGTCGGTGGGAGGGGGTAGGCCATATAGGCCACGGGGTGGGCCGGTTCGGGGGCGGCCGGCTGGGCCAGAGGGAGGGGTTTGGCCCAATGGGGCAGGGGGTTGTCTGCCCTTTATTTATTTTCTTTTATTGTTTTATATCTTCTGTTTAATTTTAGTTCCCCATTTATTTTAGTTTTGTAAATTATAAAGGCAGTCCCAAATTTGGTGTTAATAAGTATGCCACTCCCACATAAATTTGGGCAACAAAATAAAATAGTTTAATATTTTATTTATTTTAAAAGGCATTTCACTAATTGTTTGGCTAGTGTTTTAACTATTTTAGGACATTCAAACACTCGATAAAAATGTGGTTTCTCCAACATGATCACCTATGCATTATTTGGCACGACCCGAACATTTTAGTTTAAACATTTGAATAATTTTATCGTTTGAATTTAATTCAAATTTGAATTTGAATTGGTTTTAAACTAACGTGAGTTTATCGACAGTAACTGCGGTGACGTGGCATCATTAGTAGAGGTTTACTATAGCTTGATTATCCGGGCGTCACATTGAGTAGGTTCCTTTGTTATTTACTGTCCATGTGGTCGCATCATCCTGCTGCTCGTTTGATGGGCCTCCATACTCCCTGATCCTTCGCGCTAGCACCACCACGTATGTGACGAAACTCTCCCACCCTCCATGTCGAAGATCAAAGATCTAGTTGTCATCTCGCAGGGCTTCAAAAACGGTTTTATTTCCCCCTAGAGCGCGTGTATAGTATAGGAAAGGACGAATACAACGGTTCCCTACCAAGCCAGCTACATGTCCAGAATTTTGCCATTTGTCCTTTTCCGATTGTGATCTCCGTGGCCGACGTGAAAAGTGCTCTGTCTACGTTGCCACGTGGGATTGGAATGGCCTTCCAGGGCGGCTCGACTGCGTGCAAGCAAGCCAGAGCCATCTAAGTCGCAAAGCTCTGCCGAAACGCTGCAAGTCCCTAATCCCAGGTCCCCCTTTGCAATGGGTGTGCATACATATTTTCAGTTAACCTTGCACTTGCACCTGTGATTTCTTCGTCTTGTGCCCATAGGAATCGCCGCCTAGTCTTGTCGACCTCCTTTAGAAGATTTTTTGGTGGCCGCAGCACCGTCATGGCAAAGGTTGGCATGGCCTAGAGTACACTTCGGACCAGAATTCTCCTCCCGACCATGTTCATGAGCTTGCCCTTCCATCGTGCGAGATGAGCCCTAATTCTATCAAGCATGAACCGCATATGCACTATTCTAATCCTACGTGTATAGATCAAGAGGTCTAAATAAGTCGTGGGGAAGCCCACGGTGGTGCCGCCAAAGTTTTGTAGCACGTCCCAGAGGTTTATGTTGTTACATCTAATAGGAGCTACTGTAGATTTGTCTTGATTTAGTCTGAGACCCGTTGCGTCGCCGAATAGTTGTAGAATTTCTAGTAGCGAATCAACCTCCTCCCTGATCGGGTTTGCAAAGATAACAATGTCATTCGCCTAGAGGCTAATCCTCGTACTTATACCTCTCCCAGGCATAGGTGTGAAGATGCCAATGTCCGTAGGAGTGGCGATGGCTAGGATGAACAATGCTACCTCTTGAGCTTGTGTTGTATTCCCTCGAAGAGGAAAGGGAGATGCAGCACAACAGCGTAAGTATTTCCCTTAGTTTTTGAGAACCAAGGTATAAATCCAGTAGGAGACCACGTGCCAGTCCCTCGCACCTACCGAAACAAATAAGAACTTTGCAGCCAACACGATAAGGGGTTGTCAATCCCTTTACGGTCACTTACGAGAGTGAGATCTGATAGAGATGATAATTATATTTTTGATATTTTTTGTTTAATAAAACAGCAAATAAAAGCAATAAAAGTAAAGTAGATGTAGATTGATATGTTGAGAATAGACCCGGGGGGCATAATTTTCTCTAGTGGCTTCTCTCATGATAGCGGTATTCTACGGCGGGTAAACAAATTATTGTCGAGCAATTGATAGAAAAGCGAATAATTATGAGACTATCTAGGCATGATCATTGTATATAGGCATCACGTCCGAGACAAGTAGACCGAATCCTGCCTGCATCTACTACTATTACTCCACACATCGACCGCTATCCAGCATGCATCTAGTGTATTGAGTTCATACGAACAGAGTAACACTTTAAGCAAGATGACATGATGTAGAGGGATAAACTCAAGCAATATGATGAAAACCCCATATTTTTATCCTCGATGGCAACAATACAATACGTGCCTTGCTGCCCCTACTGTCACTGGGAAAGGACACCGCAAGATTGAACCCAAAGCCAAGCACTTCTCCCATTGCAAGAACTATAGATCTAGTAGGCCAAACCAAACCAATAATTCGAAGAGACTTGCAAGGATATTATGAGCACGCATAAAAAGTTCAGAGAAGAACCAAATATCTTTCATAGATAACCTTGATCATAAACTCATAATTCATCGGATCTCGACAAACACACCGCAAAAGGAGATTACATCGAATAGATCTCCTCGAAGACCGAGGAGAACTTTGTATTGAGATCCAGAGAGAGAAAAGCAGCCATCTAGATACTAGCTATGGACCCGAAGGTCTGTGGTAAACTACTCACAACTCATGGTGAGGGAGATGATGTTGATGATGAAGGCCTTCGTGATGGATCCCCCTCCCGGAACAGCCTCGAAGATGGGATCTCCACGGGAATAGAAGCTACGGCGGTGGAATTAGGGTTTTCTCTCTGCGTAAGGAGTTTCTGGGGTACATAGGTATATATAGGAAGAAGAAGGGCACCGGGGGCCGTGTGGGCCAGCCTCGAGGCAGGGGGCGCGCCCCCCACCCTCGAGGGCTAGCCCTTCGTTCCCTGACTTGGTCCCGAAGATTCCCAAGCGTGATTTCCTCCAAAAATATCTCTCGCGAAGGTTTCATTCTGTTTGGACTCCGTTTGATATTCCTTTTCTGCAAAACCCTGAAATAGGCAAAAAAAACAGCAATCTGGACTCGGCCTTTGGGTTAGTAGGTTAGTCCCAAAAATGATATAAAAGTGAATGATAAAGCCCATCAAACATCCAAGACTTCATAAATAATAGCATGGAACAATCAAAAATTATAGATACGTTGGAGACGTATCAAGCATCCCCAAGCTTAATTCCTGCTCGTCCTCGAGTAGATAAATGATAAAGAAAGAATTTTTGATGTGGAATGCTGATGTCTACACATGCTTCTACTCTTGTAGACTATGTTGGGCCTCCAAGCGCAGAGGTTTGTAGGACAGCAGCAATTTCCCTCAAGTGGATGACCTAAGGTTTATCGAACTCAGGGAAGTAGAGGTTAAAGATGGTCTCTCTCAAGCAACCCTGCAACTAAAATACAAGAAGTCTCTTGTGTCCCCAACACACCTAATACACTTGTCAGATGTATAGGTGCACTAGTTCGGCGAAGAGATGTTAAATGGCAAGTGATATGGATGGCAAAACAAAGTAATATAAATCTGTTATAAAAAGTGCAGCAAGCAAACAAGTGGTAAACATGAGCACAAATGGTATTGCAATGGTGGAAACAAGGCCTAGGGATCATACTTTCACTAGTGGCAACTCCCAACAACATTAACATAATCGAATCACATGATATTTCCCATAAAACATGCAATGGAGACGCACCTGGAGGTCATTCCTTCGTGGTCAAGAGAGGACGAGAATTATGTCGGGCTACAAAAGCACACCTCAAAGTTCGTAGTTCTCAATCTAAGGATTTCCCAATGTCACCGCGGCCATCCAAAGAGAGTCCCACAATCACCACAACATATCTAAAGGATAGTCAAAGACAAGCACCAAGAGACTCTCAATCTTCAATCAACACGCAAGAGAGGAAATCACTCATGAAAATATTTTTCTAATCCATGTCCAATAGACCGCTGTCACCTTGGTCTCGGGGATTATACTAGATAAAGACAAGTGAGTGAATCAATCCAATACATAGAGGAAGGGGAAATATCATGGGATCCAATACATAGAGCAAAGTGTTTTTTATTCCTATGGCATTAACATCTAGCCAAGAAGTCTTTTCTGATAACTCTTCACACATCAAAAATAACATAAGCTCATCATAAAGATCAGAGGTGATCATGTTATCACACAACCGGTTAACAGTGACGTTTTGAAAGTTCATGCATTGAAAATTAAAGTGACCCTCTATACGGCAAAGTTCACAAGTAAAAGGATAAAGGTCACACAATTCTCTAGCAATTTCATTTAAATCTCTGACCCAAGTGATTGTTCTTTCATGCTTATGTTGCTTACAATACTTCTCTTCTTCAATCATAGGCCTTTCACAAGGTCTATCCACTCCACAAAAATTAACATGCTTATATAAAACTTCATTTTTAGGAATTGGATCATGCATGTTGCAATCATCATGAACAATTTCATTTTCTTTACAAGTCTCTTTAAAAGGTTTATGATACTTGATCCAATCCTCCTTAGGCATATTAAGATGTGAAGCAAAAGATTTGAGGAAATCAACAAGGAGTTGAGAATCAAGCCCAAACTTAGCACTAAACTTATTAAAACTTGTAGTTTCAACAAAGGACTTAATGCAGTCATACTCATAAATTATACCTGACTCTTTACCTTTGTCGATCTCCCAATCTTCAGTGTTGCGTTGAATTCTTTCAAAGAGTTCCCATTTAGCATCAATCTTTTCGTTTGTGAAAGAACCCATAGAGGAAGCATCGAGCAAATCTCTATCCTGTCGAGAGAGCCTCGCATAGAAATTAGTAATAATCATATCTTTGGGGAGCCCATGGTTAGGACATTTTAGCATTAACGTTTTCAGTCTCCCCCAAACTTGAGCTATGCTCTCTCCGTCATGAGGATAGAAATTATAAACATAATTCCTATTCTTATGGACTTCATGAAGAGGATAAAACTTAGAGTAAAAGAGAGACATAAGCTCTTGCCAATCAAGCAAGTGCGAGTTATCGAGAAGCTTATACCAATCTGAAGCTTTATCTATAAGTGATACGGCGAACAATTTCCTCATGACAAACTCCCTTGATACACCTGCAAGCTTAAATAATGAACATAATTGTGACAGATATAGCAAGTGTTCACCGGGATGTCTGTCTCCTGCATAACGATTAGCCAAAACATAATTGATAATACCAGCTGGTATTTTATAGGGCACAATTTCAGTAGGGGGAGGAGCAACCACCACAGGTGTGGGGCGTCTTCCCGCAAGCAACGATCCAATAGCAAGGTTCTCCATAAACATAACTAGTGAAATAAAAACAAGAAACAAAAAGATTTAATTGCAAGATCTAAAGATATACCTTCAAGCACTCACTTCCCCGGCAACGGCGCCAGAAATAGCTTGATGTCTACACACGCTTCTACTCTTGTAGACTATGTTGGGCCTCCAAGCGCAGAGGTTTGTAGGACAGCAGCAATTTCCCTCAAGTAGATGACCTAAGGTTTATCGAACTCAGGGAAGTAGAGGTTAAAGATGGTCTCTCTCAAGCAACTCTGCAACTAAAATACAAGAAGTCTCTTGTGTCCCCAACACACCTAATACACTTGTCAGATGTATAGGTGCACTAGTTCGGCGAAGAGATGTTAAATGGCAAGTGATATGGATGGCAAAACAAAGTAATATAAATCTGTAATAAAAAGTGCAGCAAGCAAACAAGTGGTAAACGTGAGCACAAATGGTATTGCAATGGTGGAAACAAGGCCTAGGGATCATACTTTCACTAGTGGCAACTCCCAACAACATTAACATAATCGAATCACATGATATTTCCCATAAAACATGCAATGGAGACGCACCCGGAGGTCATTCCTTCGTGGTCAAGAGAGGACGAGAATTATGTCGGGCTACAAAAGCACACCTCAAAGTTCATAGTTCTCAATCTAAGGATTTCCCAATGTCACCGCGGCCATCCAAACAGAGTCCCACAATCACCACAACATATCTAAAGGATAGTCAAAGACAAGCACCAAGAGACTCTCAATCTTTAATCAACACACAAGAGAGGAAATCACTCATGAAAATATTTTTCTAATCCATGTCCAATAGACCGCTGTCACCTTGGTCTCGGGGATTATACTAGATAAAGACAAGTGAGTACATCAATCCAATACATAGAGGAAGGGGAAATATCATGGGATCACCCTAGATTAACATAGCCTATGATCACAACGAAGATCACATCATGGGAGAGAGAGATAACCACATAGCTACACGTACGAGCCCTCGGCCCCGGAGGAAACTACTCACGCATGGACATGGTGAGGAGGAGGTTGATGATGGTGTTGATGGAGAGGTGCAGCCCCGCGAGGAGGAGACGGCCGGCGGCAGCCACGGAGGCGGCGGCGGCGGCCCTAGGGGGCGGCGGCGGCCCTCGGGGCGGCGGCGGCCCTAGGGGGCAGCGGCTCCTTGGCCCCCTTCTTCCTTGTGGATGGTGCTGCAATGGTGCTGGTACTCCCCTCCAAGACGGCGGCTCGGGAGGAGGAAAATTCGTGGTCCTTGGTGACCTAGGTTTCCTCTCTTTATATAGACTCTCGGATTCCTGTCATCAGATTTTGGGCCTCAGTAAAACGGGCTTTACTCGGCCGTCCGGACTCAGATTTGGACGAATTTTATATCCAGAAGCATCGCCTCAAAATTCCTCACAACTTTTGCAACTAGACTTTTTCCGTTTGACGTCATCTTCGGGCCGGAACATGACCATCTTTAAAAAACGTTCTCAGACAGATTTCAGGAAAGTCAGAGTCCTACTCCAATACGACTCCTTTTGCGTTTTTGTCAATTTCCAAGTAATTCCTACACAACAAAGTGTAAAATAAGAACATTGTGCACTTTTGCAACCATTAGTTGGTTAGTCCAAATATGATCAAAAGTGTATGGAAGTGCATAAATATCATAGCAATATCACACAAAAAGGGCATGGAGCAAGCAGAAATTATAGATACGTTTTGGACGTATCAAATGCTAACCAATATAGTTTTTCAATGTAATTCTCTTAATTGTGGCATGAATGTTCAGATCTGAAGGTTTCAAGATAAAAGTCTATATTGACATAAGAAATAACAATACTTCAAGCAATACTAACAAAGCAATCATGTCTTCTCAAAACACTATGGCTAAAGGAAGTTATCCCTACAAAATCATATGGTCTGGCTATGCTCCCTCTTCATC
The DNA here is from genome assembly GCA_902687465.1 of Secale cereale. Classification (NCBI taxonomy): domain Eukaryota; kingdom Viridiplantae; phylum Streptophyta; class Magnoliopsida; order Poales; family Poaceae; genus Secale; species Secale cereale. Next base: position 691,277,970 of record LR738715.1, read on the forward strand.
ACACAAAATATTCATATTATGCACAACCCCGATTTCAGCCAAGCACTTGTTTTCATACTCTATTCTTTTCAAACATTTCAACTTTCACGCAATACATGAGCGTGAGCCATGGATATAGCACTATGGGTGGAATAGAGGTGGTTGTGGAGAAGACAAAAAAGAGGAAGATAGTCTCACATCAACTAGGCGTATCAACGGGCTATGGAGATGCCCATCAATAGATATCAATGTGAGTGAGTAGGGATTGCCATGCAACGGATGCACTAGAGCTAAATATGAATGAAAGATCAACAAAAGAAACTAGTGGGTCTGCATCCAACTTGCTTGCTCATGAAGACCTAGGGCATTTGAGGAAGCCCATTGTTGGAATATGCAAGCCAAGTTCTATAATGAAAGTTCCCACTAGTATATAAAAGTGACTAATCATGAGACTCTCTACAATCAAGATCATGGTGCTACTTTGAAGCACAAGTGCGGAAAAAGATAGTAGCATTGTCCCTTCTCTCTTTTCACTCTTTTTTGGAGGGGCTTTCTCTCTCTCTCTCTTTTTATTTGCCCCTCTCTATATATTTTTTTGGCCCTTCTCCTTTTTTATTGGCCTTTCCTCACACGGGACAATTCTCTAGTAATGATGATCATCACACTTTTTGTTACAACTTGAAATTACAACTCGATACTACAACAAGTATGAATCTACATGAATGCCTCCGGCGGTGTACCGGCATAAGCAATGAATCATGTGTGACATGTATGAAAAATTATACATGGTGGCTTTGCCACAACTACGTTGTCAACTACATGATCATGCATGGCACTATGACAATATGATGCGTGTCATATGAACGGAACGGTGGAAAGTTGCATGGCAATATATCTCGGAATGGCTATGGAAATGCCATGATAGGTAGGTATGGTGGCTGTTTTGAGGAACAATATGGTGGCTGTTTTGAGGAAGGATATATAGTGGGTTTATGGTACCGACGAAAATTGCGCGGTACAAGAGAGGCTAGCACTGATGGAAAGGCGAGAGTGCGTATAATCCATGGACTCAACATTAGTAATAAGAACTCATATACTTATTGCAAAAATCTACGAGTCATCAAAAACAAAGTAATCAACGCATGCTCTTAGGGGGGAGGTTGGTAGGAGTTAACCATCGCGCGCCCCCGGCCTCCACACAAAGGTTGGCACTCTACAAATACCTCATGCTCTAACTTCGTCACATAGCGGTTCACCATACGTGAATGATACGGGAATCACTAACCTTAACACAAGTATTCTTCAATTTCATAATAACTCCACTAGCATGACTCTAATATCACTATCCTCATGTCTCAAAACAATTATCAAGCATCCAACATCTCATTCTATTCAATGCACTCGGCGTGAAAATTTTACTACATTGACATTGGATGTTTATCATGTGAAGATTAGTTTCTTTAGCCTAAACACGTTACCATGCTGTTTTAATATACTCTCAAATAGATATAAGTGAAGCATGAGAGTTCAACAATTTCTACAAAATATAACCACCGCCATGCTCTAAAAGATATAAGTGAAGCACTAGAACAAAAACTATTCAACTCAAAAGATATAAGTGAAGCACATAGAATGTTCTGATAATTTCTAGGCCATATTTAACTCTCTCAAATAGGTGTGTCCAGAAAGGATGATTGTGGCAAACTAACAAGCAAAGACTCAAATTATACAAGACGCTCCAAGCAAAACACATAGCATGTTGCGAATAAAAATATAGCTCCAAGTATAGATACCGATGGATGTAGACGAAAGAGGGGATGCCTTCCCGGGGCATCCCCAAGCTTAGGCTTTTGATTATCTTGATTTTACTTGGGGTGTCATGGGCATACCCAAGCTTGGGCCTTTGCTACTCCTTGTTCCATAGTCCATCAAAGAAATACTCAAAACTTGAAAACTTTGCAGCACAAAACTTAGACAAAAATTCTCGTGAGCTCCGTTAGTAAGAGAAAGCAAACCACCACTCAAAGGTACAGCAAGGAATTCATACTTTGTTTGTATTGGTGTTAAACCTACTGTACTCCAAGTTCTCTATGATTCATATCCTCCAATATTACTCATAGATGCATCGGAATAAGCAAACAACACACGAAAAACAGAATCTGTCACAAACAGAACAGTCTGTAGTAATCTGCTGGGTTCGCCTACTTCTGGAACTCCAAAAAATTCAAACTAAATTGGTAAATTTGCGCCATTGGTATACCAATCAGCAGCAAAAACAATCAACTAAAAATCACGATCTAGTAAAATCTTAAGACAACTTTAGCGAGCGCTAACGATTCTGTTTTTCACAGCAAGATCAAATAAACTTCACACAAGTCTTACCAAAGGTTCTACTTGGCACAAACACAAAAAAAAACATGAAAACACATCTAATCAGAGGCTAGATGCAATATTTATTCCCTAACAGCAACAAAAGCAAAAAACATAAAATTGGGTTGCCTCCCAACAAGCGCTATCGTTTTACGCCCCTAGCTAGGCACGATACAAGATAAATCTAGGTATTGCCATCCTTGGAAAGCAATCCATAAGTGGCTCTCATGATAGATTCATATGTTAATTTTATTTTCCTTCTAGGAAAGTGTTCCATGCCTTTCCTTAACGGAAATTGAAATCTAATATTTCCTTCCTTCATATTAATAATTGCACCAATCGTTCTAAGGAAAGGTCTACCAAGAATAATAGGACATGAATGACAATCTATATCAAGAACAATGAAATCTACGGGCACATAATTCCTATTGGCAACAATAAGAACATCATTAATTCTTCCCATAGGTTTCTTAATAGTGGAATCCGCAAGATGCAAATTTAAAGAACAATCATCAAGCTAATGGAACCCTAGCAAATCAGAAAAAGTTTTTGGGATGGTGGAGACACTTGCACCCAAATCACACAAAGCATAGCATTCATGATATTTTATTTTTATTTTTATAGTAGGTTCCCATTCATCATAAAGCTTTCTAGGTATAAAAACTTCCAACTCAAGTTATCTTCATAAGATTGCATCAAAGCATCAACTATATGTTTAGTGAAAGCTTTATTTTGACTATAAGCATGCAGAGAATTTAGCACGGATTGCAGCAAAGAAATACAATCAATCAAAGAGCAATTATCATAATTGAATCCCTTGAAATCCAAAGTAGTGGGTTCATCACTATGCAAAGTTTTAATCTCTTCAATCCCACTTTTAGCAATTTTAGCATCAAGATCTAAAAACTCCGAATTATTGGGACACCTTAAAGCAGAATCATCTCCAATCCTATTCTCATCAAGATTAATACTAGAAAACAAGGATCTAATAGGAGACACATCAATAACTTTCAGATCTTCATCTTTATTTTCATGATAACTAGAAGAACACAATTTAATATAATCTTCTCTTTTAGCACGCATTCTAGCGGTTCTTTCTTTGCATTCATCAATGGAAATTCTCATGGCTTTGAGAGACTCATTGATATCATGCTTAGGTGGGATAGATCTAAGTTTCAAAGAATCAACATCAAGAGTAATTCTATCCACACTTCTAGCCAATTCATCAACTTTAAGCAATTTCTCTTCAAGCATAGCATTGAAATTCTTTTGCGAGATCATAAACTCCTTAACACTAGTTTCAAATTCAGAAGGCTTCTTTCCATAAGAGTTGTTGTAGGAATCACCAAAATTATTAGAGGAATTACTAGGAAAAGGCCTAGGATCAAAATTACCTCTATAAGCATTGTTACCAAAATTATTCCTACCAACAAAATTCACATCCAAAGATTCATTGTTACTCTCAATCAAAGTGGACAAAGGCATATCATTAGGATCAGAAGAAGCACTATTAGCAGCAAACAATTTCATAAGTTCATCCATCTTTCCACTCAAAACACTAATTTCTTCGATAGCATGCACGTTTTTACTAGTAGATATATCGATGTGCCATTGAGAATAATTAACCATAATATTATCTAGGAGTTTAGTAGCTTCTCCTAAGGTAGTTCCCATGAAAGTGCCTCCGGCGGCCGAATCTAAAAGATTTCTAGAAGCAAAATTCAAGCCAGCATAAAAGTTTTGAATAATCATCCATAGATTCAAACCATGTGTAGGGCAATTACGTATCATTAATTTCATTCTCTCCCAAGCTTGTGCAACATGCTCATGATCTAGTTGCTTAAAATTCATAATATCGTTTCTAAGAGAGATGATCTTAGCAGGAGGGAAATACTTAGAGATAAAAGCATCTTTGCACTTATTCCACGAATCAATACTATTTCTAGGCAAAGAAAAAAACCAAGTTTTAGCACGATCTCTAAGTGAAAACGGAAATAACTTCAATTTAACAATATGGTTATCCGTATCCCTTTTCTTTTGCATATCACACAAATCAACAAAGTTGTTTAGATGGGTAGCGGCATCTTCACTAGGAAGGCCGGAGAATTGATCTTTCATGACAAGATTCAACAAAGCAGCATTGATCTCACAAGATTCAACATCTGTAATAGAAGCAATCGGAGTGCTAATAAAGTCGTTGTTGTTGGTATTGGAAAAGTCACACAATTTGGTATTGTTCCGAGCCATAGTGACAAGCAAGCAATCCAACACACACAAACAAACAAGAAGCAAGCAAACGAAAAACACACGGCGGCAGAAGGGCGAATAAAACGGCAAGGGTGAAGTGGGGGAGAGGAAAACGAGAGGCAAATAAATCTAATGCGAAGGATAAGGGTTTGTGATAGGTACTTGGTATATGACTTTTGCGTAAGTCTCCCCGGCAACGGCGCCAGAAATTCTTCTTGCTACCTCTTGAGCTTGCGTTGTATTCCCTCGAAGAGGAAAGGGAGATGCAGCACAGTAGCGTAAGTATTTCCCTAAGTTTTTGAGAACCAAGGTATCAATCCAGTAGGAGACCACGCGCCAGTCCCTCGCACCTTCACAAACAAACAAGAACTTCACAGCCAACGCGATATGGGGTTGTCAATCCCTTTACGGTCACTTACGAGAGTGAGATCGGATAGAGATTATAATTATATTTTTGGTATTTTTGGTTTAATAAAATAGCAAATAAAAGCAAGAAAAGTAAAGTAGATGTAGATTGATATGTTGAGAATAGACCCGGGGGCCATAGTTTTCTCCAGTGGCTTCTCTCAAGATAGCAGTATTCTACGGTGGGTAAACAAATTACTGTCGAGCAATTGATAGAAAAGCGAATAATTATGAGACTATCTAGGCATGATCATTGTATATAGGCATCACGCCCGAGACAAGTAGACCGACTCCTGCCTGCATCTACTACTATTACTCCACACATCGACCGCTATCCAGCATGCATCTAGTGTATTGAGTTCATACGAACATAGTAACGCTTTAAGCAAGATGACATGATGTAGAGGGATAAATTCAAGCAATATGGTGAAAACCCCATCTTTTTATCCTCGATGGCAACAATACAATATGTGCCTTGCTGCCCCTACTGTCACTCAGAAAGGACACCGCAAGATTGAACCCAAAGCCAAGCACTTCTCCCATTGCAAGAACTATAGATCTAGTAGGCCAAACCAAACCAATAATTCGAAGAGACTTGCAAGGATATTATGAGCACACATAAAAAGTTCAGAGAAGAACCAAATATCTTTCATAGATAACCTTGATCATAAACTCACAATTCATCGGATCTCGACAAACACACCGCAAAAAGAGATTACATCGAATAGATCTCCTCGAAGACCGAGGAGAACTTTGTATTGAGATCGAGAGAGAGAGAAGAAGCCATCTAGATACTAGCTATGGACCCGAAGGTCTGTGGTAAACTACACACAACTCATGGTGAGGGCGATGATGATGATGATGATGAAGGCCTCCGTGATGGATGCCCCTCCCGGAACAGGCTCCAAGATGGGATCTCCACGGGAATAGAAGCTACGGCGGTGGAATTAGGGTTTTCTCTCTGCGTATGGAGTTTCAGGGGTATGTAGGTATATATAGGAAGAAGGAGGGCACTGGGGGCCGTGTGGGCCAGCCTCGAGGCAGGGGGCGCGCCCTGCGAAGGGGGGCATGCCCCTCCCCCCCCCCCCACCCTCGAGGGCTAGCCCTTCGTCCCCTGACTTGGTCCCGAAGATTCCCGAGCGTGATTTCCTCCAAAAATATCTCTCGCGAAGGTTTCATTCCGTTTGATATTGCTTTTCTGCAAAACCCTGAAATAGGCAAAAAACAGCAATTTCGACTGGGCCTTTGCCTTAGTTGGTTAGTCCCAAAACTGATATAAAAGTGAATGATAAAGCCCATTAAACATGCAAGACTTCATAAATAATAGCATGGAACAATTAAAAATTATAGATACGTTGGAGACGTATCAAACAACAACGGCAAAAGGGGATCTCCTTGTCGCAAGCCATGTCTGTGAGTGATTGCTGGTCCCGCGTCTTCGTTCAGCGGGCAGAACGACGACGACGTGGACAACAGAATGGAAATACATTCTTTCCACCGCGTGTTGATACGTCCATTTTGCATCATGTTTTCTTGCTGTTATTATGCACAATAATGCTTTTTGGAGTAATTCTAATGCCTTATCTCCCATAATTTGCAAAGAATGCACCAAGGGGGAGAATTCCAGCAGCTGGAAATCTGGACCTGAAGAAGCTACGTCAGGCCACCTATTATGTACCACTCCAAACAAGCTAAAACTTCACGGAGATTTTTTATGGAATATATGAAAAATACTGAAGCTGATAACCACCAAAGGGGGCCCACCAGGTGGGCACAACCCAGCTGGGCGCGCCAGGCCCCCCAGGCGCGCCCTGGTGGGTTGTGCTCACCCAGGCCCATCTCCGGTGCCCATCTTCTGGTATATAAGCCATTCTGACCGAGAAAAAATAAAGAGAAGACTTTCGGAACAGAGCGCCGCCGTCTCGAGGCGGACCTTGGGTAGGAGCACTTTTGCCCTCCGGCAGAGCGATTCCGCCGGGGGAACTTCCTTCCCGGAGGGGGAAATCATCGTCATCATCACCAACAACTCTTCCCTCTTGGGGAGGGCTATCTTCATCAACATCTTCAACAACACCATGTCATCTCAAACCCTAGTTCATCTCTTGTGTTCAATCTTGTTATCGGAACTATAAATTGGTGCTTGTGGGTGACTAGTAGTGTTGACTACATCTTGTAGTTGATTACTATATGGTTTATTTGGTGGAAGATTATATGTTCAGATCCATTATGCTATTTAACACTCCTCTGATCTTGAGCATGTTCATCATTTGTGAGTAGTTAGCTTTGTTCTTGAAGTCACGGGAGAAATCATGTTGCAAGTAATCATGTGAATTTGATATGTGTTCGACATTTTGATAGTATGTATGGTGTGATTCCCTTAGTGGTGTCATGTGAACGTCGACTACATGACACTTCACGTATTTGGGCCTAAGGGAATGCATTTGTAATGCCCAGGATGGAGTTATACCTCCTACGTGTCGAGGCACGACTTAAAGGCATAAATCCATCCTAGAATGATCTCAAGTTTGGTAATCTTTGCGCAACTCATGTAAAAGAGGGGATAGTAAACAGAAAATAGTTGGCTTACACTCGCCACGTCACAGAATAACAGCACAAGTCTCAAACATCATACATTAAGAACATCACAACCCTCTAAGGGCAAAATCCAAATGTCAAAGTACCAAACTGAAATAAATAAACCACAGGCGGATCGAATCCTAGTAAGAGTCTCCACTACTGATCGTCCGGGTATCGCACATAGTACCGACTACGCTCCTCGTCGTACTCCCAATCCAGCTCGGTGCCATCACCTGGATAGCTCACGGCTGGACCTGCATCTGGTGTGTGAAGTAACTGTGAGCCACAGAGGACTCAGCAATCCCGTCTCCGGGTAACAAGACTATCAAAGCCTTTGGGTGAGGAAAAGGCTGAAGAAAAGAATAAGTGTCTGCAGCAGCAACTAGCATCTAGCTTACGTAAGTGAGAGCGAGAAGAGAAGGCCTCGGCGAGAAGTGATCACGAAGTGATCCTAGCTACAAGCTCCACAATCATAACCCCTCCGTGTTCAACTCCCGAATCCCTATTCGGAAATTGACAGTCACGGAACACACGCTGGTAGTGTATTAGTAACATTGTGTCAAGTTATCTACAACCGGAATTAACAAGCTCCCATCTGCCACATAACCGCGGGCACGGCTTTCGAAAGTTCAAACCCTGCAGGGGTGTTCCAACTTGACCCATTACAAGCCCACGATCCGCGGAGTCGCAACTCCAAAGTGGGAAGACCCGAGTATCCTCGGAATCCCGTGCTCAAGATATACCGAGCTAAGGTAAGGCTAATCCAGCAAATCCTCCCGGTGTGTCGACACCCTGATAGTAGCCGCGCGTATCTAGGTCTCAGGACACGTCTGGATGAGCAGTACGTACAGATACCGAAGATCCCGGCGAACCGGGTGGTATCCGCAAGTGGCTCTAGTTTGGACCAACACTCAAGTCGAGCACTGGCCCAGGGGGGTTGAATTAATTAAGCCTCGGGTTAATTACTCCCTCGGAAAGTTTTAGTTGTTTAGGCAAATAGTACCAAGGTTGGGACTTGCTGGAAAAGACTTAGCACTTAGCGGTTTATCGAGGGGGTCCCATACACCCCAACCGTGTTAGGAACGCATAATCAAGGAACATAACACCGGTTTATACGGTTCCTAACGGCATGAGTGGAACAAATCACCAAGCAAAAGGCTTAGCCTTCCACCCTTGCCAATATATAGATGATTTCATTTTAAAGCATTTATATAGTGTGATATAACCCAACCAGACTTCAACATGAAGCAAGCATCTTCGATCTTCACCTGCAACTAGCAATGCTATAAGAAAGGCTGAGCGAAGCGTACTTAGCCAAGCAACGGTTTGCATAGGTAGGTTGGTTAAACATGGAAATTGGCTACAAGTAGGAGGCTGACAAGAAGATCATGGGCATCGAGGCAAAACTATAGATCGAGACTACTAGCAATAGGCAAAGATAGTAATGTTATCGGGGTTCGGTCATCTTGCCTGAAGAGAAGTCATTCGGATCGTCAGAAGGGTCCTCGTGCTCAACCTCGTTGGAAACCTCGTGCTCAACCTCGAACTCAGACTCTGCTTCCGGCTCTAAACAAAACAATCACACCAAGCACAAATCAACAAGATGCAATGCGCACTCGAAAAAGATGAATGCATGATGGATGCACTAAGGATGCACATGGAGCACGTAAAACATCACTCAAGCAAAACACCTCAAAACATGATAACAATCTGATATTAATAATCTACACAGAAAAACAATCAAGTTTGATATAAGATTCGCTGAAATCGGAGTTACGGGCTAAAAGTTATGCCCGAAACAAGATTTGAGCGAAAGCTGAAAATTACAGCATCATAGCAATTTCGGAGCTCAAAATAATTGAGCTACAGCACCCAAACAACATGGCAAAGGACATGAACACAAACTAGACATATAGTACAGCAACTAAGTCCAAATGTGCACCCCAACAGAGCCACGGATCAATAGCAATGATCTTGGACATATTGAACTTGACAATAAAATTCTGGCAGCAGAATTTTATTGAAACTTTGGAGCAAAAGATAAACATGCTACAGCCACTTAAATGGACATGAGAGGACATGAATGAAAAGACAACAAAATATACTACAAGGAACAATCAAGATCCACTCCAAAACTATCATGCCTTGTCCTAGAACATCACATGAACATGGCATCGGAACGTTACAGATTTCAGACTTAGTGAAAAATCACTAAGTCCTAAAACAGCAATATCATCATAGCAACTAAAAGAGCATGTTTAAGTCACCTCGAAACTAAACATGGCAAAGGGTAAGCACCTCATCAAAGAACACATGAAGGTGATCCCGAAACACACAAGAATGCTTCATAGAGGTGAACACAACGATTGCAACGAGCTCAACAAGATGGCATTTCATAACAAGTGAAACAACATCATAGCCACATAGCACTTTGCAACGATGTTAACAAGGCAATAATAAATCTACCATGCAACCTATCACAAGCAACACGTAGTTCGTGGCAAGACGAAGACGTGGACATGTCATTTGCATCATTTGGACAAACGAGCTAGAAGATATCACATGGCAAAGGTGGCATAAAAATAACACATAGCAGCAGTTTATATCATGATGCACTCTTGCAACAGCAAAACAAGCACCTAGATGATCTCTAACATGCATGACAACAACAGAGGAAACATAGAGCACATCTCCACGAACGTCTGGACATATTACACGCGCAAAACGGAGCATCAGGCAAAAAGTTATGCATGGTCAAACATTACATCAGAGATAAACAGATCTGGGACTTAGGAGTGGGGAGTCAACCTCAGTTCTCAGATCTGAGAAAAAAACACGAGGCCGGGCGGATCTGGCCCGATCCGGCCCAGCTGGAGGCAGAGGGCGCGGCCCGGCCGGCTGGCGCGGAGGCGGCCCGCGAGAGGAACGGCGGCGGCTGGGCTTCGAGAGGCGCGGCGGGAGCTCCTGGGCCGGGGAGGCCCGCGAGGAGCAGTGCGGCTCGGCGGTGGCTGGCGCGGGCCTGACGGTGCGGAGGCGGCGGCCCAACGCGGCGGGGCGTCGCGGAGGGAGGCGGCTCCTGCTGAGCTGGGCGGCCCAGCGAGCGGCGACGGGCCCATCGGGAGGCGAGGCCGCGGCTGGGAGGTGGCGATGCGGGCTTCTGGCTGGCGGGGAAGTGGGGACCGGCCCAGGCGGGAGGCGGCCAAGTGGTCCAGCCAGCGGCGCGCTGGGCTCGAAGAGGTCGATCGGGACGACGAGGGGGTCGATCGCCTGGCTGGTCGAAGGAGGAGCCTCGGTCGAGGCGCGTTGACCTGCCAGAAATCGATGGATCGGTCACTGCGGCTGGGAACTCGAGGGAACTATCCAAGTGGAGAGGAGGGGTTGGTTGGATCTGAAAATGGAGGGGGAGTGGTGGAGAAGAAGCTAGAGATGCCAAAATAGACCTAGGGGGTCTATAAATAGCAGTTTTTCTAGGGTTAGGGGGATTTGGGGGCGTTAGGAGCCCTCCGATCGCGATCCGACGGATCCGATCGCGGGGATAGATTTAAAAGGCCTAGGAGGAGATAAAAGACTGCAGTAGGGGTGTTTCCGGGGCACGAAGTGAAGGCACTTTGGACCCACACGAACAACTGATGGAAAAGCCAACGGAGTCCAAACGAGACGAGATTTGAGAGGCGGGTTGCACACGACAAAACAACAACACACACAACAACCTCACGGCACACCAGTAACGTTACACGCCCGAACAACAAAGTAGGCCTACGGGACGTCACGGACACGTGAGGGAGCTCCGGAACGCGAAACGGACAACGGGAAGAAACACGCGGAACCGGATGCAACCGACAACACAAAAGCAATGCAATGCACATGTCTACATGATATGAATGAATGCCACACACTCACACAACAAAACGACGAAAACCCGAAAGACAAAGAACCCGGAATGGAAGTAGATGAAGCCGGAGATATATTATATACCCAAAAGGGAAAGTATTACATCCGGGGCATTACAGCATTGTGGAGTAGTAATTAGATGGTGGGTTGCGAGAGTGGCAGAAGCTTAAACCCCAGTTTATGCGTTATTCCGTAAGGGACCGATTGGATCCAAAAGTGTAATGTTATGGTCAGTATATATTCTTAATACATTTCTCATAGTTGCGGATGCTTGCGGGGGGTTAATCATAAGTAGTAGGTTTGTTCAAGTAAGAACATCACCAAATCACCGATCCATCCACATATCAAATTATCAAAGTAGCAAACACGAATTGAACCAACATGATGAAAGTGACTACATGAAATCCCCGTGTACCCTCAAGAACGCTTTGCTTATTATAAGAGACCGTCTTGGCCTGTCCTTTACATCAAAAGAATTGGGCTATCTTGCTACACTTTTGTTACTACTATCGTTACTTGCTCGTTACAAAATTATCTTGCTATGAAACTACTCTGCTACTTACAATTTTAGCACTTGTAGATATTACCTTACTGAAAAACACTTATCATTTCCTTCTGCTGCTCGTTGGGTTTGACACTCTTACTTATAAAAAAGAGCTGCAATTGATCCCATATACTTGTGGGTCCTCAAGGCATTTTTCTAGCGTTGTTGCCGGGGAGTGAAGTGCTTTTGGTAAGTGGAAATTGGTAAGGAAACATTCATATAGTGTGCTGAAATTTATTGTCACTTGTTACTATGGAGAACAATCCTTTGAGGGGTTTGTTCGGGTATCTTCACCTCGACCAGAACCACACTTAGCTACCCCTCAACCCACTGCACCTACTGAAAATATTGAATATGAAATCCCTTCAGGTATGATAGAACAACTGTTAGCTAATCCTTATGAAGGAGATGGAACCGAACACCCTGATATGCACTTGATATATGTGGAACAAATTTGTGGATTATTTAAGCTTGTAGGTTTACCCGGAAATCAAGTTATGAAGAAGATTTTTCCTTTATCTTTGAAGGTAAAAGCATTAGCATGGTATAGGCTATGCGATGATATTGGATCTTGGAACTGGAACCGATTGAAAATGGAGTTTCAGCAAAAAAAATATCATATGCATCTAGTTCATCGTGATCGGAATTACATGTATAATTTTTAGCCTCGTGAAGGAGAAAGTATCACTTAATCTTTTGGGAGGCTTAAGTCAATTTTATATTCATGCCCCAATCATGAGCTCTCAAGAGAAATTATTATTCAGAATTTTTATGCTCGGCTTTCTCGTAATGATCAATCCATGCTTAATACTTCTTGTGTTGGTTCTTTTATGAAGAAAACTAATGAATTCCGATGGGATCTTTTGGAAATAATTAAATGCAACTCCGAAGATTGGGAACTCGACGAAGGTAAAAAGTCAGGTATTAAGCTTAAGTATGATTGTGTTAAATCTTTTATGAATATCGATGTTTTTTCAAAGTTTAGCACTAAATATGGACTTGACTCTGAGATAGTAGCCTCCTTTTGTGAATCTTTTGCTACTCATGTTGATCTCCCTAAAGAGAAGCGGTTTAAATATCATCCACCTATTAAAGAAGAAATTAAAGAACCGGTACCAGTTAAAGAAGAAACTATATACTTTATAATGTTGATCCAGTTGTTCCTACTGCTTATATTGAAAAAAAACTGTTAGGATAAAGGAACATGCTAAAGTTTCAACTATGGTTAACAAAAGTTATATCAGAACACCGAAACTAGATGAACAAATTAAAATAGAACCTAATATTGCTATGGTCAAAGATCTCTTGGAAGAAAGTGTAGACGGGCATGTTATTTGGTTTAATGAAGAAGCTGCTAGAATTGCCAAGCCTGATAAAAAGGATAAAGACAGACCTATTGTTGGCATGACCGTTGTCTCAGTCAAAATAGGAGGTCACTGCTATCATGGATTATGTGACATAGGTGCTAGCATGAGTGCTATTCCCTACTCTTTATACCAAGAAATTATGAATGAAATAGCACCCGCAGAGATAGAAGATATTGATGTCATTATTAAACTAGCTAATAGAGACACTATATCACCAATTGGGATTGTTAGAGATGTTGAAGTTTTGTGTGGAAAATGAAATACCCTACTGATTTTCTTGTTCTTGGTTCCCCACAAGATGATTTCTGTCCCATTATCTTTGGTAGACCTTTCTTGAACACCGTTAATGCTAAAATAGATTGTAAGAAAAAAATTGTCGGTGTCAGTTTTGGTGATGAGTCTCATGAATTTATTTATTTTACAAGTTTAATAGAAAGCTTCATGAAAAAGATTAGCCTAGTAAAGATGAAATTATTGGTCTTGCTTCTATTGTTGTGCCTCCTACTGATCCTCTAGAACAATATTTGCTGGACCATGAAAATGATTTACATATTCATGAAAGAAATGAAATAGATGATATTTTCTTTGAACAACGTCCTCTTATTAAACACAATCTACCTATTGAAACTCTAGGAGGTCCTACTCCACCTAAAGGTGATCCTGTGTTTGAATTAAAACCATTGCCTGATACTTTGAAATATGCTTATCTTGATGAAAAGAAGATATATCATGTTATTATCATTGCTAACCTTTCAGAACATGAAGAAGAAAGATTATTGAAAGTTCTAAGGAAGCACCGAGCTGCTATTGGATATACTCTTGATAATTTAAAGGGCATCAGTCCCACTCTATGTTAGCATAAGATTAATATGGAACCTGATGCTAAACCCGTTGTCAATCATCAACGTTAGTTAAATCCGAAAATGAATGAAGTGGTAAGAACGGAAATATTAAAACTTCTGGAAGTAGGTATAATCTATCCTATAGTTGATAGTAGATGGGTAAGTCCCGTTCATTGTGTTCCTAGGAAAGGAGGTATTACTGTTGTTCCTAATGATAAGAATGAACCTATTCCACAAAGAATTGTTACATGCTATAGAATGGTAATTGATTTCGGAAGATTAAATAAAGCCATTAGAAAAGATCATTACCTCTACCTTTTATTGATCAAATGCTAGAAAGATTATCAAAGAGCACACACTTTTGCTTCCTTAATGGATACTCTGGTTTTTCACAAATACATGTTTCTCAACCTGATCAAGAAAAGACTACTTTGACTTGTCCTTTTGGAACTTATGCTTATAGACGTATGCCTTTCGGTTTATGCAATGCACCTGCTACCTTTCAAAGATGTATGACTGCAATATTCTCTGACTTTTGTGAAAAGAGTGTAGAGGTTTTCATGGATGATCTCTCTGTCTATGGGAAGTCTTTTGATGATTTTATAAGCAATCTTGATTGAGTTTTGCAGAGATGTGAACAAACAAGTCTTGTCTTGAATTGGGAGAAATGCCATTTTATGGTTAATGAAGGTATTGTCTTGGGCCATAAGATTTCTGAAAATGGTATTGAAGTGGACAAAGCTAAGGTTGATGCAATTGAGAAAATCACATATCCTAAGGATATCAAAGGTATTCGTAGTTTCTTAGGTCATGCTGGTTTCTATAGGAGATTTATCAAAGACTTTTATAAAATTTCTACGCCTCTCTCTAACCTTTTACAAAAGGATGTTCCTTTTGTTTTTGATGATGATTGCTTTGAAGCCTTTGAAACACTTAAGAAAGCCTTAATTTCTGCAACTATATTCAACCACCTGATTGGAACTTACCTTTCGAAATTATGTGTGATGCTAGTGATTATGTTGTTGGTGCTGTTCTAGGACAAAGAACTGATAAAAAATGTTATTCATTATGCTAGCAAAACTATAGACAGTGCTCAAAAGAATTATGCTACCACTGAAAAAGAATTCTTAGCAGTTGTGTTTGCTTGTGACAAATTTAGATCTTACATTATTGATTCAAGAGTAACTGTTCACACTGACCATGATGCTATTAATATCTTATGGAAAAGACAGATGCTAAACCTAGACTTATTCGGTGGGTTCTCTTGCTACAAGAATTTGATTTGCATATCACTGGTAGAAAAGAAGCTGAGAACCCTGTAGCTGATACGTCTCAAACGTATCTACTTTTCCAAACACTTTTGATATTGTTTTGGCCTCATTCTTGCATGATTTGGACTAAACTAACCCAGACTGACGTTGTTTTCAGCAGAGCTGCCTGTATGGTTTATTTGTGTGCAGGAAAACGGATTTTTAAGTATCTCAGAAAAATCCGCGAAAAATCACAGAAAATCCACGCACCTGAAGGAACCAGATGCCAGAAGTGGGGCCAGAGGGGGCCAGGGGGTGCCCAGGCGCCCTGTGGGCGCCCCCCCCCCCCCGGGCTGCGCTAGGGGGGCGCCTGGGCAGGTCCCACGCCCCCTGGTGCCCTACTTTAGCCAGTATTTTTCCTCCCGACGCAGAAACCCCAGATCGGAAGTTCTTTCGCAGTTTTTCGTCGCGGAGCCGCCGCCACCCTCTGTTCTTCCTCGGGAGGGCTAATATGGAGGCTGAATTGGCCTCCGGAGAGGGGAGATCGTCGCCATCGTCATCATCATCACCACTCCATCATCCCTCCATGACTTCTCCCTCCATGTGTGAGTAATTCCCCCGCTGTAGGCGAAGGGGATGGTAGGGATTGGATGAGTTAGATCATGTAATAGTTTATCAGATTGTTGGGGGCATGTTGCCTATCATCTACTATGGTGTTTATCATCTTTGCTACAACTTGTTATTCTTAATGCTTGACACTTAGGGCCCGAGTGCCATGATTTCAGATCTGAACCATATGTGTTTGCATGAATATATTTGTGTTCGTGATCCTATCTATGAGTTGTTTGCACCTGTTACGGTCCGGAACCGGCGATCCCAAAAGTGACAGCTTGGGACACCAAAGGGGATGGTCCGTAGTTTGAGGATTACATGTATCCATTGAGTTCATTGCTTTGTTCCGGTGCTCTTTAACAGGAGCACCTTAATATCCATTAGTTCCTTTTGGCCCCGTTCGTAGCGGGATGGTAGGACAAAAGATGTTGTGCAAGTTCTTATTGCAGGCACGTACAACTACCTACGGGATACATGCCTAATGTTTGATATTTGCCTAGATGATCATTACTTTTCCGTGTGCCGTGCCCCAAGTTAAAACTATCTCATCCATGCAGCGCCCAACCATCCATCTCCCTAGCCTACAGTGTTTTAAATCCTGCTTGTCACTAGTTGCTACTTTTGCCATTTACTACTGTTATTTACTTTTTGTTGTTTACTTTTACTATTACTATCATCACTATCATATCACTGTTACCACTTATCTTTTGTTGCAAGTAAGTATATTTCAGGTGCGGTTGAATTGACAACTCAATTGTCAAAGCTTATAAATACTCTTTGGCTCCCCGTGTGTCGAATCAATAAATTGGGTTATTCCTACCCGCGAAGACTATCTCGATCCCTTACGGTTGAGGGTTATCAAGTACCGTTTTCTGGCGCCGTTGCCGGGGACCATAGCAATATTTACAAGTCTACTTGAGGTATCCTACCTGCTGCACTTTATTTACTATGGGTAAGAAAGGAGACCCCAAGGTTCCTATCTTACTATCTACTACAAGAAGAGGTACTGCTCTGAGCACTAGTGCTACACTTGACTCACCTTCCGTTATGAGTAAGTTTGCCTCACCACCACCACATGATGCTCCTACTGAATCTGTTACTATGTCTGATACTCTTGATGATGCTTCTACTACTTTTGATGATGATATTAGTTCGCTTGGTTATGCTCTTGAGAAAAAAATTGTTGTTGCTGCTGAAAAATATGGAATTGAACTTCCTGTTGCCCGCTACCCTATTGGTGAAACTTATGATTATCCTGATTTGAGTAAACTCAAAGAGAGGCTCCTTGATGATGATTACTATATGCTTGATGAAGATCTATGCAGGGAACTGACAGAGTTTGCTGGCTCTGACCCTGAAGTTATTAAGAAAATATTTGAAAAACACTCTTTGAAAGACAAAACCGTTCCTAATCCTGAATTTGCTACATCTCCTATATGCATTGATGATCCTGATTTTGATTTCTCTGTTGATCTTTCACTTATACCTATGGTTGAAGCTGACCCCTTTTATGGCAGAGAAAATGATGATGCTATTGCACACCTGACTAAACTCGGTGAGTTGGGTAGCCTGTTTACCACAGATGAGAAGATACGATACTTTTATGTGACCAAGCTTCTTCCTTTCTCCTTGAAGGAGGGTGCTAAAGCATGGTATGATTCACTTCCATGTGGTTCCATTAAGAGTCCTCAGGACTTAGCTCACTCTTTTGTTGATAAGTACTTTCCTGCTCACATGCAACATGCTGCTTTACAAAGAATTTATAACTTTAAACAGTTGCAGGATGAGTCCCTCCCTAAAGCTTGGGGGAGGTACTGCGGTCTGATTCGGGCTAGACCAGGACATGAAATTCCTAAGAATGAATTAATCGATATATTCTATGCTGGTCTAACTGATGAATCCAGGTCCTATTTGGACAGTTGTGCTGGTTGTGTTTTCAGGAAAAGAACACCGGACGATGCGGAAGACTTAATGGGCAGGATTGCCAAAAACCATGAAGATTGGTCCGTCCCTGAACCACCTCCACCAACGAAGAAGAGGGGCATGTTTGTTCTCAGCCCCGAGGATATGCGAGAAGCAAAGAAGTCTATTAAAGAGAAAGGTATTAAAGCTGAAGACGTGAAGAATCTACCCCCTATTGAGAAGCTGTGTGAGCCTACTACTCACCCTCCTATGGTAGAGGTACACTCTCTTTTAGATTTCAACGCAAGTGACATCCCTCATGGTAAGCCTCCAGATCAATGTTTAGATGAGTTTGATAATTTTATTATGAAACAAAATCATTTTAATGAGAGGATAGAAAGTCAGTTGCATGATAATTCCCTTGCTATCAAAAAGCTGCTTGATGTTTTAGATAGGACAGTTAATGATGTTCAATGTCTTGTGAAGCATTTTCATATGGTTCAAACTCAGCTTGATCAAATTTCTAATGTGCAAAGAGATTTGCTTGCTAACAATGCCAAACAAGATAATTTGCAGGCTTTCGGAATTAAGACCCGAGGAGGAACTAGCACTCAAGATCCTCTTTATCCAGAGGGGCATCCGAAGAGAATCGAGCAGGATTCTCAAATACAGGAAGAATAAATTGTTGGCTCTCCAAAGAAAAAGAAGAAACATAAGGAGACTGACAATTCTAATGATCCTATTGCAGATGAAGAACCAGCTATTGATCCCAACAGTGTATCTATCTCCGATGCTGAGATAGAAGACGGTGCTGAACCTGAAGGAAATAATAATGAGAAGAATGACCCGCCTGAAGTTCGAGAAGAAGAAGCACCTGACAAACGTAAGAGGTACACTAAAGAAGACTTCATCGCAAGAAAACATGGGAAGGAAAGAGAACCATGGGTACAGAAACCCATGCCCTTTCCAGGTAAGTCCATCAAATCTAAAGAAGAAGAGCATTATAATAAGTTTTGTGAGTGGATTAAACCTCTTTTTCTTCAGATACCCTTGACTGATGCTATTAAGTTACTTCCTTATTCAAAATATATGAAAGATATTGTCACTAATAAAAGAAAAGTTCCTAATGATGCAATATCTACTATGCTTGCTAACTATTCTTTCAGTGGAAAGATTCCGGAAAAGCTCGGTGATCCAGGTATACCCACCATTCCTTGCTCCATAAAGAATAATTATGTCAAAACTGCTTTATGTGATCTTGGGGCAGGAGTGAGTGTTATGCCTCTCTCTCTTTATGAGAGGCTTTGTTTAGAGAAACTAATTCCTGCAGATATCTCCCTTCAGATGGCTGACAAGTCAACCGCTGTTCCGATAGGTATTTGTGAGGATGTTCCAGTTGAAGTTGCTAATTGTTTAATTCTTACTGATTTTGTTGTGCTTGACATGCCCGAGGATGGGAGCATGTCCATTATTCTTGGTAGACCTTTCCTTAACACCGCAGGTGCTATTATTGATTGCAATAAAGGGAAGGTTACTTTTCATGTGAATGATAAAGAACACACGGTATATTTTCCGAAGAAGACCGACAGGAGGCATGCCCTCAACTCTATAGAGAATATCGAGACCGTGAAGATTGGAGAATGGGATTGTCCACTACATGTGCCTCACAAATACAAAACTATCATGGTAGGGACAATGTCCATCAAGGTAAAAGTTCAGTGATTACTCCGTAGGAGGTGAGACTTTTTGCTCTATATATCGCCTGTTTGTTGGTAAGACTTGATCAACCTTATTAACAAATATGTTTTATATGGATAAAAATTTGAGCTTGTTATATTTTCATTTGTTTTTAGTTTTGCCCTACTTGATGTACCAAGTATTTATGTTTTTGAAGCTTCACAATACTACTAACTGCTCCAAGTTTTCAAAGAGTTTCGCAGCTTTTTGAACTTCGAAAAAATTTCAACAGTGAAGTTTTCAGAAAAATTCCAGAAAAATTATAATAAAAATTTCCACAACAGGAGAGACCCGGAAAGTCCTGGGGCCAGCTAGGGGGGGCCACCAGTGGCCCAGGCGGCCAGCTGGCGCGGCCCAGCCCCTGGCCGCGCCCATAGGGCGCCTGGGGCCCACGGGACCCCCCTCCAGGTACTTCTTCTTCCTCCCTCTCTCTCTTTCTCCAAAAACACGAGTTCTACTGCTGCTCTTGTGTTCTTGCTGTTCTTGGGGGCGATTCTTCGATCTCTCTCTACAGCCCATCATTTGAGCTGAAATTTTGAGCAAATACTCCCTGGTATGTGACTCCTCCACCCCTCCAATTAGATTTTTGATTGGTGGCCTCATTTGTGAGTATTTAGTAGTTCTTGGTGCTGTAGAGATGAGCTTGCATGCATGTGTAGAAGGTTATTTTCCAAGTTTTGTTGCAAGTTTATGCCTTGGGCAAGTGAGTTGAGTAGTTTGCCTTAGCTCACTTTGTTTTAATCCTCGTTTTTGTAAATTGTAAAAAAAATTCAGAAATGAGTTTATTAGGAAGGGCAAAAGGGTGTGATGGGCCTCGAACCCCTCGTTGGATTACCCCAAGTGGAAGGTGTAAGATGCAGTAAGTAGAAGTGTTTTCCCCTAGCAAAGATGCCAAGGATCGAATCCCCAGAGACTCCTAGGTTCAACAGGTAGGTGCCAACTGCTAACGGCGCAATTAGCAATCAACGTGGACCTGCACACAGATACAAATAACTTTGCTCCCAACGAGTACAGAGAGGTTGTCAATCTCTCCGGCCTTGTAGTTCACAAAGGGTTAAAAGCAATATGATAGTAGTGATAGATAGTGTTTTGCAATAGTAAGTAAAATAGCGAAAAGTAAATAGTGTATGTGATCAATGATGGTAATATGGACCGGAGTCTCATGATGTTCACTAGTGATGTCTCTCTCCCAAAAGACGATAAAACAGCTATGTGAGGTAACAAATTACAACTAGGCAATTGACAGGACCACGAACGCAAACCAATGCTGACTACATTGCAAGAAAGGTTGAGGTTCAAAGCATGGGCGGTACGCCAAAGTAAGTAGACTGAAATCCATTTGCATCTACTACTAATCATCCACCTTGAGATATCTATCCAGAACATCTCGCTGGTATTAAGTTGCGAGTCCCACCCATAGTGTAAACTCAATGCAACAGACAACTGCATTAAAAGAACTTTGCATAAAGTAAACAATCCTTGCACCCGCGGGCACAAGCACCGTTGTTTTCCCCCTTGTGGCAACGGCACATCCCCTAGACTCATGTTTCTGTCACTCAAGCTAGTCATCGAGGGGCATGAACCCACAATCGAGCATAACGTTCCCTCTTGGAGTCACTACCTACTACTTGGCCAAAGCAATAAATAACAACGGAGAACATGCAAGAATTACTTATGAACTAAAATATAAAAGAGGTGAATCAAATATATTACTCAAGATCAATCTGAACATAATCTCATAATCCATCGGATCCCAGCAAACTCAACATAGCAACAACACAAGGATTACATAGGTGCCTCGATCATGTAGGGCAGCTCACGAGGACTAATTAGTGAAGCACAAGAATGGGAGGAGAACATCACATAGCTACTGGTCATGGACTCATGGTCCAAGGGAGACTACTCACGAGTCATCCGGGAGGCGTCCATGGTGG
>LR738715.1:691299636-691313743 GCA_902687465.1 Secale cereale
GGGGCCCCTGTGCCCCCCCCCCCAGGCTCCCCTTCGGAAGCAGTGTCATTCCCGATACGCTGATTTTTTATATATATTTTTTGGATTTTTCTGGGCAGTTCTCGAAACGTGAAAACCTGAAATACAAAAACAGCCGAAAACAGAAACTGACACTGGGGTGCACTGGATTAGTAAGTTAGTCCAAATATGATCAAAAGTGTATGGAAGTGTATGAATATCATAGCAATATCACCCAAAAGTGGCATGGAGCAAGCAGAAATTATAGATACGTTTTGGACGTATCAACATCCCCAAGCTTAATTCCTGCTCGTCCTCGAGTAGGTAAATGATAACAAGAATAATTTATGTGGTGACATGCTATTAACCATATAAGACTTTCTCATAGTCATATGACAAATGCTTACTGAGACAATGATTCTAAAGTAATTAAGTTGTCTCAAGAGAAAATCACAAATGACTGAAAGTTTTACAACATGAAACTGAAACATCAAAAAGATTTGCAATGAACATGATGTGCAAATATGATCAAGTGATATCTAGCTTTCCCCCTTTAGTGATGCAAAACATAAGTGCAGGGGCACCTTCAAGGTTTAAGTGATGACTAGATACAATCATTTCAAAATAAACGATATCACAATCATGCAAAAGACAATGCTACTTTGGGACAATGCACATTACACTCAGAATGACAATCATGCTCTCAGTTGTTGATGCTTGAAGTGCTAGAGCTTTTTATTTTGAAACATGGAAGCAATTGTGTCAACGGTAGTAGTACTTCATATGTGTCATGCATAAAACATCTTATAAGTTGCAAGCCTCATGCATCGAATACTAATAGTGCTCGCTCCTTGTCCTAATTAGCTCGGATTCCCATGGGTTATCATTGCATTGCATATGTTTTTACCCAGTGTCACAAAGGGGTACCTCTATGCCACCTATACAAAGGTCCAAGGAGATAGATCGCATTTGATTTCTCGTTTTTGATAAATCTCAACTTGAGGACATCCATACCGGGACAACATAGAAAATAGATGATGGACTCCTCTTAAATGCATAAGCATATTCTCATGAGAGATTGAGGATTAAGGTCCAAGCTAAAACTTCCACCATGATGCATGGCTTTGGTTGGCGGCCCAATGTTCTTCTCTAACAATATGCATATTAATTCAACCCACGGTAAATCACCCTTACTTCAGACAAGACGAACATGCATAGCAACTCACATGATATTCAACAAAAGTGTGACAGTTGATGGCGTCCCCAGAAACATGGTTACCGCTCAGCTAGCAACTCATAAGAAATAAGATACATAAGCAACATATTCTTTACCACAATAGTTTTTAGGCTACTTTCCCATGAGCTATGTATTGCATGGTTAATTTGCTTAGTGCAGGTGTGGTTAGCAAAAGACTGGGAGCAACCAACTAAGAGAGCAATGACGGTCATAATCATGCAGAGCGACAAAGCAATATTGAATCAGGGATGGTAGTTATATCGCTACTCAGAAACAAAAGATCATCAAGGCTTGACAGACTTTCTTTACAGTCTTCAATATGCGTGAGCATACGCCAAGTCAATCAAAATAAACTCTCAAAGGAAGATATTACTAAACCATACCACATCATAGGCAAACAAACCAAGTTGGTATTCCAATGACACATTGGGAACCCCCCAGCTATCTGAGATTAACCATAAGAAAACCTGAACTACTAAGCACCATCATGAAAGTAGCATATTTATCATAGACACATTAACCAATGCAACGGAAGCAAAATCTCTTAATAAGGTGATCATAATAATTAAAAAGAGTTCAAGCAACCAACTAAATAAAAGCTCTTGAAAAGATAAGCATGAATACTAAGAGCAGAGCATGATAGTAGCTATTAAAAGACAAAGAACACACACAGCATAGATAGACAATGAAAATTCTATGTAATGTTCTAGGTAGAGGTGGAGCATGTTTCTCTCCCACATAAAGGAATTCTGGGTTCCGACTCGTTATGAAAAACTAAAAAGAAAACTAAAAGCAAGACGCTCCAAGCATAGCACATAACACATGAAGTGATAAAAATATAGCGGAACGAAAGACGAACTGATAATGTTGATGGAGAAGGGGATGCACGGGGGCATCCCCAAGCTTAGACGCTTGAGTCTCCTTGAATATTTCTTGGGGGTGCACGGGGGCATCCCCAAGCTTGAGCGCTTGACACTCCTGAATCTTTTTATCATCTTCCCTCGCACACTTGAAAACTCCCTTCATACATAACTCATCATAATCTGATTAGCGAGGTTAGTACCCTTAATAAAATAATTATACCTTGCTGGAAATAAGGATATTCTTGAAGTTCTACTGTTTCTCAAGATTGCCAAAAGGTTTTTGCAAAGAAAAAGCAAGTTCTTAATTTGCAAAGTGAAGGTAAGGCAAAACAGGATAGAATCTATGAAAAACAGAACAGCAAGCAGTAATTGACCTGTTCGGGATACTTCTGCAACTCAGATCAAAAAACTCAGAACTGACGCACGAAAGACAATTATATAGAGAACGCTGTCGAAAAAATTCAGACCAAAAAGATGATCTGGTAATTTTATACGAGTTTTTCTATCCAAGGACAGAATCTGTTTCCTGGACAGCACCTCACAACTTTTGAACTTTCTAGCAATCAGAGGCTATACTTGGCACAAATATGAAAAGCAAAGATGCAATGATGATGCTACAGCAGAAAACAATATCAAGACACAACAAAAGCAAAAAATTTATTCATGTGGGCTGCCTCCCAAAAGCGCTTTCTTTTATGCCTTTAAGCTAGGCATAATGCAAAGATCAAGTTGTATCAATTGAACCATCATCAAGATCATCAAAAAGCTCTTCAATAATACAACTAGTCTTAACAGGTCTCTCAAATAAAGGCCTCAAAGAGATACTTCTAGGTAGAAGACCAAAAGGATAAAAGTCAAGGGAAGATTCATTTATAAATTCATCAACGATAGGTGTTTCTTCCAAAGTCTTTACAGTTTCAACCCCTTTGGCAGTAGGTGGATTACTTTTAAAACGGGGAGCCTTTGGAACGTGAACGAACTTAGGCTCCCTCTTTGTCGGAGTTTCTACCTTTTCGGTTTTGATCGAGGAGAATGTAATTCCTAAGGTATCAAATATTTCCTCAATCTTTTCCATCCTAGAAGAGTCAGAATCATGGAATTTGACGGTCTCCAAAATTTTAAAAAATATTATGCATGGAGCTATCAAGTCTATTCAAATTCCCTTGGATCTTTCGATCCAACCCATTCATCTTATTAGTGCTTGGCATCTCTAGCTCTATTTTTTCAAGTTTTTTCATAATGTGAGCTAGGGTGATGTCCTCTCGAATGCTAACAACAGGGGGACTCCCAACAAGATTTTCAATAATACTAAGAGACTCCCAAACTGGGGCCTCCAGGAAATTCCCATTGATAGCAGTATCTAGAATAAACCTATTCCAAGAAGTGATTCCAACATAAAAATTTTTAAGCAAGATAGTAGTGGGTTGCTTCTTGGTGGCTCTTTTTTGTGCATCATTAATTCTATACCAAGCATCTTTCAAACTTTCCCCACCTCTTTGTTTAAAGGTGAGAACTTCTGCCTCGTCAAAGACAAAAGGACCCGACATAATGATACCTAAAGAACAAGATAACTATTTTTGTGATTTTTGATAAAAGGAACTAAAGCAAATATGAAGGGTAAACTAACAAGACTAAAAAGCAAAGGTAAAAGATAGCATGCAACTCCCCTATCCTGAAGAGTGGAGTCCCCGGCAACGGCGCCAGAAAATACTCCTTGATGGGCCTCGAACCCCTCGTTGGATTACCCCAAGTGGAAGGTGTAAGATGCAGTAAGTAGAAGTGTTTTCCCCTAGCAAAGATGCCAAGGATCGAATCCCCACAGACTCCTAGGTTCAACAGGTAGGTGTCAACTGCTAACGGCGCAATTAGCAATCAACGTGGACCTGCACACAGATACAAATAACTTTGCTCCCAACGAGTACAGAGAGGTTGTCAATCTCTCCGGCCTTGTAGTTCACAAAGGGTTAAAAGCGATATGATAGTAGTGATAGATAGTGGTTTGCAATAGTAAGTAAAATAGCGAAAAGTAAATAGTGTATGTGATCAATGATGGTAATATGGACCGGAGTCTCATGATGTTCACTAGTGATGTCTCTCTCCCAAAAGACGATAAAACAGCTATGTGAGGTAAGAAATTACAGCTGGGCAATTGACAGGACCACGAACGCAAACCAATGCTGACTACATTGCAAGAAAGGTTGAGGTTCAAAGCATGGGCGGTACGCCAAAGTAAGTAGACCGAAATCCATCTGCATCTACTGCTAATCATCCACCTTGAGATATCTATCCAGAACATCTCGCTGGTATTAAGTTGCGAGTCCCACCCATCGTGTAAACTCAATGCAACAGACAACTGCATTAAAAGAACTTTGCGTAAAGTAAACAATCCTTGCACCCGCGGGCACAAGCACCGTTGTTTTCCCCCTTGTGGCAACGGCACATCCCCTAGACTCATGTTTCTGTCACTCAAGCTAGTCATCGAGGGGCATGAACCCACAATCGAGCATAACGTTCCCTCTTGGAGTCACTACCTACTACTTGGCCAAAGCAATAAATAACAACGGAGAACATGCAAGAATTACTTATGAACTAAAATATAAAAGAGGTGAATCAAATATATTACTCAAGATCAATCTGAACATAATCTCATAATCCATCGGATCCCAGCAATCTCAACATAGCAACAACACAAGGATTACATAGGTGCCTCGATCATGTAGGGCAGCTCACGAGGACTAATTAGTGAAGCACAAGAACGGGAGGAGAACATCACATAGCTATTGGTCATGGACTCATGGTCCAAGGGAGACTACTCACGAGTCATCCGGGAGGCGTCCATGGTGGTGGAGAAGCTCCCGGTGGTGATCCTCCCCTCCTGCAGGGTGTCGGGAAGAGTTCTCCTGGTGCTCCCGATCTTGGAAGCGGCGGCGGCGGCGGAACAGAGATGGGATCGCGAAAAGAAGTCCTGTTTCAAGGGTTACGGGGGACCCTTTAAATATCTGCCAAAGTAGGGCACCGGGGGGCTCTCGGGGTGCTGAGGCGCCCCCCGGCGCGGCCCAGGGGGGGCGCCCACAGGGCGCCTGGGGCCCCTGTGCCCCCCCCCAGGCTCCCCTTCGGAAGCAGTGTCGTTCCCGATACGCTGATTTTATATATATTTTTTCTGGATTTTTCTGGGCAGTTCTCGAAGCGTGAAAACCTGAAATACAAAAACAGCCGAAAACAGAAACTGGCACTGGGGTGCACTGGATTAGTAAGTTAGTCCAAATATGATCAAAAGTGTATGGAAGTGTATGAATATCATAGCAATATCACCCAAAAGTGGCATGGAGCAAGCAGAAATTATAGATACGTTTTGGACGTATCAGGGTGGCTTGAGAAGAGGAGGCCCGCACACTCCGATCGAGTTACTAGAGCCGCAGCTTCACCATCGACTGCTAGGGTGAGCTATAATGAAGATCATGTGCCCGTGGAGTTGTTGGAAGACACAAGTCCAGCACGTGCGATGACGTTTCCATGTGATGAATTCATGGAAGCTGCGGGAATCAAGGATGAGTTTTATAATCTTTGTGCTAATGCAGGTTTGACACGACTCGTCATGAGCCGTGTTACTCAGTATCAAAAACTCACCTCCAATTTCATTAACAGTTTTAGATATAATCCTGATTCAGGTGCTATTGAGTTTAAAATTTATAATGATCTTATCACCATGACTTTGGGAAATTTTTGTGAAATAATAGGTGTGCCAAACATTGGGAGGACGGCTAGGATGGCCACTCAGCCCTCCGAGCTGAAAACCATCATCAACTCTCTCTGCAGCATGGGTACGAGGGATATTCATCGGTCGAAGATCTCCAGCATCTTATTTCCTCACCTCAGGTATTTTGCATATTATATTGCCAGAGGGGTGTTAGCTCGTGACAACACGAGCAGCATTTCTGCTCCGGATATTGCTATCCTGGCAGCAGCCCTCTCAGGGAGGTCTGATTATAATCTGGGTACCTTAATTGCTCGACGCCTTGCTATGAACGGTAACAAGGGGGACTTATATGGTGGCGTTTACGCCACACTTATCTTAGAGCATCTTGGAGGCACCCCACACCCTGATGATACTCCTTTTTCTTATTTAAGCTTTGATCTTGCTGCTATGAAAAGGCATAAGTTTGTTACCATGGGTTCTGAACTTAATAATCTTATCTATATCTTGCGTTTCGGAACTGCCGCGGAACGCGAGATCCGTCTACCTGCACCTCTTTTGTTTGATTTTTCTCGCATGAACGGATGGTCCTTTGATGTTGTTCAGTTCGATGAGTTCATGGTCCAGCATCAGTTTCATAACCCCATGGAGGGGGTTGTGCCCAACGAGGAGAGGCACGGTGAGACACCACATTTTCAGGAAGAGACCGCCACCGAGTTTGGTGAAGGGTCTTCCTCTGTTTGGCGTTCGGAGCCTTCCTCGTGGGAGACTCCGAGGAATTCGGTGTACGCACCGGCATCCTTCTACGACCCGTGGACTCACCACCATACCCCTGGAGCAGGAGGCTCCTGGGGGCAGTAGCTGCTACCAACTTAGGCCAAAAGCCTAAGCTTGGGGGAGTACGTGCCCTTCTCACTTTTCCATTGTATTATCCGTTTTATTCGCTTTGATCTTTTCGAAGTTTTTGCCCGTTCTTCTTTATTTCTCTCTTTGCAAAAACAACAAAAAGATTTTCTCTTTCTTTTGCTTTTTATTCAACCTTTGAAAAAAACAAAAAGATTTCCTTTCTCTCTTTAGTTTGCTTTGTTTTCAGAGATCAGCTCGAGTCCGTGACGGCATTTGATTATATTTCCTTCGTTCGATCGTGCAAGTGACAAGCAGTAATGACGAAGATCGACTGAAAGGAAGCAACAAGGAAGACCGGTATGAACTCTTATTGTTTCTACTTTTGTACATATGCCTGTACTTATGATCTAGAGACCAGCTTGTAGCGACATAGTGCTATGTTTATAATGCTCTTCCAGTGTTTCATGCTTTCCTTGTGGCTAGTCTTGAATAACTAGAGTATATAATGTGTTATTGAAATGATCTACATGCATTGCACTGTTTATAGTCTGGTATACAAAGGTGGTATTTCCCTTTAGAGAATTTTTGGATTGACTTGGCACATGCTTACACATATTTAAGACTAAAAGGTCTACTTTGCCTTGATGATCTTTGAGTTTTAGAATAGTTATATCACTTTCATGCCCGATTCAAGTTGCTTTGTCGCTCTGCATGATTATGACCGTTATTGCTCTCTAGTTGGTCGCTTCCCAGTCTTTTGCTAAACCTCCACCTGTACTAAGCGGAATGACTGCTTGTGCATCCAAACCCTTTAAACCAGTTATGCCATATGAGTCCACTATACCTTCCTATACATGGTATTTACCTGCCATTCCTAACAAAGACTTTCATGTACCATCTCGAAACTAATCAAAAGCATCTCCTTTTTGTGCATATGTCTTAGCTCATGAGGAAGTAGTAGTTAATTCATGATCTTTTTAAGTTGGACAAGTTTCACCCCTGGATTGCATGTATAATGTGCAAACCCCTAATATGAAAAGGAACTGGCATTGAGTGCGCCCGGCTCAAAAAGATAATATAACAAACAAACCCTCCTTCACGCTTTGTTCATGAGAAATCAGAAAACTTTGGCAGTGATAAACAAAGGAGATTAAGAGGATGTGATCGTCCTCATGTGGGATCCGTTCCTCGAGACTTGTCCACTTAAAAAGTGATTGAGTTATCTGCTAGCATTCGTTGATGAAATATGCACTTCTCAAAACATGTTTACTTCTGTTTTAAAAACCAAGAGCTCTGGTACATGTTTAGTTTTTGTTTCCGACCACGGGTTTTCAACCTTGCCAATAAAAGCCACGGTTCGAGAGTATCACCTTCTTTCTTCAAAGCACTAACTAGGAGAGCATAATTGTCATTCTAAGTGTAATGTGCATTGTCCCAAAGTATTACATTGTCTTCTGCATACTTGTGATATGATTTATTCTGAAATTCTTAGTTCTAGTCTCCTTTAAAACTCTGGAGGAGTCTCTGCATTTATGTTTTGCTTCACTCATGGAGGCTAGCGAGATACTACCCTAATATACTCAAGCTATGTGCAATGTAATCTTGTCTTGATTTTCAGTAATATATTATTTACTTTTAAGTATTTGTGACTGGTCACTTGAAAGAAGGATTGCTCTTTGCATTGTCCTCATAGTATTGTTTCAATACTTGCTAAACTCTTTTCGTAGTACATGCTTATATACATCTAATGAAGCAAAAGAGTTTGTCAAAGTTTTCTTTGTCGCGTCTAGTTTGTTGAACTGAATTGCTTGAGGACAAGCAATATGCTAAGCTTGGGGGAGTTGATACGTCTCAAACGTATCTACTTTTCCAAACACTTTTGATATTGTTTTGGCCTCATTCTTGCATGATTTGGACTAAACTAACCCGGACTGACGCTGTTTTCAGCAGAGCTGCGTGTATGGTTTATTTGTGTGCAGGAAAACGGATTTTTTAGTATCTCGGAAAAATCCGCGAAAAATCACAGAAAATCCACGCACCCGAAGGAACCAGATGCCAGAAGTGGAGTCAGAGGGGGGCCAGGGGGTGCCCAGGCGTCCTGTGGGCGCCCCCCCCCCCCCCCGGGCCACGCCGGGGGGGGGCGCCTGGGCAGGTCCCACGCCTCCTGGTGCCCTACTTTAGCCCGTATTTTTCCTCCCGACGCAGAAACCCCAGATCGGAAGTTCTTTCGCAGTTTTTCGTCGCGGAGCCGCCGCCATCCTCTGTTCTTCCTCGGGAGGGCTAATCTGGAGGCTGAATTGGCCTCCGGAGAGGGGAGATCGTCGCCATCGTCATCATCATCACCACTCCATCATCCCTCCATGACTTCTCCCTCCATGTGTGAGTAATTCCCCCGCTGTAGGCGAAGGGGATGGTAGGGATTGGATGAGTTAGATCATGTAATAGTTTATCAGATTGTTGGGGGCATGTTGCCTATCATCTACTATGGTGTTTATCATCTTTGCTACAACTTGTTATTCTTAATGCTTGACACTTAGGGCCCGAGTGCCATGATTTCAGATCTGAACCATATGTGTTTGCATGAATATATTTGTGTTCGTGATCCTATCTATGAGTTGTTTGCACCTGTTACGGTCCGGAACCGGCGATCCCAAAAGTGACAGCTTGGGACACCAAAGGGGATGGTCCGTAGTTTGAGGATTACATGTATCCATTGAGTTCATTGCTTTGTTCCGGTGCTCTTTGACAGGAGCACCTTAATATCCATTAGTTCCTTTTGGCCCCGTTCGTAGCGGGATGGTAGGACAAAAGATGTTGTGCAAGTTCTTATTGCAAGCACGTACAACTACTTACGGGATACATGCCTAATGTTTGATATTTGCCTAGATGATCATTACTTTTCCGTGTGCCGTGCCCCAAGTTAAAACTATCTCATCCATGCAGCGCCCAACCATCCATCTCCCTAGCCTACAGTGTTTTAAATCCTGCTTGTCACTAGTTGCTACTTTTGCCATTTACTACTGTTATTTACTTTTTGTTGTTTACTTTTACTATTACTATCATCACTATCATATCACTGTTACCACTTATCTTTTGTTGCAAGTAAGTATATTTCAGGTGCGGTTGAATTGACAACTCAACTGTCAAAGCTTATAAATACTCTTTGGCTCCCCGTGTGTCGAATCAATAAATTGGGTTATTCTTACCCGCGAAGACTATCTCGATCCCTTACGGTTGAGGGTTATCAGTAGCTGATAACTTGTCTAGACTTGAAAATGTGCTTGATGACCCACTACCTATTGATGACAGTTTTCCTAATGAGCTTAGCTGTAATAAATATTATTAATAATACTCCTTGGTATGCTGACTATGCTAATTACATTGTTGCTAAATATCTACCACCTAATTTTACATACCAACAAAAGAAAAGGTTCATTAATGATTTAAGACATTACTTTTGGGATGACTCACATCTTTATAAAGAACGAGTAGATGGTATTATTAGACATTGTGTACCTGAGCATGAACAGGGCCAAATCCTTCAAAAATGTCACTCCAAAGCATATGGAGGACATCATGCTTGAGATAGAACTGCTCACAAGGTATTGCAGCCTGGATTTTATTGGCCTACTCTCTTCTAAGATGCACGTAACATCTTGTGATGAATGTCAAATAATAGGTAATATCGGTAAGCGTCAAGAAATGCCTTCACTTGTTGTTGAACCATTTGATTACATGGGACCTTTTCCTTCCTCTAGTGGGTATACACATATTTTGGTTGCTGTTGATTATGTTACTAAATGGGTAGAAGTTATTCCAACCAGTAGTGCTGATCACAACACCTCTATTAAAATGCTTAAGGAAGTTATTTTCCCAAGGTTTGGAGTCCCTACATATTTAATGACTAATGGTGGTTCACACTTTATTCATGGTGCTTTCCATAAAATGCTTGCTAAATATGATGTTAACCATAGAATTGCATCACCTTATCATCCTCGGTCTAGTGGTCAAGTTGAGCTTAGTAATAGAGAAATAAAATTAATTTTGCAAAAGACTGTCAATTGGTCCAGGAAGAATTGGTCTAAGAAATTAGATGATGCACTTTGGGCTTATAGAACAACTTATAAAAATCCTATGGGTCTGTCTCCTTATAAAATGGTTTATGGTAAAGCTTGTCATTTGCCTCTTGAGTTAGAACATAAAGCATTTTGGGCAATCAAGGAACTCAACTATGATTTCAATCTTGCTGGTGAAAAGAGGTTATTTGATATTAGCTCATTAGATGAATGGAGAACCCAAGCTTATGAAAATGCCAAGTTATTTAAAGAAAAAGTTAAAAGATGGCATGATAAAAGAATCCAAAAGCTTGAGCTCAAAGTCAGAGAATATGCTTTTTTGTACAACTCTCGTTTCATGTTCTTTGCAGGCAAACTCCTCTCTAAATGGGAAGGCCCCTATGTCATCGAGGAGGTTTATCGGTCTGGAGCTATCAAAATAAATAATGCTGAAGGTACTAACCCAAAGGTTGTTAATGGGAAACGAATAAAGCATTATATCTCAGGTACGCCCATAAATGTTGAAAGCAATATTATACAAACTTTGACACCAAAAGAACACATAAAAGAGTCCTTTCGGAACAATCAAGAATCGTGAAAATAAGGACGTACGTGATACGGTAAGTAAACTGACTCCGAAAAATCCGCAAAAATATTTTTTATCTGTTTTGGAATATTTAAAAATTAGAAAAATAAGAAGCTACCAGGAAGCGTACCCTGGTGGGCACAAGACACCAGGGCGTGCCAGGCTTGCCAGGCGCGCCCAGGTGGGTTTTTCCCACCTGGGGCACCTTTCGGACTCCTATTTTCTACAGTTTGCTTGTTTCCCAAGATAAAAAAATCTTTATATACCCCCCGAACCTGTTGACCACCGTATCGCAGAGAAATCTTTTGTTCTCTTTTCTTGCTGTTTGTGCGTAGTTCTGGAAATATGTCATCCTAGGACTCCGATGGAGAGAGCTATGTCTCGCATCTCATTGCTGACTCAAAGTGCTATGGGGACTTATCTCCCCATGGCTGGACTACGGATGACGAGGAGGATGTCCACTTGATGAGGATTGATGATACAAGCTCGGAGGAGGAAGATGTCCCTCTACCTCAACCAGGGGACATGCACGTGGAGTTCAAGAATTCAAGTCTTCCTATGAGAACTAACCGAGCTAAAAACCAATATATTCCTTCTCGTTTTCGGCATAAAAGCAAAGGGGATTTATGCGACAAGTTCTTAAAGCTAGAGCTAGAAGTTGATGATCTAAAGGAGGAAATTTTCCTTCTCAATCACAATATGAAAAAGCTGAAGACACAATTATCTTCACCACCATAACCATCTACTTCATCACCAAAAGAAAATTGAGTATCGGGTATGGGCACTACCTTTGGCTTTTGCCAAGCTTGGGGGAGGTGCCCCGGCATCGTATCATCCCCACTATCATTTTGCCTTTACTTATTTTAGTTCGATCTTTTGCTTTAGAACAAATGGAGGTTTAGCTCGATCCTTTCTTTTTGAGAGTTTGCTTAGTGATATATCCTTGTAATCGTGTGCAAATTATATAATAAAGTTTAGTTTGAGTTTTGCTTTCTTTACTTTCATGTTGCAATAAAAGAAAGGAAATAAATTAAGAATATTATATGCCAATCCTATGGTAGGTGATAGCACCACATAAGGAAAAGTATAAGTAGAATTTTTTATTAGAGATTGACAAACATAGCATTGGTTAATAATGCAAGTCATGAAAGAATTAATAAGGGAAGAGAAGATTCACATATAAATATAATATCCTAAAAATCTTTTGTGATTGTGATCCCCCATCAAAATATTATAAGCCAAAATTGTTGACGTTGGACAAGGAAGACAACTTAATGATTTATGTTTGTTCGTATTCACATAGAAGTCATATTGTCATAGATCCTTTAACATGTGGTTCTTGCTCAATATGTTTTCTAACCAAAAATTTTGCATCAAGTAGAGATACTACTTGTGCATCCAAAAACCCTTAAACCCAAATCTTTTTCGAGAGTCCACCATACCTACCTATGGATTGAGTAAGATCCTTCAAGTAAGTTGTCATCGGTGCAATAAGGCAATAAAAATTGCTTCTAAAAGTGTGAGACCAATTAGTGTAAGAGAAAATTAAGCGTTGCACGAACTTGTGATGGTGAAGAATAAAAGCGACAGCCTGCATAATAAAGGTTGCTATCACAAGGGGCAATGCAACATGACGTTATTTTGCACTAAGGGGTTGAGCATACAAACAAAAAAGCGCATGGCAACCTATGCTTCCCTCTGCGAAGGGCCTATCTTTCACTTTTATGCAAAGAGTCAAAGGTTTCTCTCTATTCCTTTTTATTTTATCCTTTGGCAAGCATCATGTGGTGAGGAAAGATCTAGGCACATATGTCCAGTTGAATATGGGTGACATGAGTTATTATTGTTGACATCACCCTTGAGGTGAGTACATTGGGAGGCAAAACTATAAGCCCCTATCTTTCAATGTGTCCGTTTGAAATGTTTTGCTCATGTGTATGCGGTGAGTGTTAGCAATCATAGAAGACTATATGATGGTTGAGTATGTGGACTTGCCTAAAGGCTCCGATACGTGACCCTTCCTGAAAAGATGATGAATTGTAGTTGCAAAGTTGACGAAAAACATAGTTTGTTGGTTTCTATAGAGTTTATGCTTTATACTTCAACTGTGTGATGAATTGTTACCTGTTCATGAGAAGTCTATGATACAAGTCCTTTGATAAAAGTTTTATGTTTAAATTTTTTGTTGTTATAATAATCAACATGATGTTTCTATGTCCGTATTTCGTTTTTAACGACACCTCTCTCTCAAAGCATGTGGATATGCTTTTCGATTTTGGTTTTTGCTTAAGGTCAAGCGAGGTCTAAGCTTGGGGGATTTCATACGTCCATTTTGCATCATGTTTTCTTGTTGTTATTTATGTAGTTATTATGCATAATAATGCTTTCTGGAGTAACTCTAATGCATTTTCTCTCATAATTTGCAAGGAATGCACCAAGGGGAAGAATTCCGGCAGCTGGAAATCTGGACCTGAAAAAGTTACGTCAAGCCACCTATTCTGCACAACTCCAAACAAGCTGAAACTTCATGGAGAGTTTTTATGAAATATATGAAAAATACTGCAGCTGATAACCATCAGAGGGGCCCACCAGGTGGGAACAACCCACCTGGGCGCGCCAGGCCCCCCAGGCATACCCTGGTGGGTTGCGCTCACCCAGACCCATCACTGGTGCCCATCTTCTGGTATATAAGCCATTCTGACCTAGAAAAAAATAAAGAGAAGACTTTCGGGACAGAGCGCCGCCGTCTCGAGGCGGAACTCGGGCAGGAGCACTTTTGCCCTCCGGCGGAGCGATTCCACCGGGGGAACTCCCCCCCCCCCCCCCCGG
>LR738715.1:691313883-691335587 GCA_902687465.1 Secale cereale
CCCCCCCCCCCCGAGGGGGAAATCATCGTCATCATCATCACCAACAACTCTCCCATCTTGGGGAGGGCTATCTTCATCAACATCTTCAACAGCACCATCTCATCTCAAACCCTAGTTCATCTCTTGTGTTCAATCTTGTTACCAGAACTATAGATTGGTGCTTGTGGGTGACTAGTAGTGTTGACTACATCTTGTAGTTGATTACTATATGGTTTATTTGGTGGAAGATTATATGTTCAGATCCATTATCCTATTTAATACTCCTCTGGTCTTGAGCATGTTCATCATTTGTGAGTAGTTAGCTTTGTTCTTGAAGTCACGGGAGAAATCATGTTGCAAGTAATCATGTGAATTTGATATGTGTTCGATATTTTGATAGTATGTATGTTGTGATTCCCTTAGGGGTGTCATGTGAACGTCGACTACATGACACTTCACCGTATTTGGGCCTAAGGGAATGCATTGTGGAGTAGTAATTAGATGGTGGGTTGCGAGAGTGACAGAAGCTTAAACCCCCAGTTTATGCGTTATTCCGTAAGGGACTGATTGGATCCAAAAGTTTAATGCTATGGTTAGAATTTATTATTAATAATTTTTCTCGTAGTTGTGGATGCTTGCTGGAGGGTTAATCATAAGTAGGAGGTTTGTTCAAGTAAGAACAGCACCTAAGCACGGATCCACCCACATATCAAATTATCAAAGTAGCGAACACGAATTGGACCAACATGATGAAAGTGACTAGATGAACTTCCCGTGTACCCTCAAGAACGCTTTGCTTATTATAAGAGACCATGTCCGTGTACCCTCAAGAAAGTTTCTCCGTGACTTCAAGAACAAAGGTAACTACTCACAAATGATGAACATGCTCAAGACCAGAGGATTATTAAATAGGATAATGGATCTAAACATATAATCTTCCACCAAATAAACCATATACTAATCAACTACAAGATGTAATCAACACTACTAGTCACACACAAGCACCAATCTACAGTTCTGGTAACAAGATTGACTACAAGAGATGAACTAGGGTTTGAGATGAGATGGTGTTGTTGAAGATGTTGATGGAGATTGCCCTCCCCAAGATAGGAGAGTGGTTGGTGATGATGATGACGATGATTTCCCCCTCCGGGAGGGAAGTTCCCCTGGCGGAATCGCTCCGCCGGAGGGCAAAAGTGCTCCTGCCCAAGTTCCACCTCGAGACGGCAGTTCTTCGTCCCGAAAGCCTTATCCTTATTTTTTTTTCTAGGTTAGAATCACTTATATACCAGAAGATGGGCACCAGAGGTGGGTTGAGGAGGCCACAACCCACCAGGGCGCTCCAGGGGGCTGGTGCTCCCAGGTGGGTTATGCCCACCTGGTGGCCCCCCTCTGGTGTTTATTGGCTCCAATATTTCTTAAATATTACACAAAAAAATCTCCGTGGAGTTTCAGCTTGTTTGGAGTTGTGCAGAATAGGTGGCCTGACGTATCTTTTTCAGGTCCAGATTTCCAGCTACCAGAATTCTCCCTCTTGGTGTGTACCTTGCAAATTATGAGAGAAAGGCATTAGAATTACTCCAAAAAGTATTACTATGGATAAAAATATTGTAAATATCAGTAAGAAAACATGATGCAAAATGGACGTATCAGCCCACACTTCACCTTCCGTGAGAGCGTTGTCCAAATTCTCCCCTGCCAGATTTGGAATTTGAATTTGACTCCGGTTTATTGTGTGCAGATTCTTTCTCACCCCAAGTTGACTGAAGAAATGCATGTGTATCTCCTCTGTCCTCGCGCCATGTTTAGTGACTACTTCCCCCTATTCAGTCTTGATGGAGTGAATGTAATTCTTTATTTTTCTAGCGTTCTATTTGGCGTGGATTTTTTGTGTGCTCACATCCCCGTCCCATAGCCAGATCACTCTGGAAGCTTTCCTTTTCTGTGTCATCTCAGTCGCAGCGAGGCCTAGCACCCGAACCTTAAGTTATTTTCTTAGGACAAACCCCTTTGGCTACAATTGTCGTTTCTCTTGGGCATTGTCTAGACGCAGTATGTGATACATCTCCAACGTATCTATAATTTTTTTATTGTTTGATGCTGTTTTATTATCATTCTTGGATGTTTTACAATCATTTTATATCATTTTTTGGTACTAACCTATTGACATAGTGCCAAGTGCCAGTTGTTGTTTTATGCATGTTTTTTACATCGCAAGAAATCAATATCAAACGAAGCCCAAACACCGCGAAACTTTTTGGAGAATTTTTATGGGCCAGAAGACACCTGATGGGCCAAGGCAGCACCTGGGGGGTGCCCTGAGGGGGGCACAGCCCACCAGGGCGCGCCCAGGTGGCTTGTGCCCACCTCGGTGGCCTCCCGCACCGTCTCTTTGCTCTATAAATACCATAATATTCCAAAAACCCTAGGGGAGTCGACGAAATATTTATCCAGCTGCCGCAGAGTCCAGAAACACCTGATCCAATCTAGACACCATCACAGAGGGGTTCACCACTCCCATTGGTGCCTCTCTGATGATGCGTGAGTAGTTCCTTGTAGACCTACGGGTCCGTAGTTAGTAGCTAGATGGCTTCCTCTCTCTCTCTTTTGATTATCAATACAATGGTCTCTTGGAGATCCATATGATTTAACTCTTTTTGCGGTGTGGTTGTTGGGATCCGATGAACTTTGAGTTTACGACCAGATCTATCTTTTTATATCCATGAAAGTTATTTGAGTTTCTTTCATCTCTTATATGCATGATCTCTTATAGCCTCATATTTCTTCTTCGATATTTGGGTTTTGTTTGGCCAACTTGATCTATTTATCTTGCAATGGGAAGAGGTGTCCGGTAGTGGGTTCGATCTTACGGTGCTTGATCCCAGTGACAGAAAGGGAACCGGCACGTATGTATCGTTGCTACTAAGGATAAAACGACGAGATCTGTATCTAACGTCATAGATAAACAGATCTTGTCTACATCATGTCATCGTTCTTAATGCATTACTCCGTTTTTTCATGAACTTAATACACTAGATGCATGCTGGATAGCGGTCGATGTGTGGAGTAATAGTAGTAGATGCAGGCACGAGTTGGTCTACTAATCTTGGACGTGATGCCTATGTAATGATCATTGCCTGGATATCGTCATAATTATTTGAGATTCTATCAATTGCCCAACAGTAATTTGTTTACCCACCGTTTGCTATTTTTTCTCGAGCGAAGCCACTAGTGAAACCTACGGCCCCCGGGTCTTCTTTCTCATATATTTGTCTTTGCAATCTACTTTTTCCTTGCATTTATTTTCATATCTATTAAACCAAATATACAAAAATACATTGCTGCAATCTATTCTTATTTATTTTATTTGGCGTTTGATCTATCAATTTACTACAAATTCCTCACGTCCATTTTGCCTATCTTGAGGTGCCATACCCCGAAAGGGATTGACAACTGATGGCTTCTCACCCCTCGTTGGTTACCCCAAGTGGAAGGTTTGAGATGCAGTGTAGCGGAAGTTTTCCCTTGGCAAAGATACCAAGGATCGATTTCCCCTGAGACTCCCAGTTTCAACAAGAAGGTGTCAACTGCTAACGGCGCCAGATATTAGCAATCAACGTGGACCTGCACACAGATACAAATAACTTTGCTCCCAACGAGTACAGAGAGGTTGTCAATCCCTCCGGCCTTGTCGTTTACAAAGGATCAAACGCAAGTGATAATAGTGATAGGTTTTGCTGCAATAGTAAATAAAAGCGGAAAGTAAATAGCGGATGTGATCAATGATGGTAATATGGACCGGAGTCCCATGATGTTCACTAGTGATGTCTCTCTCCCAAAAGACGATAAAACTGCTATGTGAGGTAAACGAATTACAGCTGGGCAATTGACAGGACCATGTGCGTAAACCAATGCTGACTAAGTTGCAAGAAAGGTAGAGGTTCAAAGCATGGGCGGTACGCCGAGGTAAGTAGACCGAAATCCATCTGCATATACTACTAATCATCCACCTTGAGATATCTATCCAGAACATCTCGCTGGTATTAAGTTGCGAGTCCCACCCATAGTGTAAACTCAAAGCAACAGACAACTGCATTAAAAGAACTTTGCGTAAAGTAAACAATCCTTGCACCCGCGGGCACAAGCACCGTTGTTTTCCCCCTTGTGGCAACAGCACATCCCCTAGACTCATGTTTCTGTCACTCAAGCTAGTCATCGAGGGGCATGAACCCACAATCAAGCATAACGTTCCCTCTTGGAGTCACTACCTACTACTTGGCCAAAGCAATAAATAACAACGGAGAACATGCAAGAATTACTTACGAACATAAATATAAAAGAGGTGAATCAAATATATTACTCAAACACAATCTAAACATAATCTCATAATCCATCAGATCCCAGCAAACTCATCATAGCAACAGCATAAGGATTACATATGTGCCTCGACCTTGTAGGGCAGCTCACGAGGACTAATTAGTGAAGCACAAGAACGGGAGGAGAACATCACATAGCTATTGGTCATGGACCCATGGTCCAAGGGAGACTACTCACAACTCATCCGGGAGGCGTCCATGGTGGTGGAGAAGCTCCCGGTGGTGATCCTCCCCTCCGGCAGGGTGCCGGGAAGAGTTCTCCTTGTGCTCCCGATCTTGGAAGCGCGGCGGCGGCGGAACAGAGATGAGATCGCGAAAAAGGGTTCCCGTCTCGAGGGTTTCGGGACACGATATAAATATATGCCAAAGGGGGGCATCAGACGAGGCTCGGGGGGCCCAGGCGCCCCCCCGGCGCGGCCAGGGGGGCCGCGCCACCAGGGCGCCTGGAGCCCTGGTGGCCCCCCTCCGGCTGTGCTTCGGGTGCCTGGTAGCTTCTGGAACGCTGATTTTTTATATAATTTTTCCGGGATTTTTCTGGCAGTTCTCGTAATGGGAAAACCTGAAATACAAAAACAGCCGAAAACAGAAATTGGCACTGGGGTGCACTGAGTTAATAGGTTAGTCCAAATATGATCAAAAGTGTATGGAAGTGTATAAATATCATAGCAATATCACCCAAAAGAGGCATGGAGCAAGCAGAAATTATAGATACGTTTTGGACGTATCAACAACCCCTTTAATGTGTCGGGTTGAGAGAAGTTGTTATTTGTGCAGGTGTTGTTTATGTTATGTTGCTTGGTTCTCCTACTGGTTCGATTGGTTTCATATCTGAGGGAAATACCTACCGCCGTTGTGCTGCATCATCCCTTCCTCTTTGGGGAAATACCGACGTAGCTTTAAGCGACATCAGTATGACCTCATTTGCAATGTGGAATTGCAGTTTGTCTTTACTGAATAATGGTTTACTCCAATTTTTGAGGTCCCTCACAGTTCTCTGCATCTTCAATTTGCATCTGACGATAACCGAGTTTTTTAGGGAATATGAACCGAGCTTGTTATCGTGGAACAACGATGAAATGATTATGGGATAGAAATAATAAGAAATCTGTTATAGGCATGACTGGTGTTGCTTTCATTTAGAGATTACGAACTTTGCGAAATGATCTATATTTTCAGGGTGCCAAATGATCTGTATTTTTAGGGAGATGTGGAAAGATATTCGAACTCTTCAGAAAAAGGGAGTGTGCTCCTTCATCAATGGATGTTTTTGTGCTCGGATTACAATCACACTAATGAAGGACTACTTGTTGTTGCTGGATTGAAGAAGAGGAGAGCTCCTGACGATCACCTGGTGTGGAAGAATAAAGTGGGCTCAGAGATTGATCAACAAAGGTTTTGTTTGAGAACTCGCTTTAGTTGATGCTGCTGAACATGTAATAGTTAGCTTTGTTGCCCCTACTTCCTTGTGCTCATGTTGCTCGCTATTATGCATGTTTAAAACATGTCTGGCTCAGCTACTTTGGCTTTCATTAGCCCGAACGCTACTTATGTTTTTTGGCTTGCCTCGTTTTTAATAAAATGCGGCGAGGGGAAACCCCTTTTCTTCAAAAATAAATAAAATAAGATGAAATGATTCATCACCCAACACTTGATTGGGGAATAGATGGTCTCTATTTCTTTCCACAAAGTTATTTTTCAGTAGATGTTGTTGAGTGCATGTAATGTGGTGTGAGTGTGTGCATATTATTCTGTGTCTTGGAATATAAGTTGTAAGAAAAAAAAACTCGTATTAAATTTAAGTTATCTAAATTCGGTTCTCAGAGACTCGCTATCTCATTTCACCTCATTTAGCTGCAACAAAAACTTATATCAGTGGGCATTTTTTCAAAAAGAAAACATCAAAAGAGCATCTTATATCTAATGTTTATCAAGGAAAACATAAGCCAACACTAATGAATGACAATTCAACACAATAATGACCATAAAAGAAATAGAAAAGGATGCCCGCATTGAACATGCCTTCTTGTTCCTTCGATCGTTCGCCACTCACAGGAGCTTAAAAATTGCATTCAACAAGCAGTGCAACCTTGCAATCCTTTATCGCCGGTCAAGAGGGTTGGGGAATCGGACTTTGCCGCAACAGAACAATCTGAAAGAAGAGATCGAACTAGTTACACCAAAAGTGAGCCAACTGTACACATGGTTGACACGCGATTTATCAAGATCCCAAAAGATTAAACCTATTTGACAGTATCTCCACCCTCATAGGCCTTTCACTAGCAGCAGAT
This sequence comes from Secale cereale, assembly GCA_902687465.1. Lineage (NCBI taxonomy): Eukaryota > Viridiplantae > Streptophyta > Magnoliopsida > Poales > Poaceae > Secale > Secale cereale. The sequence continues at coordinate 691,320,527 of LR738715.1, forward strand.
CGAACATCGTGGATATAGAAAAAGGCCAGAGAGACTTTATTCTAAGGCATCATTGTTGTCACCATTCTATAATACCTCTAGGGAAACAAAGCCTAAGGGAAAAGGATCTATTGGAACTAAGAAAAACAAAAAGGACGGGGTTCCCGCTCCTCGTCCTGCTGATGAGGCCGGCGGATGGAATAGGCGAGGGGACCGAGGTGGCGGCGTGGATGAGACTTTGGTGGTGGCTAGGGTTGATGTTGGGTGCATTTTAATTTTATCATATCCCGAATATCTTACTTGTATAAAACCTTTTTTCGGGTAAACTTATTTAGAACTTAGGGTCGGTGCCTACTTGTTTTCCAAAAGGGGAAAAAGTATCTTCTTCCAGGGACGCTAACAAAAAATAAAACTATCTTTATCAATTGATGCAGAAAATCTTTCAATTTTGTGTATTTCTTATTAGTAATAAAAAATAAAATAGGCAACAAAAGTGAGAAATGCATAAAGTAATTTAATCAAACGAGATTGTATTGAGCCGACCACGATACCATATAAACCATGATTTGCATGGATAGGCACCGTTACACCCTTGAGAAAATAGGCACAATTACTAATCTTTTTTTTTTTGCTAAAAAACTCTCAATATATCTATCTCCAATCATGATAGTACAACGAACACTAGAAATAATTACCAATCTCATCACATGAAAAACATGGCGCGTGATCTTTAAATTCCGACTACGGCCATCGATCGTGTATGTCGACTGCGCATCATGTAAGAGTGCATCAATAATTTCGATTCAGACCTTACGCTGTTACGTGTATTATTGCACCAAACCTCACTAATTAAACCCCTCCCTCATCATAGAATAGCCCAAACCATAGTGACTACTGGACTTGTGCATAGAAAACCCTATACCCATCAACTCGCGGGGTCAAAGAAATCGCAACATGCATGCATGAACATCATGACCGGCCCACGGTGGGTGTCCAGTTTCATTAATCGTCCAGCTCTGTACTCCTACTACTACGAGTACTAATTAAGGCACTAACACCAACATTAAGCTAGTAACATGGTGGCAAAACCGCGTCGATCAGTACTGTACTCGCATTAATCAACATAATAAGTCTCCGTTATCAGCAGTCCGCACGTAGTAGGCCGCTAATGACGAGAAAAGTAATCCGGGGCCGGGGTCCAGCAGGTTAGCAGAGAAGAGACGAAAACAAATGCCACTAGCTAGCTAGCTGAGCCAGATGCATGGACCGATGGGGGGAGGATTAGATAAGATCCGTAGGAATGACTAGCTAGCTATTACTAGTAGCTTAATCCAAGAGAAGAGAAGGTGCATGCACCTGGTTAGTATAATCAATTCCATTACTTTGTTCCGTTTTGGTTAATCTATAAACGGAAAGGGCCGGACCGGGGGGTCCAAGTTCGCTGCACACGGAACACGCGGGTGCGTGTTACACAGGTGGGTGGGGGTGGGTGGGTGCACGAATCTCTCGCTCGCTCGCTCCCTCGGTTCGATGCGTTGCGGGTGTGGGTGTGCATGCGCGGTCGGTCGTGTTCCTTCCTTCCTTCCTTCATTTGGGTGGGCACGCGTAGATAGATAGACGTGTGAAAATCGGCTGGACTGGACCGGCGCTACGTTCCGGGCTGGGCGTGCTGCCGGATGTCTCAAAATCCCGGTACGTGATGCATTTTGAAACCGAACCGAAAAATCATATCGAAAATAAACCGAACCGAACTAATTTTATGATTTTTATGGTTTATGGTTTTGGTATGGTATAGAATTTTCATACCGTTTTGAACTTTGGTTTTTATGGTATATACCGAAAAACCGAATGGTTAACCGAATAAACCGAAGTAAAAAATAAAATTATATTTCTTGAGACAAACAACCATACAAGTTGTCATTTTTCTTGAACATGAATCAAATTCACTACTAAGCATGTACATTTTTCTTGTAACATAGTTATTTTTCTCTTTAAAAGATGCTAAGCACGTCCATAATCATTAAGAGATGAATATATGCATGCATATATACTTATATATATAGTTATATACTCCCTCCGTCCCATAATATAAGAATGTTTTTGACATTACACTAGTATAAAAAACGTTCTTATATTATGGGACAGAGGGAGTACTATTTATGTAAAATAGTATGTGTTTTGATTGGTTTTGAGTCATAAATTTGTAAGTTATTATTACGTCATTTTCAAATTCGCGTCAACTTTGGTTTTTATGGTATATACCAAAACCATACCGAAATAATTTGGTATATACCGAAACCGAACCGTATTTTCATTTCATATAGTATTTACCGAAGTATTAATACCGTACAAACCGAAAAACCGTATAAACCGAAAAACCGTATAAACCGAACCATGTAAACCGAATAAACCGAACGCACCGGGTGAACGAGGATTGTGCTGCCTGGCCAGAGCTCGCGGCCGCGACAGGTTGCCGACCCACACCGATCTATTTAGCCGTCTATTGTTTGCAATTTCAGAGCAGTTACTTGTTTTTTAGTAAATGTCGTCGCTTTTATTAACTCATACGTCCTCCTTCCCAAAATAAGTGTCTTGATCTAGTATAATTTTATACTAGAGTTAGTATAAAGTTGAGACATTTATTTTAGGACAGAGGGAGTACAAAGTTTGGAATCTTGTCTGCGATCACGTCCAGAATGCAATCTGGAGGTAACTCAAGCCACACCTTACAAAGTTCTTCTCCTACACCTATTTTAGCTAACTTATGCGCGACAACATTTGCAGAACACCCCACCCACGAAACACGAAAATCCTCGAAAGTCTGCAGCATGGTCTTGATCTCCTCCACCCATGATCCTGTCGCTGCCAAGATCCTCTCCGGGTTATTGATCATTTGCACTAGAGCCTGGTTGTCCAGCTCTAGGTGAATCCTCTAAACATTGATCTCCGCAGCTACCAAAAGAGCTCTCTTGCACGTTTTTATCTCGGCAGCATCAGCCTCCACGACATGAGGGAAGAAGTGGCACGCTCCTGCAAGAAAAAAAACACCGTTATAGTTTTGAAGCACCACGCCTCCTCCACTCTTGCCTCCGAACTTGGATGTAGCTCCGTCAGTGTTGGCCTTGACCCACCCCTCTTCTGGCGTCGTCCATCCCTGCACAACAGGGGGTTTGGCCGTCGGGGCCGGCCTCTCATTAACCTCCCTCCATTCTCTCATGAAGGAGCAAACCCTCTCAACTATTTCATGTGGTTCATCAATTCCCTTGCCATTCTTTGTCTCGTTTCGTGCCAGCCATAGGGCATAGACCGCATGGATCATCGTCTCCCGCTCATCAGCATGAGCTTTAGCAAACCATCCTAGCAGCCAATTTGCCGGTTCGCTTTGGGAGCCTATGAAGCTCGGTGGGGCTGCCACCATGACTCCCTTTTCTGAATGCAATTGGTTGCAACAGTGGATTGAATGTTGGCAAGACCAACATCTGTGCATGATAGTCTCCTCACGCCCACAAACGACACAGAACACTCCTGGTTTGATCCGTCGGCGCAGGAGCTCCGCACCTACAGCCAAACCATTCCTTATAACTCTCCACTTGTGAATCTTGGCCTTGTTCGGTGCGCTAGTATCCCAAAGGCCCAGGTATCCTTGATGTTTGTTAACTGAACTTGTTGATTCCGCCCGTCCGGATTTCAACTTGTTCATGGTCATCCTCAAGTGATAAGCCGAGTGCAGTTACTTGTTGGTAGCTTCCCAAGCAGGTGGCTGACTTGGGCGTCTATTGTAATCGGTCAGATTCTACCCTAAATGAGACGTGGTGTTTGTGAGCCCGAGCTCAAATAAGCTTATGTGAATAGTAGATTATTATTAAAAAAAACTGGTTTTTTAGTGCAAACATTGCCACAAGTTCTTGGTGCGCACAAAATTTAATTACAAAATAACATTTGTGAAGTCGTAGCAAAAGAAACAAAAAAACTGAATGCTCCAAAAGTGCTATTTTGAAAAACATTTTGGAGTACTGGATTTTTTTTGCCACGACTTCTACGAATCTCATTTTTTGATGAAATTTTGCAAGCACCGAGAACTTTTGTCGATGTTTTTATCCAAATTCGAAATGTTTTTTTTTGTATTTTACTAATCACCCCGAGCAGAAGACGAGTTTTGCCCTAAATGTATCTAACGGATGTTCAGGTAAGTTCAAAGTTTCTTTTTTGCAAGAAAGGTAAGTTCAAAGTTTGTATTGTACTTAGAGATATGACAGGTACATGCGTGTAGTTTATGGAAAAGACTATCACTCAATCGGCGGATCTGGCGCAAGTGTCCGCCGTCTCCTTTAATCGATACGTGGCCTCCTGGACCAGCATGTCTCTCCTCCTTTGACGGGCTCATGATGGTGTTTTGTTTTGCAACATCTACTCTGTTGCAGAAAAGGTTTCTGCAACACTACTTATGTTGCATAAGTTTTTCCGTGACACCATATAGAGGTGAAGATAAAGAAAAAAAATTATGCAACATCACCTCAATTGCAAAGTTTTTCTGCAACAATACTTTTGTAGCAAAAAAAAGTGAAGTCAGGAAAAATGTTTCTGCAACACGACTCATGTTGCAAGAAAGAAAACCCACAACACAACCGATGTTGCAAAAAAAACCCGCAACACAATCTTTATCACCAGAGTTTTCGTAACAAGATCATTGTTGCAAAGAAGATAAAGATGTCCAGCTGATACGTCCAAAACGTATCTATAATTTCTGCTTGCTCCATGCCACTTTTGGGTGATATTGCTATGATATTCATACACTTCCATACACTTTTGATCATATTTGGACTAACTTACTAATCCACTGCACCCCAGTGCCAGTTTCTATTTCCGGCTGTTTTTGTATTTCAGGTTTTCACGTTTCGAGAACTGCCCAGAAAAATCCAGAAAAATTATATAAAAAATCAGCGATACGGAAACAACACTGCGTCCGAAGGGCAGCCTGGGGGGCCACAGGGGCTCCAGGCGCCCTGTGGGCGCGCCCCCCCTGGGCCGCGACGGGGGGCGCCTGGGCCCCCCGAAGCCCGTCTGGTGCCCCCCTTTGGCATATATTTAGAGGGACCTCCGAAACCCTCAGAACAGGACTTCTTTTCGCGATCCCATCTCTGTTCCGCCGCCGCCGCCGCTTCCAAGATCGGGAGCACCAGGAGAACTCTTCCCGGCACCCTGCCGGAGGGGAGGATCACCACCGGGAGCTTCTCCACCACCATGGACGCCTCCCGGATGACTCGTGAGTAGTCTCCCTTGGACCATGAGTCTATGACCAGTAGCTATGTGATGTTCTCCTCCCGTTCTTGTGCTTCACTAATTAGTCCTCGTGAGCTGCCCTACATGATCGAGGCACCTATGTAATCCTTATGCTGTTGCTATGTTGAGTTTGCTGGGATCCGATGGATTATGAGATTATGTTCAGATTGATCTTGAGTAATATATTTGATTCACCTCTTTTATATTTTAGTTCATAAGTAATTCTTGCATGTTCTCCGTTGTTATTTATTGCTTTGGCCGAGTAATAGGTAGTGACTCCAAGAGTGAACGTTATGCTCGATTGTGGGTTCATGCCCCTCGATGACTAGCTTGAGTGACAGAAACATGAGTCTAGGGGATGTGCTGTTGCCACAAGGGGGAAAACAACGGTGCTTGTGCCCGCGGGTGCAAGGATTGTTTACTTTACGCAAAGTTCTTTTAATGCAGTTGTCTGTTGCATTGAGTTTACACTATGGGTGGGACTCGCAACTTAATACCAGCGAGATGTTCTGGATAGATATCTCAAGGTGGATGATTAGTGAGTAGTCTCCCTTGGACCATGAGTCCATGACCAGTAGCTATGTGATGTTCTCCTCCCGTTCTTGTGCTTCACTAATTAGTCCTCGTGAGCTGCCCTACATGATCGAGGCACCTATGTAATCCTTATGCTGTTGCTATGTTGAGTTTGCTGGGATCCGATGGATTATGAGATTATGTTCAGATTGATCTTGAGTAATATATTCGATTCACCTCTTTTATATTTTAGTTCATAAGTAATTCTTGCATGTTCTCCGTTGTTATTTATTGCTTTGGCCGAGTAATAGGTAGTGACTCCAAGAGGGAACGTTATGCTCGATTGTGGGTTCATGCCCCTCGATGACTAGCTTGAGTGACAGAAACATGAGTCTAGGGGATGTGCTGTTGCCACAAGGGGGAAAACAACGGTGCTTGTGCCTGCGGGTGCAAGGATTGTTTACTTTACGCAAAGTTCTTTTAATGCAGTTGTCTGTTGCATTGAGTTTACACTATGGGTGGGACTCGCAACTTAATACCAGCGAGATGTTCTGGATAGATATCTCAAGGTGGATGATTAGTAGTAGATATTGATGGATTTCGGTCTACTTACTTTGGCGTACCGCCCATGCTTTGAACCTCAACCTTTCTTGCAATGTAGTCAGCATTGGTTTGCGTTCGTGGTCCTGTCAATTGCCCAGCTGTAATTTGTTTACCTCGCATAGCTGTTTTATCATCTTTTGGGAGAGAGACATCACTAGTGAACATCATGAGACTCCGGTCCATATTACCATCATTGATCACATCCACTATTTACTTCCCGTTATTATTTACTATTGCAAAAACTATCTATCACTACTATCATTGCTTTTAACCCTTTGTGAACTACAAGGCCGGAGAGATTGACAACCTCTCTGTACTCGTTGGGAGCAAAGTTATTTGTATCTGTGTGCAGGTCCACGTTGATTGCTACTAATCTGGCGCCGTAGCAATTGACACCTACTTGTTGAACCTAGGAGTCTCTGGGGAATCGATCTTTGGCATCTTTGCTAGGGGAAAACACTTCTACTTACTGCATCTTACACCTTCCACTTGGGGTAACCAACGAGGGGTTCGAGGCCCATCAAGGAGTATTTTCTGGCGCCGTTGCCGGGGACTCCACTCTTCAGGATAGGGGAGTTGCATGCTATCTTTTACCTTTGCTTTTTAGTCTTGTTAGTTTACCTTTTATTTTTGCTTTAGTTCCTTTTATCGAAAATCACAAAAATAGTTATCTTGCTTGCTTGCTACTATGGGTTCCACCGAGAACACCAAGTTGTGTGACTTCACTAGTCACAACAACGATGACTTTATCAGCACACCTATCACTACACCTGCCACTTCAGCACCTTCATATGAAATTAAACCTGCTTTACTTAACTTAGTTATGAGAGAGCAATTCTCCGGTGCTGGAGATGATGCTGCTTTACACTTGAACAACTTTGTTGAACTTTGTGATATGCAAAAGTACCAAGAAATAGATGGTAATATTGTTAAGCTTAAGCTTTTTTCCTTTCTCCTTGAGAGGAGGAGCTAAAATTTGGTTTCAGTCTTTGCCTAGAAATAGCATAGATCATGGGACAAGTGCAAAGATGCTTTTATTGGAAAATACTATCCACCTGCTAAAATTATCCAACTTAGAAGTAACATCATGAATTTTAAACAATTGGATAATGAACACGTTGCCCAAGCTTGGGAACGTATGAAATCTCTTATCAAGAACTGCCCTACTCACGGTTTGACTACTTGGATGGTTATCCAAACTTTTTATGCAGGCTTGAACTTTACCTCGCGGAACTTGTTAGACTCGGTCGCGGGAGGAACTTTTATGTCAACTACACTTGGTGCTGCCACGAAGCTTCTCGATGAGATGATGACCAACTATTCCCAATGGCACACCGAACGCGCTCCAACAGGTAGGAAGGTAAACTCTGTCGAGGAGATTTCCTGCCTTAATGAAAAAGTTGACTTGATCATGTCTCTACTTTCGAAGCAATCTACTGTTGATCCTCGTGATGTTCCTTTAAATTCTTTGATTGCTCAAGAACAAGTAGATGTGAACTTTATCTCTAGAAACAATTTTAACAACAATGCTTATAGGAGTAACTTTGGTAACAATTCTAGACCGTTCCCCTCTAACTCTTATGGGAACAACAATGCTTATCCTAGTACCAAGAACTCCAATACTGAACTAGAGACCATGTTTAGAGATTTCATCACTACCCAAAAAGCCTTTAATAAGATTGTAGAAGAGAAACTACATAAACTAGACGATCTTTCTTTTAAGGTAGACCACTTAGCCAATGAGGTAAAATTGCTAAAAATTGAAACTTCTCCACTTAAGGAGAGGGAAGTCATCCCTATTAATGCTACTCAAGTGCAAATTAATGAAAATATTAGGATGATGGCTAAGCTTAAAGAGAGATGGGCTAGAGAAAGGGAGGAAGAGGAAAGAATTAGGAGCCTTCCTACCCACCACACTGTTGCTACTATCCAAGTTATTGAGGATGTTCACACTCTTAGCACCCAATGTACTCCTGGTCCCAATGAACCTATTAATGGTGATGATATGACTATAGAAACTACCAAACAAGTGAACCTTAAGGATACCACTACCACTTTACTTGATGCTCGTGACCTTGATTTTGATAATTGCACTCTTACAGAAGTTATTGATTTCCTTCACAAGATGTCTAGAGATCCCCGCACTAGCACGCTAAACCTTGCCTTCACAGAGCATATCACTAATGCTCTCATCAAAGCTAGGGAGGAGAAACTTAGAGTAGAAGCCTCCATACCTAGAAAGCTAGAGGATGGTTGGGATCCTATGATAAAAATTAATTTGAATGACTTCTCTTATTATGCATTATGTGATGTTGGTGCTAGTACCTCTGTTATGCCCAAACGAATATATGATATGGTTAAATTGAAACCTTATGATTCTTGTTCTTTTGGTGTTCGTCTCGTTGATTCTTCCATAAAGAAACCTTTGGGGAGGATCGACGATGTTCTTATTGTTGTCAATGATAATTATGTGCCCGTTGATTTCACTATTATGGATATTGAATGTGATCCTTCTTGTCCAATTATTTTGGGACGTCCCTTTTTGCGCACCGTTGGTGCTGTCATTGACATGAAAGAGGGTAATATAAAATTTCAGTTTCCTCTCAAGAAAGGGATGGAACACTTCCCTCGTAAGAAGGTCAAGTTACCTTTTGAGTCCGTTGTACGGGCTAGCTATTCTTTTACTCTTGATAAAACTTGATCTATGCATTATGCCTAGCTTAAAGGCATAAAAGAAAGCGCTTTTGGGAGGCAGCCCACATGAATTTTTTTTTTGCTTTTGTTGTGTCTTGATGTTGTTTACTGCTATAGCATCATCATTGTATCTTTACTTTTCATATTTGTGCCAAGTATAGCCTCTGATTGCTAGAAAGTTCAAAAGTTGTGAGGTGCTGTCCAGGAAACAGATTCTGTCCTTGGATATAAAAATTCGTATAAAATCACCAGATCATCTTTTTGGTCTTAATTTTTTTGACAGCGTTCTCTATATAATTTTCTTTCGTGCGTCAGTTCTGAGTTTTTTGATTTGAGTTGCAGAAGTATCCCGAACAGGTCAATTACTGCCTGCTGTTCTGTTTTTCACAGATTCTGTCATGTTTTGCCTTACCTTCACTTTGCAAATTAAGAACTTGCTTTTTCTTTGCAAAAACCTTTTGGCAATCTTGAGAAACAGTAGAACTTCAAGAATATCCTTATTTCCAGCAAGGTATACTTATTTTATTAAGGGTACTAACCTCGCTAATCAGATTATGATGAGTTGTGTATGAAGGGAGTTTTCAAGTGTGCGAGGGAAGATGATAAAAAAGATTCAGGAGTGTCAAGCGCTCAAGCTTGGGGATGCCCCCGTGCACCCCCAAGAAATATTCAAGGAGACTCAAGCGTCTAAGCTTGGGGATGCCCCCGTGCATCCCCTTCTCCATCAACATTATCAGTTCGTCTTTCGTTCCGCTATATTTTTATCACTTCATGTGTTATGTGCTATGCTTGGAGCGTCTTGCTTTTAGTTTTCTTTTTAGTTTTTGATAACGAGTCAGAACCCAGCATTCCTTTATGTGGGAGAGAAACACGCTCCACCTCTACCTAGAACATAACATAGAATTTTCATGTCTATCTATGCTGTGTGTGTTCTTTGTCTTTTAATAGCTAATATCGTGCTTTGCTCTTAGTATTCATGCTTATCTCTTCAAGAGCTTTTATTTAGTTGGTTGCTTGAACTCTCTTTAATTACCATGCTCACCTTATTAAGAGAGTTTGCTTCCGTTGCATTGGTTAATGTGTCTATGATAAATATGCTACTTGCATGATGGTGTTTAGTAGTTCAGGTTTCCTTATGGTTAATCTCAAATAGCTGGGGGGTTCCCAATGTGTTATTGGAGTACCAACTTGGTTTGTTTGCCTATGATGTGGTATGGTTTAGTAATATCTTCCTTCGAGAATTTATTTCGATTGACTTGGCGTATGCTCACGCATATTCAAGACTGTAAAGAAAGTCTGTCAAGCCTTGATGATCTTTTGTTTCTGAGTAGCGATATAACTACCATGCCTGATTCAATATTGCTTTGTCGCTCTGCATGATTATGACCGTCATTGCTCTCTTAGTTGGTCGCTCCCAGTCTTTTGCTAACCTACACCTGCACTAAGCAAACTAACCATGCAATACATAGCTCATGGGAAAGTAGCCTAAAAACTATTGTGGTAAAGAATATGTTGCCTATGTATCTTATTTCTTATGAGTTGCTTGCTGAGCGGTAACCATGTTTCTGGGGACGCCATCAACTGTTACACTTTTGTTGAAAATCATGTGAGTTGCTATGCATGTTCGTCTTGTCTTAAGTAAGGGTGATTTACCGTGGGTTGAATTAATATGCATATTGTTAGAGAAGAACATTGGGCCGCCAACCAAAGCCATGCATCATGGTGGAAGTTTTAGCTTGGACCTTAATCCTCAATCTCTCATGAGAACATGCTTATGCATTAAAGAGGAGTCCATCATCTATTTTCTATGTTGTCCCGGTATGGATGTCCTCAAGTTGAGATCTATCTAAAACGAGAAATCAAATGCGATTTATCTCCTTGGACCTTTGTACAGGTGGCATAGAGGTACCCCTTTGTGACACTTGGTTAAAACATATGCAATGCAATGATAACCCATGGAGATCCGAGCTAATTAGGACAAGGTGCGAGCACTATTAGTATTCGATGCATGAGGCTTGCAACTTATAGGAAGTTTTATACATGACACATATGAAGTACTACTACCGTTGACACAATTGCTTCCATGTTTCCAAAATAAAAAGCTCTAGCACTTCAAGCACCAACTACTGAGAGCATGATTGTCATTCTGAGTGTAATGTGCATTGTCCCAAAGTAGCATTGTATTTTGCATGATTGTGATATCGTTTATTCTGAAATGATTGTATCTAGTCATCACTTAAACCTTGAAAGTGCCCTTGCATTTATGTTTTGCATCACTAGAGGGGGCAAGCTAGATATCACTTGATCATATTTGCACATCATATTCATTGCAAATTTTCTTGATGTTTCAGTTTCATGTTGTAAAACTTTCCGTCATTTGTGATTTTCTCTTGAGACAACTTAATTACTTTAGAATCATTGTCTCGGTAAGCTTTTGTCATATGACTATGAAAAGGTCCTATATGGTTAACAACATGTCACCACAGAAATTATTCTTGTTATCATTTACCTACTCGAGGACGAGCATGAATTAAGCTTGGGGATGTTGATACGTCCAAAACGTATCTATAATTTCTGATTGCTCCATGCCACTTTTGGGTGATATTGCTATGATATTCATACACTTCCATACACTTTTGATCATATTTGGACTAACTTACTAATCCAGTGCACCCCAGTGCCAGTTTCTGTTTCCGGCTGTTTTTGTATTTCAGGTTTTCACGTTTCGAGAACTAGCCAGAAAAATCCAGAAAAATTATATAAAAAATCAGCGATACGGAAACAACACTACGTCTGAAGGGCAGCCTGGGGGGGCACAGGGGCTCCAGGCGCCCTGTGGGCGCGCCCCCCCTGGGCCGCGTCGGGGGGCGCCTGGGCCCCCCGAAGCCCGTCCGGTGCCCCCCTTTGGCATATATTTAGAGGGACCTCCGAAACCCTCAGAACAGGACTTCTTTTCGCGATCCCATCTCTGTTCCGCCGCCGCCGCCGCTTCCAAGATCGGGAGCACCAGGAGAACTCTTCCCGGCACCCTGCCGGAGGGGAGGATCACCACCGGGAGCTTCTCCACCACCATGGACGCCTCCCGGATGACTCGTGAGTAGTCTCGCTTGGACCATGAGTCCATGACCAGTAGCTATGTGATGTTCTCCTCCCGTTCTTGTGCTTCACTAATTAGTCCTCGTGAGCTGCCCTACATGATCGAGGCACCTATGTAATCCTTATGTTGTTGCTATGTTGAGTTTGCTGGGATCCGATGGATTATGAGATTATGTTCAGATTGATCTTGAGTAATATATTTGATTCACCTATTTTATATTTTAGTTCATAAGTAATTCTTGCATGTTCTCCGTTGTTATTTATTGCTTTGGCCGAGTAATAGGTAGTGACTCCAAGAGGGAACGTTATGCTCGATTGTGGGTTCATGCCCCTCGATGACTAGCTTGAGTGACGGAAACATGAGTCTAGGGGATGTGCTGTTGCCACAAAGGGGAAAAGAACGGTGCTTGTGCCCGCGGGTGCAAGGATTGTTTACTTTACGCAAAGTTCTTTTAATGCAGTTGTCTGTTGCATTGAGTTTACACTATGGATGGGACTCGCAACTTAATACCAGCGAGATGTTCTGGATAGATATCTCAAGGTGGATGATTAGTAGTAGATATTGATGGATTTCGGTCTACTTACTTTGGCGTACCGCCCATGCTTTGAACCTCAACCTTTCTTGCAATGTAGTCAGCATTGGTTTGCGTTCGTGGTCCTGTCAATTGCCCAGCTGTAATTTGTTTACCTCGCATAGCTGTTTTATCGTCTTTTGGGAGAGAGACATCACTAGTGAACATCATGAGACTCAGGTCCATATTACCATCATTGATCACATCCACTATTTACTTCCCGTTATTATTTACTATTGCAAAAACTATCTATCACTACTATCATTGCTTTTAACCCTTTGTGAACTACAAGGCCGGAGAGATTGACAACCTCTCTGTACTCGTTGGGAGCAAAGTTATTTGTATCTGTGTGCAGGTCCACGTTGATTGCTACTAATCTGGCGTCGTAGCAATTGACACCTACTTGTTGAACCTAGGAGTTTCTAGGGAATCGATCCTTCGCATCTTTGCTAGGGGAAAACACTTCTACTTACTGCATCTTACACCTTCCACTTGGGGTAACCAACGAGGGGTTCGAGGCCCATCACCAGCCGTTTGATATAGTCATATCTAACGGCTCACGAGGCGGTGGATCTTTTAAAAGGATCCACCGGCCGACGCGTAGCAGCCCCCATAGTTTATACCCAGGCTCTTTGTAACCGGGCACCTCTCAGGGCCTCCTTGATTCATAATTAAAGTAAAAGAAAATTCCAGCAACAAGAAGTTTCTTATGATGGCACTGTCCACCCTTTGTATTTAAATAATTAAATGAATGGACAATGCAATAAAGAAGAAGATTTTCCCCCCTTCGGATTGGGTTTCCTAGGAAGAATAAATTAGCTTTACAATCCACCCCAAACCTCTTTTTCAGGGGGAAGTCAAAGGATTATTTTTTTCAAAAGATTATAGTGCATACTAGATTTTCTATATCATCCAAAAATCACATGGAGACATCTAAATCAAAGGAGCCCTTGCATTCCTATGCACAAATAACAAGACAAAGGCCATAAATAGCTTAATATCAATTCAATCTTATATTTGCATATTATGTAACCTTAATTTGACTATGTATTTTAGGATTAATGTTTTTTTTTTCATTTTTGTGAATCAAACACACAACTCTACACTCTTGTATTTTTCAATCCTTTACTTTGTATGTGCAATCCTATTATATTCCTGTGTTTTTCCTATTCTATTGATTTTGAAATGTTGCGAATCAAAGAGGCCCTTAAACATAGACACGGGTGAATGTACAGTGAGCCTTAAGTATCATTTGTATGTCACCAAGATGTGTTCACCCATGGTTTGTATCATGTCCTCGTGAGGTTGTTTTATTAGTTTAAAGAATGAAAACCGAAGGGAAGCCCCTTATTTAAAAAAAAATGGTTCATGAGGTTAGAGCTCAGGGGCATTTTAAAAACAATCATACCTTGCCCTCCTTTGTTTTGTGCAATATCTTTGATATTGATCTGCGCTTTTTTATCGTTTGTTTGACACGGCCTCGCCGTAAAAGACCCTGAAAGCCTTAGGCATGTCATAGCGGTCTATTCAATCTGACCTTGATTTTAAAGATTACAAACGTAATTACAATGAGGCAAAATTTATGAACGATTGAATTTCTTCCAAACATGGCCGAACCGATTAAACGTGTCATAGCAAACCAAATGACCACGCACCTACTCATTTTGGAAGGTATACAATTATGCATAAATAGTATCCAATTTTTTGGTCCTTTTTAAAGGCGGAGGCAAAAGATTTGGCTAATCAATCAATTAAGAATCAATTAAGAATCGACACACGCATATAAAAACCTTCTATTTTTGTTTGTTGGTCACAGTTTTCTTTCAGCGGGGATTGTCGTTCATAAATTGCATGCTTGCTTCCCCATATATTTCAAATAATTTAAACCGCAACTCCATCTAGACCTCCAGCCCGGTTCAATTGTCAAAAGCAAGCATTTGAAATTTGAAATAAAAATCCCCCAAAACTCCAAACCAGCATCTTCCACAAGCCCGAGAGAGAGAGAGAAAAAAGCAGCCAGCCCTGTGCGGACGCGCCAGCGGAGTAAAGAAAGAGGTGCATGCATGCACGCGCCTCCCAGCACATCACAAGCGGCGGTACAGTGTACACGGACAAAACTTGCCTGCTCCCTCCCCATGCTCCCATCCGTGCTCCCACTTCATCCTACGGCTGTTATTTTCTCTTTTTCCTTTCTAATCTAATCATCACCCCCCCTGATTTTAAGGGGGTGGGGCCGGGCCTAATTTTGTTCCAATCAAATCAAGCCACGTATGCGGGAGCACGGATGGGCACACACGAAGGGAGCAGGCAAGTCTCGTCCGAGA
>LR738715.1:691343926-691396314 GCA_902687465.1 Secale cereale
GCGTGATGTTTTGTTGGGCGACCTCACGCTGCGAGCAGGTGGCGGGGGTGGTGCTGCAAAGACACTAGACCACGGCGCATCACGAGCACGAGTGGCGGCACGGCCGGCAACGACAATATAGCATTGACTTAAGCCTCCCCAAAGCTTGAGCGATTCTTTCTCCTTCACGAGGCCAAACATTATATATATAATTCCGATCATGATGAACTAGATGCATAGGATAAAACTTCTGATGAAATTCCAATTTCAATCAGTTGTAGTTCCATGATCCAATATCATCACATAGACTATACCATGTCAATGCCTTTCCCTTAAAAGATAAAGGGAAGACCTTCTTCTTGAGAAAGTCCTCTGGGATACCTGCAAGCTTAAATAATCCACAAACTTTATCCACATAGATTAGGTGTAAATCGGGATGCAATGTTCCATCTCCTACATAAGGATTAGCTAGCAGTTTTCTACCATACCCAAAGGAATTTCAAAGTAAATATTTTCAGTAGGTGCAGTAGGTTGAGGAGCAACTCTTTGTTCTTCCGGTCGGGGTGAAGATACCCCGAACAAACCCCTCAAAGGATTATTTTCCATAGTAACAAGTGACAGTAAATTTCAGCACACTATATAAATGTTTCCTTACCAAATTCCACTTACCAAAGGCGCTTCACTCCCCGGAAATAGCGCCAGAAAAGAGTCTTGATGACCCACAAGTGTAGAGTATCTATCGTAGTCCTTTCAATAAGTAAGAGTGTCAAACCCAACGAGGAGCAGAAGGAAATGATAAGCGGGTTTCAGCAGGTTTTCTCTGCAAGCACTAAAATTATCGGTAACAAATAGTTGTGCGATAGTATAATTCGTAATGGGTAACAAGTAACAAAAGTAAACAAGGTGCAGAAAGGTGGCCCAATCCTTTTTGTAGCAAAAGACAAGCCTGGACGTACTCTTATATAAAGCAAAGTGCTCTCGAGGACACATGGGAATTACTGTCAAGCTAGTTTTCATCATGCTCATATGATTCACGTTTGGTACTTTGATAATTTGATATGTGGGTGGACCGGTGCTTGGGTGTTGTCCTTCCTTGGAAAAGCCTCCCACTTATGATTAACCACTCTCGCAAGCATCCGCAACTAGAAAAGAAGTATTAAGATAAATCAAACCATAGCATGAAACATATAGATCCAAATCAGCCCCTTACGAAGCAACGCATAAACTAGGGTTTAAGCTTCTGTCACTCTAGCAACCCATCATCTACTTATTACTTCCAAATGTCTTCCCCTAGGCCCAAATAATGGTGAAGTGTCATGTAGTCGACGTTCACATAACACCACTAGAGGAAAGACAACATACATCTCATCAAAATATCGAACGAATACCAAATTCACATGATTACTTATAACAAGATTTCTCCCATGTTCTCAGGAACAAACGTAACTACTCACAAAGCATGGTTATGTTCATGATCAGAGGTGTATTGAATAGCATTAAGGATCTGAACATATGATCTTCCACCCAATAAACCAACTAGCATCAACTACAAGGAGTAATCAACACTACTAGCAACCTACAGGTACCAATCAGAGGTTTTGAGACAAAGATCAGATACAAGAGATGAACTAGGTTTTTAGAGGAGATGGTGATGGTGAAGATGTTGATGGAGATTGACCCCCTCTCGATGAGAGGATCGTTGGTGATGACGATGGCTTCGGTTTTTCCCCTCCCGGAGGGAAGTATCCCCGCCAAAACAGTCCTGCCGAAGCTCTAGATTGGTTTCGCCCAGGTTCCGCCTCGAGACGACGGCGCTTCATCCCGAAAACCTTCCTCTTACTTTTTTCTAGGTCAAAACACATTGATATAGCCAAAGATGGATGTCGGGGGACTGTCGGGGCCCTACAAGGTAGGGGGCGCGCCCAGGGGGTAGGGCGCGCCCCCACCCTTGTGGATGGTGGGTGGCCCCCCTGCGGTGCTTCTTTCACCCAATATTTTTTATATATTCCAAAAATATTCTCCGTGAAGTTTCAGAACTTTTGGAGTTGTGCAGAATAGGTATATCAGATTCGCTCATTTTCCAGTCCAGAATTCCAGCTGCCGGCATTCTCCCTCTTCATGTAAACCTTGTAAAATAAGGGAGAAAAGGCATAAGTATTGTGATATAATGTGTAATAACAGCCCATAATGCAATAAATATCAATATAAAAGCATGATGCAAAATGGACGTATCAACATCTAAGTCATTCTACATGCACTACATTATGTTATTTACACGTTCCCGAGTATCCAGTAATTCACACATCACGTTCACTCGGAGGCCATGCCACCAAGTGTACCTTTATGCTCCGTTGCTTATTTTCACATACTTGCTTACTACTGGCTATTTGACTCCCGAGTCCAGCTTACATTTTAACGCATACGTCACTCACAACACCATGTGTTCATCATTTCGAGTTTGCATCGGTCCTCGAGGGCTGCAACTCAGTCGGAACACTACACTTCCGTTTTATTTGAGCCAGTACTCTAGCGAATTCAGTCGGATCCTTCACTCGGACAAGTCCGAACGGATCCTTTGCTCTTTCAGACTCTTGTTGGTTAACCAGCAAGCCCCTTGCACTCCCAGCGGGTGTCTATGGGTGTTATTCACACAAATTATTTTAGCACACATCAAATTACCTTGATAAATTGTTACGTCGGCTTGTGCTATTTTTCATGCACAAGTTACGCGATCACTCGACGGCACTGTGCGTCAAATTCATCGCTACTCGGACTCAGTCACCGTTCCAATCTTAGCGCACCGCAACACCGACCTTGTCGCTCTGTTGACTTCGAACACATCCGGCGGACCCCTCCGTGGAGCCTTCTTCATCGTATCAATGACATAGACCTTGTCGTCTCGTTGGGCATGAGACAGATAAATCTCTTTTATAATCAGACTGCAGACTTCACTCCTTTACAAGTTTGCCTCTTTCGAGCATCACTTGGAAGCTCCTCCTGACCTTTACCCGAGTCTAACTCCATGAATTACAATTTATCCATTCAAAACTATATTAACCGTGTTCCGAAAGGACCGCGGTTGAAGCCTATAGTGTGCTCGGAGGCTACGCCACACTCGAGGGCTACGCTGCACTCGTGGGTTGCAGCTCATTCAGAAAGACACTCTCCTGAATGGTCAAGTACTTCATCACCAGTCAGATCCTTCACTTCAAACAAATGCATTCGACCCGCCAATTGGACAAGTTACATAATCACTCACGCGCTCTCACCATCTTCGTTCCTACTCAGGCTTAGTTGTCGTGTCGGTCTTGTTGTGTTGCAAGCACACTACATCGACCACATCGCCACATTAGCTTCGAAAGCATCCTACTGACTCCTCTCAGGATAGTTTTCACCACCGGGTTGTCCTAGCGTCACCGTTCGGTGAGACACTGTAATGCCCAGGATGGAACTATACCTCCTACGTGTCGAGGCACGACTTAAAGGTATAAGTCCATCCTAGAATGATCTCAAGTTTGGTAATCTTTGCACATCTCATGTAAAAGAGGGGAATTGTAAACATAAATAGTTGGCTTACACTGGCCACGTCACACAAATACAATACATGTCTCAAACATCATACATTAAGAATATCACAACCCTCTAAGGGCAAAACCAAATGTCAAGATACCAAACTTAAATAAATCCACAGGTCGGATCGAATCCTAGTAGAAGTCTCCACTACTGATCATCCGGATAACGAACATAGTACCGACTACGCTCCTCGTCGTACTCCCAGTCCAGCTCGGTGCCATCACCTGGATAGCTCACAACTGGACCTGCATCTGGTGTGGTGAAGTAACTGTGAGCCACAGAGGACTCAGCAATCCCGTTCCCGGGTAACAAGACTATTTAAGCCTTGGGAGAGGATAAGGCTGAAGAAAAGAGTAAGTGTCTGCAGCAGCAACTAGCAACTAGCTTACGTGAGAGAGAGCGAGAAGAGAAGCCTCGGTCGAGAAGTGATCACGAAGTGATCCTAGCTACAAGCTCAACAAACATAACCCCTCCGTGTTCAACTTCCGAATCCCTATTCGGAAATTGACAGTCACGGAACACACGCTGGTAGTGTATTAGAAACATTGTGTCAAGTTATCTACAACCGGATATTAACAAGCTCCCATCTGCCACATAACCGCGGGCAGGGCTTTCGAAAGTTCATAACCCTGCAGGGGTGTTCCAACTTGACCCATTACAAGCCCACGATCCGCGGAGTCGCAACTCCAAAGTGGGAAGACCCGAGTATTCTCGGAATCCCGTGCTCAAGATACTCCGAACTAAGGTAAGGCTAATCCAGCAAATCCTCCCGGCGTGTCGACACCCTAATAGTAGCCGCGCGTATCTAAGTCTCAGGACACGACCGGATGGGCGAAGCTATGGGTTTTTACCAGCCCTTGAGTTTCCTCGAGGTGGCCCCGCAGGCTCCCCGTTTCGGACCAACACTCATGTGGAGCACTGGCCCGGGGTTGTTGATTAAGAAAAAGGGTTTATAACTCCCTATGCAAGTTTAATTTGTTATTAGGCAAATAGTACCAATGTTGGGACTTGTTGGAAAAGACTTAGCACTTAGCGGTTTATCGAGGGGGTCCCATACACCCCAACCGTGTTAGGAACGCATAATCAAGGAACATAACACCGGTTTATACGGTTCCTAACGGCATGAGTGGAACAAATCACCAAGCAAAAGGCTTAGCCTTCCACCCTTGCCAATATATAGATGATTTCATTTTTAAGCATTTATATAGTGTGATATAACCCAACAAAACCTCAACATGAAGCAAACATCTTTGATCTTCACCTGCAACTAGCAACGCTATAAGAAGGGCTGAGCGAAGCGTACTTAGCCAAGCAACGGTTTACGTAGGTAGGGTGGTTAAACATGGCAATGGTTACAAGTAGGAGGCTGACAGGAAGAACATGGGCATCGAGGCAAAACTACAGAGCAAAACTACTAGCAATAGGCAAAGATAGTAATGTTATCGGGGTTCGGTCATCTTGCCTGAAGAGAAGTCGTTCAGATCGTAAGAAGGGTCCTCGTGCTCAACCTCGTTGGTAACCTCGTGCTCGTACTCGTACTCAGTCTCAGCTTCCGGCTCTAAACAATACAATCACACAAGGCACAAATCAACAAGATGCAATGCGCACTCGAAAATGATGGATGCATGATGGATGCACTAAGGATGCACACGGAGCACGGAAAATAGCACTAAAGCAAAACACCTCAAAACATGATAACAATAAGATATTATGAATCTACACAGAAAATCAATCAAGTTTCATATAAGACTCGCTGAAATCGGAGTTACGGGCTAAAAGTTATGCCCGAAACAAGAAATGAGCGAAAGCTGAAAATTACAGTAACATAGCAACTTCAGAGCACTAGAAAAATAAGCTACAGCACTCAAACAACATGGCAAAGAGCATGAACATAAACTACAGCAAATAAGTCCAAAGGTGCACCCCCAAAGGAGCCACGGATCAATAGCAATAAGCTTGGACATATTGAACTTGACAATAAAATTCTGGCAGCAGAATTTTATTGAAACTTTGGAGCAAAAGTTAAACATGCTACATACACTTGAATAAGCATGTGAGAACATGGATGTAAAGCCAACAATATATACTACAAGGAACAATCAAGATCCACTCCAAAACTATCATGGTTTGTCCTAGAGCAGCAAGCAAACATGGCATCGGAACGTTACAGATTTCAGACTTAGTGAAAAACCACCAAGTCCTAAAACAGCAGTTTCATCATGGCATCTAAACGAGCAAGTTTAAGTCACCTCGAAACTAAACATGGCAAATGGTAAGCACCACATCAAAGTACACATGAAGGTGATTCCGAAACATACAAGCATGCATCATGGAGATAAACACAACGATTGCAACGAGCTCAACAAGATGGCATTTCATAACAAGTGAAACAACATCAGCCACATGGCACTTTGCAACGATGATAAACATGGCAAGAATAAATCTATCATGCAACCTATCACCAACAACATGTAGAGCATGGCAAGACGAACACGTGGACATGTCATTTGCATCATTCGGACATACGAGCTAAAAGATAACACATGGCAAAGATGACATAAAAACATCACATAGCAGCCATTATACCGGGATGCACTCTTGCAACGGCAAAACAAGCATCTAGATGATCTCTAACATGCATGACACCAAAAGATAAAACGTAGTGCTATTCGCCACGAACGCCTGGACATGCTACTTGCGCGAATCGGACAAACACACACAAAGTTATCCTCAGTTGAAAATTGCATCAGAAACTGAAATGTCAGGGACTTAGAGGAATTTAGGGGGGGAGTCAACCTCAGATCTGAAGCAAAAGGGCCTTAGCCCGCGGATCTGGCGCGGCGGCTGGAAGTGGCGGCCCAGGCGAGGCTGGATCCGGCCTGGAAGCGGCTTGGGTCCGCGGGGAAGGAAGCGGCCCGGGTCGGAGGGGACGCCTGGCGCGGTGCGGGATGGAGGCGGCCCGCAGTGGCTGGATGGAGTGGGCCGGCCCGATGTGGCGGCTCGCGGCTGGCGGCTCGGAGGAGCGAGGCGCGGCGAGAAACAGACGGGCCGTGGCGGCGGGGAGGCCCAGGCGAAGCTGCGGGAGGCCGGGCCTCGGGCGACCGGAGGGAACAGCTGCGGGCCGGCGGAGCGATCGATCGGGGCCTCCTGCCCCGATCCGATCGGCGGAGTGGCCGAGGCTCCTGGCGAGCGGAGGAGCTGGCGCTTCGAAGCGTTGACCCGGCGGCTGGGAGCGAAGGGAAAAATGGATCTGGTCGGGGCGCTCGATCACAGGAGCGGCGGCGGCTGCTAGTCCCTGCGGGATTCGAGGTGGAGACAGGAAAGAGATGTTTTGGGTCTGATGTAGCACAAAAATTGAGGAGATTTAGGGAGAAGCTAGGGATCCCCAAAATGGACCTAGGGGGGGTCTATAAATAGCAGATTTTCTAGGGTTAGGGGATTTAGGTGTGTTTAGAGCCCTCCGATCGCGATCCGACGGATCCGATCACGGGGGGAAGTTTAGATGGGCCTATGAGAGGGTAGTGGACTGCAGTAGGGGTGTTTCTGGGACACAAAGTGAAGGCACTTTGGGCCCACACGAATAACTGATGGGATAGCAAACGGAGTCCAAACGCGACGAGATTTGACAGGCGGGTTACACACAACAAAACAACAACACACGTCAAGTCTCGCGGCACACCGGTAATGTTACACGGCCAAACAACAAAGTAGGTCTACGGGACGCCACGGACACGTGAGGGAGCTCCGAAACGCGAAACGGACAACGGGAAGGAACACGTGGAACCGGATGCAACCGACAATACAAATGCAATGCGATGCACATGTCTACATGATATGAATGAATGCCACATACTCACACAACAAAACGACGAAAACCCGAAAGACAAAGAACCCGGAATGGAAATAGATGAAGCCGGAGATATATTATATGCCCAAAAGGGAAAGTATTACATCCGGGGCATTACAAACTCTCCTCTACTACAAAAAGATCTCGTCCCGAGATCTAGGACTGGAAAAAGGAAGGGTACTCGGAACGAAGTTGATCTTCTCGTTCCCAGGTAGCTTCTCGGTCGGTGTGATGTGACCACTTGACTTTCAGAAATTTGATGGACTTGTTGCAGGTCTTGCGTTCGGTTTCTTCGAGAATTGCAACTGGGTGCTCTCGGTAGGACAGGTCTTGTTGAAGATCAATCTCTTCAAATGGAATCATGCGCTCAGGTGCCTTGAAGCATTTGCGGAGTTGAGACACATGGAACACATCATGAACATTGGCGAAGTTGGGAGGGAGCTCAAGTTGATAGGCTAGGTCGCCTCTTTTGCCAAGAATCTTGAAAGGCCCGACGTATCTAGGAGTAAGCTTTCCTTTGATACCGAATCTTTGGGTGCCTTTCATCGGAGACACACGGAGATAAACATGATCATCAATGTTGAATGCCAAATCACGATGTTTGCCGTCATAGTAGCTCTTCTGGCGCGACTGAGCGGCCTTGAGATTCTCACGTATGACTTTGCACATTTCTTCGGCTTCTGAGATCAAGTCATTGCCAAGAAGTTGACGTTCGCCTGTTTCAGACCAGTCGAGAGGGGTACGGCACTTTCTGCCATAGAGGATTTCAAACGGAGCTTTTCCGGCACTTGCTTGAAAGCTGTTGTTGTAAGAGAACTCGGCAAATGGAAGGCAGTCTTCCCATTTCATGCCAAAAGATATGACACAGGCTCTGAGCATGTCTTCTAGAATCTGATTCACTCGCTCGACTTGACCACTAGTCTGAGGGTGAAAAGTAGTGCTGAACCTGATCTTAGTGCCCATGGCGGGCTGAAAGGAGTCCCAGAACCTTGATGTGAACAAGCTTCCATGGTCTGAGGATATAACTTGAGGAATGCCATGTAAGGACACAATTCTGGAAGTGTACAGCTCTGCCAATTGAGCTGCATTGATTGATTCTTTGACTGGCAGGAAGTGAGCGACTTTGGTAAGCTTGTCAATCACCACGAAGATAGAATCATTTCCTCGCTTGGACTTAGGAAAGCCAGTGACGAAGTCCATTTCAATGTGGTCGAACTTCCACTCGGGAATAGGAAGAGGTTGGAGAAGACCGGCTGGACGTTGATGTTCTGCTTTCACTCTTCTGCAAACATCACATTCATTCACGAATTGGGCAATCTCCCTTTTCATGCGTGTCCACCAGTAAGACTGCTTGAGGTCTTGGTACATCTTGGAACTGCCAGGATGAATGGAAAGGAGAGAATCATGTGCTTCTTCCATTATGAGCTTCCTGAGATCACCTTTGGGAACAACGAGTCTGTCCTCGAAGAACAAGGTATCTCTCTCATCAACACGAAAGCACTTGTATTTCGGAATGCCCTTTGCAATAGCATGTTTCACCTTCTTCACCATGGTATCACTGTAATGCCCGGATAATTAAGCTACAGTAATACTCTGCTAATGATGCCACGTCATCATTTTTACTGTTGCTAAAAGTCACTTTGGTTCAAACCGGTTCGGATTCAAAATTTAAAATAAAGCCAAACAAATAAAGTTTTCAAAGGACAAAACTAAAATGTGCAAAGTATGCCAAATATTCAGTTGGTAATATTGGTGGTGGCCCAACACTTTTGTAAAGTGTTTAAATCCCTCTTTGTGATTATATCGGTGGCTTAAGTGATCATTTAAATGCCCTATATATTTTCTAAAAATGTTAAACTATTTTATTTGCGTGTGAAACTTTATGTGACATAGGGTTAAACCAAAACACAAAGTTAGGTGTTGGTCTCATATTTTTATTAAACTAAAATCATGTGGGAATTAAGTAAAGTAAAATAAACAGAAAAGTTAAAAGAAAAGAAAAGAAAACCTTGAAACAAAAGAAAAACCCCCTCCCCTAGGCCTTTTGGCCCAACTGGCCTCACTGGCCAAGCCAGGCCGGCCCACCCGCGCCTCCTTCCCCATCTTCCTGTTCCCCTCCCCTCGTGGCCATGCCCGATGACCGACACGGCCACGGCCATCGCCGTGGCAGCCATCCGCCCCCCCGACCTATAAGGCCAGCGCCCCTCTCCCCGTTGAACCCTAGCTACTCCTCTCTCCCTCGCGCCCCGCTTCCCGATCTGAACGTCCGCGGCCCCCGCAGCTGAAGCCCGCCGCCGCCTCGACGCGCTGGACCCCCCTCGTCGGACCGTCCGAGTCCTCCACCTCGCCGGCCACCTCGTCGCCGCCTCCTCACCCCCTCCCCGACTCGGCTACACCGAGCCTCGCCGCTCGAACCTCGACAACGGGGTGAGCTCGACCTCCTCTCCTTCCTTCCCCGTAGGCGCCGTTCATCGCCCCTGCTGCTTCGCGATGGCCAAAGCCGGCCATGCCCCGCCGCAGTCGCCCCTGCCCGCTGGCCTGTGCCCCGCTGCGCCTCCCGCCGGCACCCCCGCGTCCGTTCCGCCGCGCAGCTCGCCGCTTCGCTCAGCCCCCCACGCCCCGCTCGTTGGCCCCTGCGCCGTCCGCCGCCCCCGCTGCGGCTGCGCGTTGCCTCGCCGCGGCCAGCGCGCCTCCTCACCCATGCGGCCGCGTCCGCGCCTGGCCCTGGCCGGACCAGCTCCGGCCTCGTCCGCGCGCGCGCGCCGCACTGGCGCCGCCGCCGCGCCGGTTCGGGCCGCTCGCCGCGGCCCCCGTGTCCTGGCCGCCTCGGCCCGCCTCTGCTCCGCGGCCCGGGCCCCCTCCACCGCCGGCAGCTGAGGCCGGCTCCGGCCGCCGGCCCTCGCGGCGCTCGCCGGCGATGGTCGCACCTCCGCTCCGGCGCCACCCGACCAAGGCCCTGGCCTCGCCTCTGGCTTCGCCTTTGGCAGCCTCGGGTGCGGGTGCCAGCGCCCACACCCGCCCATTAGCCCGCGCCCGTATTGGCCTCTGGCCCAATGGCAGGTGGGCCCAGCCCCTTAAAAAAAGAAGGAATAAAAAAAAGGATAAAAAAATATAATTTTAATATAATTAATTAATTACTTAATTAATTAATTAACTTAATTAAAATGTTTTAGTTAAACTAATTAACTGGTTAAACTAACTAATCTAGATTTAGTTGGATGTCTCTATGACACGGGGGCCCCACCCCCTGTTGACCAGTCAAACGTTGACTGGTCAACAGGGACCCCCTGGCCCACATGTCAGCCTCTGGTACACTTCTGTGTACACAGAGCTGGGTACCCGTAGCAATTTATTATTTAATTTCGAATTAATAATAATTCCAGAATATTAGTAAAACTTTGAAAAATCATATAAAATAATCCGTAACTCGGATGAAAAAGATTTATATATGAAAGTTGCTCAGAATTTTGAGACGAACCCGGATACGTGGTCCGTTAGTCCACCACACCTCCCTAGCATACCGAACATGGAACAATCCCCCTCCGGTTCGCCTGTCCGAAAATGCCTAACACCGAGAATGCTTTCCCGGATGTTTTCCCCCTTCGCCAGTATCGTGTAGTACTGCGTTAGAACACCCCTAGCACCGCTTATTGTCATGTCTTGCATCTGTATTGCATCTGTGTGCTATGTATTTATTGTTTCTTCCCCCCCTCTTCTCTCCGGTAGACCCCGAGACTGCCGCTGATGCCGTTGTGATCAACTACGTCGACAACGACCCCTTCTTCTTGTCTGAGCAACCAGGCAAGCCCCCCCTTTGATCATCCCGATATCACCCATTCCATTCTCTCTTATGCTTGCATTAGATTTTGCTACTGTTATTGTTTGATCCTATCCTGATGCATAGCCTGCTTTTGTACCTGCTATTGTTACCTACATGCTATGCTAAACTGCTTAGTATAGGCTGGCTAGTGATCCTTCAGTGACCCCACCTTGTCCTTGTTGCCCCCTGCTTCATCATCGACTACTCGAGCAACATGATCGAAGACCGAAGCCCGACTGTCCTTGTTACCCCTGCTTCATCATCGACGACTCGAGCAACGTGATCGAAGACCGGAGTCCGACACTTCACATCACATCACACCCCCTTTGTTGCTCGACTCTGCGGAGGTACTATCAGGTGCCGAGGGTGAAGCCTCGTAACGCACTCATGATGATAACTCTGTAGTGTAGCTATTCGGTCGTGGTCATCGAGGGTGATTCCTCTTTCTCCATTCCCGATACGACTCTGTCGTGCAACCCCTCAAGTGTGAACCTCGGGGGTGATTCCTCATAGTTCACCTTGACGGACACATCGAGTGGAATTCGTCGGGGGTGATTCCTCGGGTTTTCCACCTTGATGTTTTGGACACACAATTACATGGACTTTACTTGATACCTTTGTGTAAGGCGGGCGGGCCCGTAGAGCACCCGCGGGAGTTGTTACGGTGGCGGCTGGCTGTTTAGCGGTATCACCCAGGAGGGGTGATAGCTCCGGACTTGTCGCGACAGCCGTCACTTCTGTCAATAATGCACTAACAGATTTGGGTATTTGTTCTGAGTTGGCCTCTGGCCTTTACGCACTAACCGCCACGCGAGAATAGTTATGGGCCTCGGCATCGTGGTATCAGCCGAAGCTTTGTCAGACGTCCAGTTCAGCATTGCGGCACGGCTGGGCCGGCGCCATCCAGTATAGAGGTGGTGCCTAGTCCGCCCTGCTCGCAACGACCCGGAGTGCAACGGGCGATGGCCCATGACCCCGCAGTGCTTAGGATGTAGACCGGCGGGGACCTCTCTGCTGAGCCTAGGTAGGGTTGCGACGTGTTGATCTTCCGAGGCCGAGCATTGGCCCAGAAAGGTGTGTCCGGCCAGAGATGATCGAGCGTGAGGGTAACGTGGTGCACCCCTGCAGGGAAGTTATCTATTCGAATAGCCGTGTCCACGGTAACAGACGTTCAGTCTTATATCCTGATCTTTTATAACTACAAATGGATACTTGAGATATGTGATGGAATTGTGGCTGCGAGATTACTTTCTTGCAGGGAGTCGAGGAAGGATCTCTAGGCCGATAATACTACAACATGCTTGTTAATTATAAACTGCTATTCTGTATTTCCCTCTACTGCTGCAAGATGGTGTTTCCAGAAGATGCTAGTCTTCGATAGGCTAGGCTTTTCCCCTCCTCTTCTGGCATTCTGCAGTTTAGTCCACATATACAGCTTATTCCTTTGATACTGATGCATACTTAGTATAGATCTGATGCTTGCGAGTACTTTGGATGAGTACTCACGGTTGCTTTGCTCCCCGTTTTCCCCCTTCTTCTTCTTTCTGGTTGTTGCAACCAGATGGCGGATCCCAGGAGCCATATGCCACCCCGGTCGACTACTACTACTACCCCGACGGAGCCTACTACTACGTGGAGACAGCTGACGACCAGGAGTAGTTAGGAGGTCCCAGGCAGGAGGCCTTGCCTTTTCGATCGTTGATGTTTGTGCTAGCCTTCTTAAGGCAAAACTTGTTTAACTTATGTCTGTACTCAGATATTGTTGCTTCCGCTAACTCTGTTGCTTTCGAGCTTCTGTATTCGAGCCCTCGAGGCCCCTGGCTTGTAATATGAAGCTTGTATTATTTTAATTTGTGTCTAGAGTTGTGTTGTGATATCTTCCCGTGAGTCCCTGATCTTGGTCGTACACATTTGCGTGCATGATTAGTGTACGGAGAAATCGGGGGCGTCACAAGTTGGTATCAGAGCCGACTGCCTGTAGGATCCCCCTTTCCAACTCCTTGGCCGAAGTTGAGTCTAGTCTTTGAAAAATTGATTTACTAACATGGCTGTGTGGCTTACGGGCCCATGTCGCCAATTGGGTGGTATTAGGATCTTTTACTCCTCGTCTATACTCTGGGATTCTAATCTCTCTTCTATTCGGGTTAAACGAATTTACTAACTCAACATTAGGATCCCGTGACCACATTCACCCCAAAGATGGATATAGCCATAGTTTTCCTTAGTA
The DNA here is from genome assembly GCA_902687465.1 of Secale cereale. NCBI lineage: Eukaryota > Viridiplantae > Streptophyta > Magnoliopsida > Poales > Poaceae > Secale > Secale cereale. The sequence goes on from LR738715.1 coordinate 691,357,373, forward strand.
GTAGTTTTGAATAGTGCACAGTATGTTTTGTTGACTACAGCGATGCATTCATAGTGTTTCCTTCACTATGCAAGTTTCATCATGAACGGTCACTAGTCTTAGCAAATGCTCAATGCTAAACTACTCCTTGTTACATTTTAGCAGGATGGCTGACGATCCACCACGTCCACCCTATATTGCCGCAATGATGCAGCAGTTTGAACTAAATCGTCAGTTTATGACTGGAGTAATGGCTCAGCTTCCAAACCAGAATGTTCATCAACAGCTTGCCCCAATAACACTGCCAGAGTTTGTGCGGCTCAACCCGTCCATTTTCCGAAACTCCACCAATCCTATGGATGCCGATGATTGGCTTCGTGACATCCAGTTTGAGATGAAGTCAGCTAATGTTGCCCCTGTCAGTTACGTCACCTTTGCGACATTTCACTTGAAAGGTCCAGCTGCCCAATGGTGGGAAAGCCATAGGGGTATGATGCCTGCAGAAACTGTAACCACTTGGCAGGAATTTCAGTTAGCCTTCCGTGCACGGCACATTCCTCAAGGTCTGATGGACCAGAAGAAGAAGGAGTTCCGTAAACTCTCACAGGGCACAATGACTATGGACGAATATCAAAGGAAATACCTTCAATTATCCCGTTATGCTGAGGATGACATCGACACTGATGCTCGTAAGCAGGAGAAATTCCGTGAAGGATTGCGTCCCGATATAAAGCTCGCACTTGTTGCTCATGATTGCGTAGACTTTGCGACGCTTGTCAGCCAAGCTTTTCGAACTGAAACTGGTCTGACCGAGTACCAGGAGTCGCTCAAGCGTACTAGAGATGTAGGCCCATCCTCGGGCCAGTCTTCTCAGAAACGTCGAGTCTGGATCCCACACAATGTTCATCACCGACCTGCTCCGACACCAAGGCCGTCTTATGTTGCACCTCGTCTGCCTCCGCCGCCGAGTCAACTAACTATTCAGGGTGGACAGTCCAATATTGTGGCTCCTCCCCACAATGATCGTTTATGCCGCAAGTGTGGACAACTAGGGCACCGTACTCTGAACTGTCGCCTGGGTCAGCCGCAAAATACTTCAAATCCTCCTGTTGGTCGTCGAAAGGGCCGTCGCAACCATCCTAGCAGAAATCGTAGTGCCAGACCACCTGGTATGAGTGGTGGTCAGGTCACCCATGTCAAGATCGAAGAAGCTCGTGACTCCCCAAAAATCGTAATGGGTACCCTTCGCGTTAATTCGGTGCCAGCTTCTGTTCTCTTTGATTCAGGAGCATCGCATGCCTTTGTGTCCCAACAATTCGCTCAGTTGCATGGGCTAGGCATGGAGGAATTACCAACTCCATTAGTGGTTCAATCTCCGGGATCCAAGTGGCAAACCACAATGGTAAGCCCTCGCAACCATATCGAAATTGGAGGCTTACTTTTTCCGGCTTCTCTCATTGTGCTTGGACCTTCCAAGATTGACATCATTCTTGGTATGGATTGGTTGACATCCCATAACGCTTTGATTGACTGTGCTGCCAAGACAGTCCAGCTCACTCACCCTTCTGGCCAGACAATCCAATACTCAACCCAAGCAGCACAGGATGCCGAGAATCAGATATATGTTCTGAATGCATTGAATGCTTCACCTCTTGAAGGAATAGAGAACATTCCAGTCGTTCGTGATTTCAACGATGTCTTTCCAGAAGAACTTCCAGGAATACCCCCTGCTAGAGCTGTTGAATTCATCATAGACTTGAAGCCGGGTACTACTCCTATTGCCAAGCGGCCATACAAGATGCCACCGCATGAACTCCTTGAGCTTAAGGAGGAAATCAACACTTCACTTTGTCAGGGTTTTATCCGTCCAAGTTCCTCTGCTTGGGGAGCACCTTCTCTCTTTGTCAAGAAGAAGGATGGTACGAATCGTTTGGTCCAAGATTACCGACCTATCAACCAAGCAACAATTCAGAACAAGTATCCACTTCCCGGAATCAACGATCTGTATGATCAACTTGCTGGCTCCTCAGTATTCTCTAAACTTGATTTGAGGTTGGGTTACCACCAGATTCGGGTTCGTGAAGAGGATATTCCCAAGACCGCGTTCGTTACTCGCTATGGTTCATACGAGTACACCGTCATGTCTTTCGGCTTGACCAATGCCCCAGCAACGTTCTCCCGATTAATGAACTATATATTCATGGAATACCTCGATAAGTTTGTCGTGGTTTATCTGGATGATATCCTTGTATATTCCAAGAACAAAGAAGTAAATGCTGAACATCTTCGTCTTGTTCTGGAAAAGCTTCGAGAGCATCAATTATATGCTAAGTATTCCAAGTGTGAATTCTGGCTTCCCGAAGTGACCTATCTTGGGCATGTTATCTCCAAGGATGGTATAGCTGTCAACCCCGAGCGAGTTCAGGCTATTCTCGATTGGACCCCTCCGAAGAATGTCAAACAAGTCAGAAGTTTTCTCGGACTCGCCAGCTATTGCCGTCGATTTGTCGAGAACTTCTCCAAGGTTGCCAAACCCCTGACTGGTCTGCTTCACAAAGGTGTCAAGTTCGAATGGACAGAAAAGTGTTAGGAAAGTTTCCAGGCACTCAAAGACAAGCTGACTTCTGCCCCAGTGCTTGCTCCTCCAGATACTAAGACGGATTTCGTCATTTATTGCGATGCTTCACATCAAGGATTAGGCTGTGTCCTAATGCAAGAGCGCAAGGTGATTGCTTATGGCTCTCGTCAGTTGCGTCCTCATGAAGAGAACTATCCAGTTCATGACCTCGAGCTTGCTGCTGTCATATATGCTCTTAAACAGTGGCGACATTACCTTCTCGGTAATCGTTGCGAGATATTTACCGACCACCAAAGTCTGAAGTATCTGTTTACTCAGCCAGACCTGAACCTCCGTCAGCAGAGATGGATGGAGACTGTAGCTGATTTTGACTTGGGTATTTCTTATACACCGGGCAAGGCTAATGTGATGGCTGATGCCTTGAGTCGCAAGTCTTATTGCAACCACCTCCAGGTTCGTAAAGTTCAGCCCTCGCTTGTTGAAGAATTCAGGAAGCTGAACCTCCATATTGTTCCTCCTGGTGCACTCACACCCTCCTCCTCCAGAATTTCAGCAGATGAATCTTCGTGTTGTTTCCCAGGGTTCCCTTAATACCCTGGCTGTCGTACCCGATCTCATGAGCAGTATCAAGACTATTCAACATTATGACTCTGAAGTCGAGAAGATTAAACGCTATCTCACAGAAGGAAAGCCCTCATTCTTCACCATTGCCGATGATGGCGCCTTGTACTTCAAAGGACGCCTAGTGGTGCCATGTGCAAGGAAACACCTGGATCAGACTCCAAAGGTTATGAAAGAAGCTCATGATACACCTCTGTCTATTCATCCTGGTAGTACCAAGATGTACCAAGACATTCGTCAGAGATTCTGGTGGTCTAATATGAAGCAAGACATTGCTCGTTATGTTGCTGAGTGTGACGTTTGCCGTCGTATCAAAGCAGAACATCAAAGGCCTGCTGGAACTCTACAGCCTATCTCTATTCCTGAATGGAAATGGGACCATGTCAAAATGGACTTTGTCACTGGTTTTCCCAAATCGCAGAAAGGTAATGATGCTATTCTTGTCGTCATTGACCGGCTTTCTAAAGTTGCACACTTCCTGGCTGTCAAAGAAACGATCACTGCTAGTCAGCTGGCAACCCTCTATGTGTCCAGAATTGTTTCCCTCCATGGTATTCCATTGGTTATCAGCTCAGACCGTGGCAGCTTATTCACTTCAAGATTCTGGGCAAGTTTCCAAGAAGCAATGGGAACTCATCTATCTTTCAGCACTGCATTTCACCCTCAGTCGCAGGGACAAGTTGAACGCGTCAATCAAGTTCTCGAAGACATGCTTCGAGCTTGTGTTATTTCCTTCGGCAAGAAATGGGAGGAATCTCTCCCGTATGCTGAGTTCTCATACAACAATAGCTACCAAGCTAGTCTGAAGATGGCCCCCTTCGAAGTGTTATATGGACGAAAGTGTCGAACCCCTCTGAACTGGTCAGAAACTGGGGAACGTCCACTCTTCGGTCCGGATATTATCCAACACGCTGAAGAACAAGTCCGCGTCATTCGCGAGAATCTCAAGACTGCTCAGTCACGTCAGAAAAGTCAGTATGACCGTCATCACCAAGACATGGTCTATCAACCTGGCGAAAAGGCTTATCTTCGAGTCACACCAATGAAGGGTGCACACCGCTTCGGTATCAAGGGCAAGCTAGCTCCTCGCTATATTGGTCCATTCACTATTCTCGAAAGGCGTGGAAAAGTGGCTTCCCAGTTGGAGCTTCCGTCGAACCTTTCTCAGGTTCACGATGTGTTTCATGTGTCACAGCTCCGCCGCTGCTTCAAGGACCCAATCCGCGCAGTGGATCATGAAGTGCTCGAGTTGCAACAAGACCTTTCCTATAAAGAGCATCCGGTCCGCATTTTCGACCAAGCTGAACGCCGCACACGTCAGAAGGCGATAAAATTCCTCAAGGTCCAGTGGTCGCATCACTCTGAAGACGAAGCCACTTGGGAACGCGAGGGTCGTCTGCGTGAAGAATACCCTGAACTGTTTCCTTCTACCTCCTAAATCTCGGGACGAGATTTCTTGTAGTGGAGGAGATTTGTAATGCCCGGATAATTAAGCTACAGTAACACTCTGCTAATGATGCCACGTCATCGTTTTTACTATTGCTAAAAGTCACTTTGGTTCAAACCGGTTCGGATTCAAAATTTAAAATAAAGCCAAACAAATAAAGTTTTCAAAGGAAAAAACTAAAATGTGCAAAGTATGCCAAATATTCAGTTGGTAATATTGGTGGTGGCCCAACACTTTTGTAAAGTGTTTAAATCCCTCTTTGTGATTATATCGGTGGCTTAAGTGATCATTTAAATGCCCTATATATTTTCTAAAAATGTTAAACTATTTTATTTGCGTGTGAAACTTTATGTGACATAGGGTTAAAGTAAAACACAAAGTTAGGTGTTGGTCTCATATTTTTATTAAACTAAAATCATGTGGGAATTAAGTAAAGTAAAATAAACAGAAAAGTTAAAAGAAAAGAAAAGAAAACCTTGAAACAAAAGAAAAACCCCCTCCCCTAGGCCTTTTGGCCCAACTGGCCTCACTGGCCAAGCCAGGCCGGCCCACCCGCGCCTCCTTCCCCATCTTCCTGTTCCCCTCCCCTCGTGGCCATGCCCGATGACCGACACGGCCACGGCCATCGCCGTGGCAGCCATCCGCCGCCCCCCCGACCTATAAGGCCAGCGCCCCTCTCCCCGTTGAACCCTAGCTACTCCTCTCTCCCTCGCGCCCCGCTTCCCGATCTGAACGTCCGCGGCCCCCGCAGCTGAAGCCCGCCGCCGCCTCGACGCGCTGGACCCCCCTCGTCGGACCGTCCGAGTCCTCCACCTCGCTGGCCACCTCGTCGCCGCCTCCTCACCCCCTTCCCGACTCGGCTACACCGAGCCTCGCTGCTCGAACCTCGACAACGGGGTGAGCTCGACCTCCTCTCCTTTTTCCCCGTAGGCGCCGTCCACCGCCCCTGCTACTACCGCCAGCTCGCCCGTGTCGCGATGGCCAAAGCCGGCCATGCCCCGCCGCAGCCGCCCCTGCCCGCTGGCCTGTGCCCCGCTGCGCCTCCCGCCGGCACCCCCGCGTCCGTCCCGCCGCGCAGCTCGCCGCTTCGCTCAGCCGCCCACGCCCCGCTCGCTGGCCCCAGCGCCGTCCGCCGCCCCCGCTGCGGCTGCGCGTTGCCTCGCCGCGGCCAGCGCGCCTCCTCACCCATGCGGCCGCGTCCGCGCCTGGCCCTGGCCGGACCAGCTGCGGCCGGCCTCACTCGTCCGCGCGCGCGCGCCGCACTTTCGCCGCCGCCGCGTCGGTTTGGGCCGCTCGCCGCGGCCCCCGTGTCCTGGCCGCCTCGGCCCGCCTCTGCTCCGCGGCCCGGGCCCCCTCCACCGCCGGCAGCTGAGGCCGGCTCCGGCCGCCGGCCCTCGCGGCGCTCGCCGGCGATGGTCGCACCTCCGCTCCGGCGCCACCCGACCAAGGCCCTGGCCTCGCCTCTGGCTTCGCCTTTGGCGGCCTCGGGTGCGGGTGCCAGCGCCCACACCCGCCCATTAGCCCGCGCCCGTATTGGCCTCTGGCCCAATGGCAGGTGGGCCCAGCCCCTTAAAAAAAGAAGGAATAAAAAAAGGATAAAAAAAATATAATTTTAAAATAATTAATTAATTGCTTAATTAATTAATTAACTTAATTAAAATGTTTTAGTTAAACTAATTAACTGGTTAAACTAACTAATCTAGATTTAGTTGGATGTCTCTATGACAGGGGGCCCCACCCCCTGTTGACCAGTCAAACGTTGACTAGTCAACAGGGACCCCCTGGCCCACATGTCAGCCTCTGGTACACTTCTGTGTACACAGAGCTGGGTACCCGTAGCAATTTATTATTTAATTTCGAATTAATAATAATTCCAGAATATTAGTAAAACTTTGAAAAATCATATAAAATAATCCGTAACTCGGATGAAAAAGATTTATATATGAAAGTTGCTCAGAATTTCGAGACGAACCCGGATACGTGGTCCGTTAGTCCACCACACCTCCCTAGCATACCGAACATGGAACAATCCCCCTCCGGTTCGCCTGTCCGAAAATGCCTAACACCGGTAATGCTTTCCCGGATGTTTTCCCCCTTCGCCAGTATCGTGTAGTACTGCGTTAGAACACCCCTAGCACCGCTTATTGTCATGTCTTGCATCTGTATTGCATCTATGTGCTATGTATTTATTGTTTCTTCCCCCCCTCTTCTCTCCGGTAGACCCCGAGACTGCCGCTGATGCCGTTGTGATCAACTACGTCGACAACGACCCCTTCTTCTTGTCTGAGCAACCAGGCAAGCCCCCCCTTTGATCATCCCGATATCACCCATTCCATTCTCTCTTATGCTTGCATTAGATTTTGCTACTGTTATTGTTTGATCCTATCCTGATGCATAGCCTGCTTTTGTACCTGCTATTGTTACCTACATGCTATGCTAAACTGCTTAGTATAGGCTGGCTAGTGATCCATCAGTGACCCCACCTTGTCCTTGTTGCCCCCCTGCTTCATCATCGACTACTCGAGCAACATGATCGAAGACCGAAGCCCGACTGTCCTTGTTACCCCTGCTTCATCATCGACGACTCGAGCAACGTGATCGAAGACCGGAGTCCGACACTTCACATCACATCACACCCCCTTTGTTGCTCGACTCTGCGGAGGTACTATCGGGTGCCGAGGGTGAAGCCTCGTAACGCACTCATGATGATAACTCTGTAGTGTAGCTATTCGGTCGTGGTCATCGAGGGTGATTCCTCTTTCTCCATTCCCGATACGACTCTGTCGTGCAACCCCTCAAGTGTGAACCTCGGGGGTGATTCCTCATAGTTCACCTTGACGGACACATCGAGTGGAATTCGTCGGGGGTGATTCCTCGGGTTTTCCACCTTGATGTTTTGGACACACAGTTACATGGACTTTACTTGATACCTTTGTGTAAGGCGGGCGAGCCCGGAGAGCACCCGCGGGAGTTGTTACGGTGGCGGCTGGCTGTTTAGCGGTATCACCCAGGAGGGGTGATAGCTCCGGACTTGTCCCGACAGCCGTCACTTCTGTCAATAATGCACTAACAGATTTGGGTATTTGTTCTGAGTTGGCCTCTGGCCTTTACGCACTAACCGCCACGCGAGAATAGTTATGGGCCTCGGCGTCGTGGTATCAGCCGAAGCTTTGTCAGACGTCCAGTTTAGCATTGCGGCACGGCTGGGCCGGCGCCATCCAGTATAGAGGTGGTGCCTGGTCCGCCCTGCTCGCAACGACCCGGAGTGCAACGGGCGATGGCCCATGACCCCGGAGTGCTTAGGATGTAGACCGGCGGGGACCTCTCTGCTGAGCCTAGGTAGGGCTGCGACGTGTTGATCTTCCGAGGCCGGGCATTGACCCAGAAAGGTGTGTCCGGCCAGAGATGATCGAGCGTGAGGGTAACGTGGTGCACCCCTGTAGGGAAGTTATCTATTCGAATAGCCGTGTCCACGGTAACAGACGTTCAGTCTTATATCTGATCTTTTATAACTACAAATGGATACTTGAGATATGTGATGGAATTGTGGCTGCGAGATTACTTTCTCGCAGGGAGTCGAGGAAGGATCTCTAGGCCGATAATACTACAACATGCTTGTTAATTATGAACTGCTATTCTGTATTTCCCTCTACTGCTGCAAGATGGTGTTTCCAGAAGATGCTAGTCTTCGATAGGCTATGCTTTTCCCCTCCTCTTCTGGCATTCTGCAGTTTAGTCCACATATACAGCTTATTCCTTTGATACTGATGCATACTTAGTATAGATCTGATGCTTGCGAGTACTTTGGATGAGTACTCACGGTTGCTTTGCTCCCCCTTTTCCCCCTTCTTCTTCTTTCTGGTTGTTGCAACCAGATGGCGGATCCCAGGAGCCATATGCCACCCCGGTCGACTACTACTACTACCCCGACAAAGCCTACTACTACGTGGAGACAACTGACGACCAGGAGTAGTTAGGAGGTCCCAGGCAGGAGGCCTTGCCTTTTCGATCGTTGATGTTTGTGCTAGCCTTCTTAAGGCAAAACTTGTTTAACTTATGTCTGTACTCAGATATTGTTGTTTCTGCTAACTCTGTTGCTTTCGAGCTTCTGTATTCGAGCCCTCGAGGCCCCTGGCTTGTAATATGAAGCTTGTATTATTTTAATTTGTGTCTAGAGTTGTGTTGTGATATCTTCCCGTGAGTCCCTGATCTTGGTCGTACACATTTGCGTGCATGATTAGTGTACGGACAAATCGGGGGCGTCACAATCACTGAGTTGGGCCTCACGGACCTGATCTTCCAAGGTAGGAGCAATTTGAAGATTTGCAAGAAAACCCTGCGGAACAACTTGAAGGTTGAGCTTCCTGAATGCTTCACAAAGCTCAGGCTGGCACGGCTTGATAAGAAGGCTATTGCAATATGCCTTTCTGCTCAAAGCATCTGCAATCACATTCGCCTTGCCAGGAGTGTATTCAATGCTGGGATCATACTCTTGGATCATTTCAACCCAACGAGTCTGGCGGAGGTTCAGATGCGGCTGTGTGAAGATGTACTTCAAGCTCTTGTGATCAGTGAAGATGTCGACCTTTCTGCCCAACAACAGATGTCTCCACGTAATCAAAGCATGTACCACAGCTGCTAGCTCGAGATCATGTGTGGGATAGTTCTTCTCACTTGGCTTCAGCTGACGAGAAGTGTATGCACAATTCTCTTATCTTGCATAAGCACACCACCAAGACCTTGAAGAGAAGCATCGCAGAATACTTCATAGGGCTTGGATTCATCTGGAGGAGTCAGAACTGGAGCAGAGACAAGCTTTTCTTTGAGAGTTTTGAATGCCACTTCACACTCTGGAGACCAAAAGTATTTGACATTCTTCTGAAGCAAGTTGGAAAGAGGCTTGGCAATCTTGGAGAAGTTCTCAACGAACCTTCTGCAATAGCTGGCAAGACCCAGAAAACTGCGGAGCTGCTTGACGTTCTGAGGAGCTTCCCAGTTGACAATTGCTTCAACTTTCTCGGGATTAACCGCAATACCGTCAGCTGAGATGATATGGCCCAGGTACAAAACCTTATCGAGCCAAAACTCGCACTTGGAGAACTTGGCATAGAACTTATGCTCACGGAGTCGATCAAGAACCAGACGTAAGTGCTTTTCGTGATCTTCTTCATTCTTGGAAAACACCAGAATATCATCCAGATACACAAGCACAAACTCGCCATTATAGGGGTTGAAGATGTAGTGCATCATCCTCGAAAAGGTAGGAGGAGCATTGGCGAGACCAAAAGACATGACGGTATACTCGTATGAACCGTAGCTCGTTCTGAAGGCCGTCTTGGGAATGTCTTCCTCGCGAATGCGAATTTGATGATAGCCCATTCGGAGGTCGAGCTTAGAGAACACTTTAGATCCTTTGAGCTGCTCGAAGAGTTCGTTGATGTTGGGGAGCGGATACTTGTTCTTAATCGTCTTCTTGTTCAATGGCCGGTAATCAACGCAGAGACGCTCCGTGCCATCTTTCTTCTTGACAAATAAGACACCACAGCCCCAAGGAGACGTACTCGGCCTGATGAGACCCATACTCTCCTGTTTATCAAGCTGCTTCTTCAATTCCTTCAATTCATCCGGAGAGAGCTTGTACAGACGCCGGCATGCTGGCTCAGTACCCGGCTCGAGTTCAATAACGAATTCCACCTGACGGTGTGGAGGCATGCCTGGAAGTTCTTCAGGAAAGGCGTCTTGATATTCATTCACCACCGGAATTTGGGATATGGCATTAATTTCGCCCTTATCACTGAGAGAGAAAAGCCTGATAGTGTTATCCCTGGAGGCGAAGATAATCACTTCTTCATCAGAATGAGTCATCTTGACTTCCTTCTGCGCACAATCAATGTGAGCATCATGCTGAGAAAGCCAATCCATTCCGAGGATGAGGTCGATGTCAGAATTACCAAGAACCACTGGTTTAGCCAGAAAGCGATAATCTCCCATGCGAATAGATACATCCGGAGCATAGACACTAGAAGTCATACGTCTCCCCGGAGAAATGACTTGCAACCTCTGAGGCAAATTTGAAGTGGCAATATTGTGCTTGGATGCAAATGGTTGAGACATGAAAGAGCATGAAGCACCCGAATCAAACAAAACTTTAGCTGGAAAAGAGTTCACTGGAAGGTTACCCAAAATGACATCAGAAGAATTCTCCGCTTCAGCTGCACTCATCAGATTGACCCTTGCTTGCTTGGGATTATGCTTGACAATAGCTGAACTCACAGGTGGAGGAGGTGGAAGACGCTTCGGGTTCGGGCATCTGTTGGCATAGTGACCTTTCTGAGTGCATTTGTTGCAGACCACTTCTGAAAGAGGACGGAAATGAGAACCACTGGACTTGGAGCCTTGATACTGAAACTGCTTCTTCGACTGGTTGCTTGGGTTGGGTGGGTGGGAGAAACCACGTCCACCAGAGTTCTTGTAGTTGTTGGAGTTGTTGTAAGGAGCTCGAATCACTGGAGGAGGAGGAAGCCAGAATTTCTGTTGTTTCGCAGCCAACTGAGACGATGAGGAAGAATGAACGGCATCTCGAATTCTCTTCTTAGAAGCCTCCATCTTAAGCTGAGCTGCCTCTTGTTTCAAAGCCATGTTATAGAATTTGTCGAATTCATCGGGCTCGAACAAAGTGAGAGCAAGCTGAAGTTCATCTTTGAGACCTCCACGGAACTGGTAGATTTTGCTCTTGGCGTCAGGAATGTCTTGCTTAGCATAGCGGGCGAGGTTTTGGAACTTGACATTATACTGATAGACTGTCATAGAGCCCTGCTTCAGGTTGCGGAATTGCTCACGCATACCCTCGATGACACTTGTAGGAATGTGGTGCGAGCGAAAATCCTTGCAGAAATTCTCCCGAGAGATCACTTGACCAAGCCTGGAGTCTTTGTACTGCTGCCACCAGTCAGCTGCTTGATCTTTGAGTTGGAAGGCTGCAAACTTCACATAATCATCTTCCTTCACGTTACTGCACTCAAAATGCTTCTTTATGTCGGTTAACCAATCTTCAGCATCAAGAGGGTCGACACAGTAACTGAAAGCTTTTGGATTATTGGCCAAGAACTGGTTGAGAGTAGCATGGTGCTGCTGGTTGAAGAAGTTGCCTTGATTCCCTGGAACACCCTGATTAGCTTGATTAGCTTGCATCTGCTCCATCATCTGCATCAACATCTGGGTGTTCTGAGCTGTAGTCTGCATAATCGCTCTCCAAGCCTCAGGCGGAGGAGGGGGGGAAGGAGGACGTTCTGGAACCTCTTCCGCCTCTGGGTTAGCGTTGGGAACCCTTTTCGGAGCCATCCTGAAAGAGATGACCACGAATCAGCAATTGATTGACAGAAGGCATAAGCTGAATCAATGGAATGAATTGCAACAAGTCTTCACAATAATCATTCGAACAATAAGAACGAATGAAATCATTCGAACAAGAGGAACGAATGAAATTCTCAGTTAAATGATAACATCAATCTTCACGAGAAGCCACATAGGGGACAAAAGGTAAAATAAGAAAAACAACAAGGTACAGACGGGCACAAACACAAGAGAGGAGTTTCGTTCTAACATCTTTGTGCTGAAAGCATATGAACGCGTTACGAAAAGGTTTTGCAATCCCCGGATCAGCATAGCCAAGGATCCTTTAAGATGCAACTCCTGATAGTAACATCGGTCATAAACCACTTCACTCAATGTAGAACCCCGAACTGCTAACCTGCATTCGTTGGAAGAATGCCTATGATCTACTCGATAAGCCCACCTATAAATTTCCGAAAGATTCCAGTTATGCAATCAGGTGTTGGGGATACACGGGAAGCACCGCGCAATCAACTCTAAACCTACATCCAGGTGTATCCATCCTTCAACACATAACCAGTCTGTGACGCCCGAAGACCGACGTCCCAGAAGATTCCAGAAGATTCCAGATGTTCCGGGTTGCCCGTGTGTTTTATTTGTGCTTGTGTTATTTATTTTTGCATTGCATCATGTAATCATGCCATCATGTCATATTTATCTTTGCATCTCAACTTAAATAAATCGTGTGGACCTTCGGTCCATTTAAATCGAGGGAAGGTGACTTCTCTTTATAACATAGAAAAGCCTCTCAATATTTAGGGAGCTATATTAAAAATATTCCATTGTTTGGGATCACCTTAACACACTTGCAATATTTCCCCATGTCTTTTCCACTTCGAGTTCTCCTACAAAAACCTTGCCAATAATTCTTTCCGTTGTTTCGAGGTTCCTCCAAAAATTTGAACATTTTTGGACACTTCATTAATCAAGTCTTAGTTCAAACCCATTTGAATTAAAATTCAAATGTGTTTGAATTTACATCCTTCTTTCATGCCACTTATAATTTTCTTGGATCATGCTTATTTTTATGAGCCCGGGAAAATTTAACCCATGCCCTAACTCTATTTCTAACACCTCCTTCTTTTATTTCTCCTTTGCGGTTTTCTGTTTTTTTGGAAAACAGCAGCAATTTAAAAAGAAAGAAAACTCCTCCAGCCAGGCCTTCTGGCCCGTCTTCTCCTCCTCCCTCTGGGCCTCAGCCACCTCCCAGCCATTTTATCTCCTCCCCGGCCCAACTTCTCAGGCCCAAGGCCCAGCCTCCTTTTTCTCCCCTCGTAACCCTAGCTCCCGGCCGCTCCTTCCGCCCGATCGCCGCCACCACTCGTCCCTCTCGCTCGCTCACAGCCCGCACCCGATCCCTCGACCCCGCACCCTCGTACCTCGCCCGTTCCTCTCGCCTAACCCTAGCATGCGACCCGCACCCGCAGCTCCTCCCTCTCTTCCCCTCGTGCGCCGCCGCCACACTCGACCCGCTCTCCCATCTCTTTCCCTCGAGCGAGCCCCACCCTTCTGCCTCGCTCGCCTCCGCCCGAACACCCCGATCTCCAGGCCCGCGACCGCGGCCTCCCCCCTCCGCTCGTCCCAGTCGCCCCTCAGCCCCGCACTCATCCCCGTCGCCCTCTCCCTTCGCCCCGACCGCTCCTCCCGTCCCCTCGCTTCTCCCTCTCGCTATCTCCCTCGCTCCCTCGATCCCCAAACCCCTTCCCTCGATCCTCCCCGTCGACCTCCATCGTCCCGTTTCCCCTGCTTCGTCCGCACCACCGGCCCTCAGGCCCTCCACCGCCAGGACGCCGCCCCGCGTCGAGGCCGAGCCGCCGCTCGAGGCGCTCGAAGCGTGTCCTCCAGTCCTGCGCGTCGGCCCTCCTCCTCCCGCGGCCAGGGGCGCGCCCGCTGGACCTCCGCGACCGCGGCTCCTCCACCCCGAGCGCCTCGTCCCTCCCTCGGCCAGGCAGATCGCCTCCTCGCCTCCAGGTCCTCCAGGCCGCACGCCGGTCCGAGGCTGCAGCAACACCAGGCCGGCCCGCGCCTCTCCTCCGCCGAGGCTCTGCTTCGTCTCCTCGCTTCTCCGCCTCCCCATGGCGCCCTCGAGCAGCTCACCTCCAGCACCGTTCCGTCCTTCCCGCGGTCTTCCTCCGCGCGCCAAGGCACCAGCGCCCTCCGCGCCCCGATGGCCTCGACAGCGACTAGCGTGCTGCCGCTTTTGTTCTTTTGTTTTGCCTTGTACTGTGGTTTTGTCAGATGAGCTCCGTGAACGACTTCATGAACGAGTACCACGGCGACCCGACCAAGTACCCCTTCGGATGCGTCAAGTTCGACTACACATGGAGATCCCAAGTGCCCCTACCGTCGCCCCGTGTGCCTCTATGGAACGTCTACGAACTCGACGCCGGAACGACTACTTCCTCTACGACGTGAACGCCTTCTTCCTCTACGTCTCGAACCGCCCCGAAACGCACGCTTCAAAGGTATAACGAGACGACCCCGTGGATGACCCGTGAGATGCTTGTTGTGTTGTATGAAATGTCTCCCTTGTGTGCTCCGTGCCCGTTTCGACCTTTTGTCATGTTCCTCGGTTGCCTCGTCACCGACTCGTGGGAACCCGGTAACGGGATCGCCCCACCTTTCATCTCGTGTGACTCGATCACGCCATCTATCTTTTGCACCGGTCTCTCAACGAGTTACCGGAACCGATATGATGCGTTGCATCATTTTCGTATCGTTGCCGTGGTACCTTTACTTTCACCACGGTGACAAATGCTTCATCTCTCTTCTTGTCATCTTTTAATAAAACTTGCATAAAACTTGATCATGTCATCCGCATCATTTAACAACATTATAATGCGTGTTTGTTGTTGTTTAATAATTACTAAACATGCTCATGGGGATTTTCCGGAATATGTTGTTGTTATTTCTGGCCTCATTTAAAATGTCTAAATAGTAGTTTATTTTTGCTTCACCTCTTGCCATGTTAAAAACATTTAATCTTGTCTTGTAAATAACGAGAGTCAATTAAATAATTATAATGTGGTGTTTCGTCAATATGCAACTCGTTTCATATTGAGCTCCACTTAACTTGTAGTTTTGTTTGTGCACTTTGCCATGCCTTGCATATTTAAACCGGACATGCATCATACTTGTTTGTGCATCGTATGCCATGTTTAAGCTTGTGTGTTTACCGTGTTGTTTCTTCTTTCCGGTTGCTTCTCTTGTTAGCTTCGGTTTCGTTCCGGAGTTGTGAGGATTCTCTCGTCTGTGTTGCTCCGTCTACTTCATGGATCCGTTCTTCTCCCTTGTGGAATCCCAGGCAAGATGACCGAACCCCGATAACATTACTATCTTTGTCTATTGATAGAGTATCGCTCTTTAGTACATTGCCTCGATGCCCATGCTTTCCTGTCAGCCTCCTATTTGTAACCATGAACCTGTCTAACCACCCTACCTATGCAAACCGTTGCTTGGCTATACGTAGGCTTCGCTCAGCCCCTCTTATAGCATTGTTAGTTGCAGGTGAAGATTGAAGATGCTGGCTTCATGTTGAAGTTTGGTTGGGTTATATCACACTATATAAATGCTTAATTGAAATCATCTATATATTGGCAAGGGTGGAAGGCTAAGCCTTTTGCTTGGTGATTTGTTCCACTCATGCCGTTAGGAACCGTATAAACCGGTGTTATGTTCCTTGATTATGCGTTCCTAACACGGTTGGGGTGTATGGGACCCCCTTGATAAACCGCTAAGTGCTAAGTCTTTTCCAGCAAGTCCCAACATTTGGTACTATTTGCCTAATAACTAATAAAACTTGCATGTGGACTAGCTATCCATTTTATTTTAATTCAACCCCCCGGGCCAGTGCTCCACATGAGTGTTGGTCCGAAACGAGCAGACTGCGGGGCCACCTCAAGGAAACTTGAGGTTTGGTAAAAACCTATAGGATGACTCATCCGGTCGTGTCCTGAGACTTAGATACGCGCGGCTACTATCAGGGTGTCGGCACGCCGGGAGGATTTGCTGGATTAGCCTTACCTTAGTTCGGTTTAACTTGAGCATGGGATTCCGAGAATACTCGGGTCTTCCCACCTATGGAGTTGCGACTCCGCGGATCGTGGGCTTGTAATGGGTCAAGTTGGAACACCCCTGCAGGGTTTGAACTTTCGAAAGCCGTGCCCGCGGTTATGTGGCAGATGGGAGCTTGTTAATATCCGGTTGTAGAAAACTTGACACAATGTTTCAATACACTACCAGCGTGTGTATCGTGACTGTCAATTTCCGAATAGGGATTCGGGAGTTGAACACGGTGGGGTTATGTTTGACCGGCTTTAGTTAGGATCACTTCGTGATCATCTCTCGACCGAGGCACTTCTCTTCTCGCTCTCGTATACGTAAGCTAGTGCTAGTTGCTGCTGCAGACTCTTGTTGTTCCTTCACCTCTTGTTCTTTCTTCAGCCTTGTCCTCACCCAAGGCTTAAATAGTCTTGTTACCCGGGAACGGGATTGCTGATTCCTCTGTGGCTCACAGTTACTTCACCACACCAGATGCAGGTTCAGCCGAGTTTGAAGCAGGAGATGGATCAGTACTTCATCGGGAGTTCGATGAAGAGTTTGGCCGTATGCTTGTGACGTTTCGATGTTCAGTAGTGGTTTCTACTAGGATTCGATCCTGACCTGTGGCGTTATGTTGTTTTGGTATCTTTCTTTTGGATCTTCACCCGTAGTCGGGTTGTGATGTTTTGAATGATGATTGTTTATGTAATGTATTGTGTGAAGTGGCGAGTGTAAGCCAACTATCTTATTTTGCAATTTAATCCCTCTTTTACATGAGTCGTGCAAAGATACCAAACTTGAGATCATTCTAGGATGGGCTTATACCTTTAAGTCGTGCCTCGACACATAGGAGGTATAGTCCCATCCTGGGCATTACAAGTTGGTATTCAGAGCCTTCTCCGACCTAGAAGCCCCCACTGACTGATCGAATCGTTGACGGTTGAGTCTAGGCACACACTGAAAATATTTTGAGTCCTATATATATATCGGAGAGTAGGATTTCTTTTGCTCCTCATCTTTTTCTCTCTGGTGAGGACTCCTGACGACTACTCTTGCCTCTTCTACTTTCAAAAATCGCACCAATTTTTTTTTAGGATCTCGCGAGTATTGTTTGGATTGTTCCGATGTCTTTGTGACGAGAACATTGTTCTCGATGCCTCCTGTCATTAGGGGTTGTGGCAGTGTCCCGGGGAGTTGAGCTCCGAGGTGTTGTCGTCACAAATCCATCGCGGCAGTACTAGAATACTTAAGACGGCCGACATCGAAAATCTCTCCTATACGGTTAGTGGCAAGATAACCCCGACATCACCCAGTACTGGGGAGGTAGTTCGAGAGTATTGCCATAGCTTGTATAGTGGATGCGTTTCGAAGGTCCGAGGTATACAGTTTCCGAGAACAACTGGTTATGTGTTGAAGGATGGATACACCTGGATGTAGGTTTAGAGTTGATTGCGCGGTGCTTCCCGTGTATCCCCAACACCTGATTGCATAACTGGAAACTTTCGGAAATCTATAGGTGGGTTCATCTAGTAGTTCTAGGCATTCTTCCAACGGATGCACGATATGAAGTTTGGGGTTCTACATTGAGTGAAGTGGTTTTATGGACTTGTTCTGATCGGGAGTTGCATCTTAAAGGGTCCTTGGCTATGCTGATCCGGGGATTGCAAAACCCTTTTGTAACACGTTCCATGAGCTTTCAGCATGAATATGTCGGACGAAGCTTCTATCTTGTGTTTGTTCCATCTGTACCTTGTTCCTTTTTATTTTACCTTTTGTTATCCAAGTGGCTTCTCGTCAAGTGGATGTACATGCGGAATTCATTCGTTCAATTCTCTGTTCGGATGATATTGTGAAGATCATGCTGCATATCTATCCTTTGTTCTTGTTTTGATTCTGGTATTCGAGTTGCTTCGATGTCAAGTGTTGATCCCATACCTTTCCTAATCGGTGTTCTCATATTGATATGGGAGTGCTAATTCTTCTTGATCATCAAGATGTTCATGTTAAATCCTTTTCAACCGGTGTGCCTTCTTTTCAAGTTATTCCATACGGACGCCGTTGAGAAATCTGATGATTTGTCTGTTTCATTCATCCCAAGTTGTCTTTGTTTTCCCCACCCTCCCACCCTTCTTCTTCTCAGAGCAAGAATTCTAAGATGAAGTATCCATTTTATTCATGTGATATTTCTTCATTCTTTTCCTTCAATGTTCTTATCCGGTGTTTTATCGTGAAGATGCTCAAGAGCTTCAAGTTCATCATTCTTTTGTTCTCAGATTCTTCCGGTGGATGTAATTCAAGATTATGGTGTTGATCTTATCCTTTTCCTCATTTCACAATGCTTTCTTATTCCGGTGCACCAATTAATCATTCTCCTCTTGCTATTCATATCCGGAGTGCTGAAGATTCATAATTCAATTCTTAATCCTTTCAAATTATTTTGAGGATTATCATCTTATTCAAGCCATTTAATTCAACCGGTGCAATATCTCTTAAGCAATCTTTTCAATGGTGATTTCATTGAGTGGGCCCTAACCCACAGGTCTTTTCCAGGATCTTACCTGACTCTTCTAATTTTTCTGGAGTTATACTCAAATTCTTTTTAAAGTGTGACGTAAGAATGATTCCCATCAGTCATAGTCCTTCTCCAAGATCGCTTTCAAATTCTTTTTCATCATTGGTTCAACCTTTTAATTCTTCATTCCGGAGTGCTCAACAATTCTTCATGGCTTTTCTAGTCTTCTTTCTCAGTATTTGGAGACCGGAGAAGTGTTTCTCTTAATCTTGGCCCGTCTTCTTGAAGATTCGTGGTTCTAGCTTAACGCCATCCTCATTATTGTTTCGTTTGTGAGGAATTCTTTTATACCCCTCCGAAGCATTTCATGAATTCTTTTCCTTTGTGATCCTCCGAAGGCCATCATTTCAGAAGAGTCTTCGTTCTCAGTTTTCAACTTCGTCCTCCAAATATTCTTCATTGATGCCTCTTCGTTCGTCTCCATATCTTACGGTGGTTCTTTCAAGTTTACCCTTCCGTTGTTATCGTTTTAATTCACTTGTTCTTTTCATAATCCTACCGGTGCTTCGTTGAATATTTATCCAAGCTTGTGCTAGATCCCTCTTTAATTCTTTCCAACAAGAATAAGTAGTATGCCAAATCCTTTGGTTGTCATCAATATAAATTGGTGAAGGAGATGCATGACATAATTCTTATTCTTGTTCCTTCAGGTGATTTAATTCTTTTGTCTGGAGCTTGTTCATCATATCATATTCTCGGTTCCAAGTTGTTCATCTTGTTTTCCGGAGCTCCAAGTTATTTCAATTATATCTTTTCAAAGCTCCATCTAATTTATCGCAGGACTTGAATCTTATTCTTTTCATCTTTCACTTCTCATGCTTTCATTACCGGAGTTTTCATGGTGGTTCATCATGTTTTAATTCATCCTTGAAGTCTTCATCAAGATTCTTGTTGGAGGAGCTCAAATATTTCTTCTTCTTGCATTCCAATTGCAATCCTTTCTACCTTATCTTTTCAGATGGTGTTATGTCATTCTTGACAATTCCTTCATGTTTCATGATTCACGAGTTATCAAGAATGAGATATTTAAAACCATCATTTTCCTTGTTCAGGAGATCCTTTCAACCCCCTCAATTATTTGTTGGAGTAATCTTGGGTTGTATTTCACCTAAAAGCTTTCCCTGAGGATTGTTGCAATTATGGTGCTTAAGAATGACCCAAGTTCTTCATTTATCATTCCGGTGAAATAAGTTTTTCATCTCCTTGTTGATCTCAATCCAATCAAATTTTTTCCGGTAGTGGCTGGTTGCCACCTCTTAATTTTGAGATGTTTTCCATAAGCCCACATCGAGCTTATTCGTTTCGTTGTTGATTTTCCATCAACCACATTCAACCCTTCTTCGTAAGGATGATTTTTCCTAATTCATTCGTGGGAGAAGTTGTCTTTTTCTTCTCCGTTCTTTTCTTTCCACCGACCTAGCATATATTCTTTCATTCCGGAGGCTTTGTGATATTGCTATCTTTAACCATCATCTCGTTTTTATCGAGATCATGTTCTTTCCCTTGCTTATCATTTAACCGGAGTGTTGTATTCTTCATTCAAGTTCCGTCATCTTATCAAGTTTTGCCTATCTTTTAACCGGAGTGCTGTCTCAATCTTTTCTTACCCTTGTGCCATTCTTTTATTTGTTTCGGAGGCAATATGTTGTTGATTTCATCTAGATCATCCAATCTACTCAAGTTTTGTTCAATTCCTTCCATTTTCAGACGGAGTGCTGTCCGAATTCTGTCATTCTTATTCCTTGGCTATACCGTTGCAGTTTCATATTCTGTTGGTCCGTGAGCTCTTGTTTCATGTCTTTCAACCTACAAGGTTCTCATAATGCCCCTTGTTCCTCTTTTCTAACGGAGTGTTTCATCTACGTTCATCTCCGTTGAATTCTTTCTTTCAAGATTGTTCAACCTCTCAAGGTTCTTTGGTTTCACTCGTTCGTCAAAGAAGCAACTTTGTTTTACCTCTTCCTCTTCCGTTTTTACCCGGTGATATCTCTAGGATCGCGGGTCGAGATCCTCTGTTAGTGTGAGAGAGTTGTGACGCCTGAAGACCGACGTCCCAGAAGATTCCAGATGTTCTGGGTTGCCCGTGTGTTTTATTTGTGCTTGTGTTATTTATTTTTGCATTGCATCATGTCATCATGCCATCATTGTTGGGGAATGTAGTATTTTAAAATTTTCCTACGATCACGCAAGATCTATCTACTAGATGCATAGCAACGAGAGGGAAGAGTGTGTCTACGTACCCTCGTAGACCGGGAGCGGAAGCGTCAAGTGATGCGGTTGATGTTGTCGAACTTCTTCGCGATCCAACGGATCAAGCACCGAACGTACGGCACCTCCGTGTTCAGCACACGTTCAGCTTGATGACGTCCCACGAGCTCTTGATCCAGTTGAGCTTCACGGGAGAGTTTCGTCAGCACGACGGCGTGGTGACGGATATGATGTATTCACCGGCGCAGGGCTTCGCCTAAGCACCGCGACGGTATGACCGAGGTGTGTTTCTGTGGAGGGGGGAACCGCACACGGCTGGAACAATTCAACTTGTGTGTCTTTGGGTGCCCCCCTGCCCCCATATATAAAGGAGCAAGGGGGAGGCCGGCCGGCCCTTGTTTGGTGCGGCTAGAGGTGCAATCCTACTAGGAATAGGATTGCAATCCTATTCCTAGTAGGAATCACCAAAGAAGGAAGAGAGGGAAAGGAAAAGAGGGAGAGGTGGCGCCCCCCAATCCTAGTCCAACTAGGAACCCTAGGTGGGGCGCCGGCCAGCCCTATGGGCTGCCTCTCTCTTTCCCTTAAGGCCCACTATGGACCATCCCCCTTCGTAGGGGGTTCCGGTAACCCCCTCCGGCAATCCCGTTAAATCCGAAAATTTTCCGGAACACTTCCGGTGTCCGAATATAGTCGTCCAATATATCAATCTTTATGTCTCGGACATTCCGAGACTCCTCGTCATGTCCGTGATCTCATCCGGGACTCCGAACTACCTTCAGTACATCAAAACTCATAAACTCATAATACCGATCGTCATCAAACGTTAAGCGTGCGGACCCTACGGGTTCGAGAACTATGTAGACATGACCAAGACTCATCTCCGGTCAATAACCAATAGCGGAACCTGGATGTTCATATTGGCTCCTACATATTCTACGAAGATCTTTTATCGGTCAAAACCGCATAACAACATACGTTGTTCCTTTTGTCATCGGTATGTTACTTGTCCGAGATTTGATCGTCGGTATCTCCATACCTAGTTCAATCTCGTTACCGGCAAGTCTCTTTACTCGTACCGTAACACATCATCTCGTGACTAACTCATTAGTCTTTTTGCTTGCAAGGCTTATTGTGATGTGTGTTACCGAGGGGGCCCAGAGATACATCTCCGACACTCGGAGTGACAAATCCTAATCTTGATCTATGCCAACACCACGAATACTTTCGGAGACACCTGTAGAGCATCTTTATGATCACCCAGTTACGTTGTGACGTTTGATAGCACACAAGGTGTTCCTACGGTATTCGGGAGTTGCATAATCTCATAGTCATAGGAACATGTATAAGTCATGAAGAAAGCAATAGCAGTAAAACTAAACGATCAAAATGCTATGCTAATGGATGGGTCTAGTCCATCACATTATTCTCCTAATGATGTGATCTCGTTGATCAAATGACAACTCATGTCTATGGTTAGGAAACATAACCATCTTTGATCAATGAGCTAGTCTAGTAGAGGCATACTAGGGACACTCTGTTTTGTCTATGTATTCACACATGTACTAAGTTTCCGGTTAATACAATTCTAGCATGAATAATAAACATTTATCATGATATAAGGAAATATAAATAACAACTTTATTATTGCCTCTAGGGCATATTTCCTTCAGTCTCCCACTTGCACTAGAGTCAATAATCTAGCTCACATCGCCATGTGATTTAATACCGATAGTTCACATCGTTATGTGAATAACACCCATAGTTCACATCGCCATGTGACCAACACCCAAAGGGTTTACTAGAGTCAATAATCTAGTTCACATCGCTATGTGATTAATACCCAAGAGTAATAAGGTGTGATCATGTTTTGCTTGTGAGAGAAGTTTAGTCAACGGGTCTGTCACTTTCAGATCCGTATGTATTTCGCAAATTTCTATGTCTACAATGCTCTGCATGGAGCTACTCTAGCTGATTGCTCCCACTTTCAATACGCATCTAGATTGATACTTAGAGTCATCTGGATTTAGTGTCAAAGCTTGCATCGACGTAACCCTTTACGACAAACTCTTTATCACCTCCATAATCGAGAAACATTTCCTTAGTCATCCAGTTACTAAGGATAATTTTGACCGCTGTACAGTGATCTACTCCTGGATCACTATTGTACCCCCTTGACAAACTCATGGCAAGGTACACAACATGTTTGGTACACAGCATGGCATACTTTATAGAACCTATGGCTGAGGCATAGGGAATGACTTTCATTCTCTCTATATTTTTCTGCCGTGGTCTGGCTTTGAGTCTTACTCAACTTCACACCTTACAAGTCAGGCAAGAACTCCTTCTTTGACTGATCCATTTTGAACTACTTCAAAATCTTATCAAGGTATGTACTCATCGAAAGTCTTATCAAGCGTCTTGATCTATCTCTATAGATCTTGATGCCCAATATGTAAGCAGCTTCACCAAGGTCTTTCTTTGAAAAACTCCTTTCAAACACTCCTTTATGCTTTCCAGAAAATTCTACATCATTTCCGATCGACAATATGTCATTCACATATACTTATCAGAAAGGTTGTAGTGCTCCCACTCACTTCTTGTAAATACAGGCTTCACCGCAAGTCTGTATAAATTTATATGCTTTGATCAACTTATCAAAGCGTATATTCCAACTCCGATATGCTTGCACCAGTCCATAGATGGATCGCTGGAGCTTGCACATTTTGTTAGCACCTTTAGGATTGACAAAACCTTCTGATTGCATCATATACAATTCTTCTTTAATAAATTCATTAAAGAATGCAGTTTTTTTATCAATTTGCCAGATTTCATAAATGCGGCAATTGCTAACATGATTCGGACAGACTTAAGCATCGCTACGGGTGAGAAAGTCTCATCGTAGTCAACTCCTTGAACTTGTCGAAAACCTTTCGCAACAAGTAGAGCTTTGTAAACAGTAACATTACCGTCAGCGTCGGTCTTCCTCTTGAAGATCCATTTATTTTCGATGGCTTGCCAATCATAGGACAAGTCAACCAAAGTCCACACTTTGTTTTCATACATGGATCCATCTCAGATTTCATGGCCTCAAGCCATTTTGCGGAATCTGGGCTCATCATCGCTTCCTCATAGTTCGTAGGTTCATCATGGTCTAGTAACATGATTTCCAGAACTGGGTTGCCGTACCACTCTGGTGCGGAACGTACTCTGGTTGATCTACGACGTTCAGTAGAAACTTGATCCGAAGTTTTATGATCATCATCATTAACTTCCTCACTGATTGGTGTAGGAATCACTGGAACAATTTTCTATGATGTACTACTTTCCAATTCGGGAGAAGGTACAATTACCTCATCAAGTTCTACTTTCCTCCCACTCACTTCTTTCTAGAGAAACTCCTTCTCTAGAAAGGATCCATTCTTAGCAACGAATATCTTGCCTTCGGATCTGTGATAGAAGGTGTACCCAACAGTTTCTTTTGGGTATCCTATGAAGATTTACTTCTCCGATTTGGGTTCAAGCTTATCATGTTGAAACTTTTTCACATAAGCATCGCAGTCCCAAACTTAAAAAAAAATGACAGCTTAGGTTTCTCGTCAAACCACAGTTCATACGGTGTCATCTCCACGGATTTAGATGGTGCCCTATTTAACGTGAATGTAGCTGTCTCTAATGCATAACCCCAAAAGCAATAGTGGTAGATCGGTAAGAGACATCATCGATCGCACCATATCTAATAAAGTACGGTTATGACGTTTGGACACACCATTACACTGTGGTGTTCCAGGTGGTGTGAGTAGTGAAACTATTTCACATTGTTTTTACTGAAGGCCAAACTCGCTAACTCGAATATTTTACCTCTACGATCATATCGTAGAAACTCTTATTTTCTTGTTACGATGATTCTCCACTTCACTCTAAAATTCTTTGAACTTTTCAAATGTTTCAGACTTGTGCTTCATTAAGTAGATATACCCATATCTGCTGAAATCATCAGTGAAGGTCAGAAAATAACGATTCCCGCTGTGAGCTTCAACACTCATTGGTCTGCATACATCAGTATGTATGATTTCCAACAACTCTGTTGCTCGCTCCACAGTTCCGGAGAACGGAGTTTTAGTCATCTTGCCCATGAGGCATGGTTCGCAAGCACCAAGTGATTCATAATCAAGTAATTCCAAAAAGTCCATCACTATGGAGTTTCTTCATGCGCTTTACACCAATATGACCTAAACGGCAGTGCCACAAATAAGTTGCACTATCATTATTAACCTTGCATCTTTTGGCTTCAATATTATGAATATGTGTATCACACGACCGAGATCCAACAAACTATTTTCATTGGGTGTATGACCATAGAAGGTTTTATTCATGTAAACAGAACAACAATTATTCTCTAACTTACATGAATAACCGTATTGCAATAAACATGATCAAATCATATTCATGCTCAACACAAACACGAAATAACACTTATTTAGGTTCAACACTAATCCCGAAAGTATAGGGAGTGTACGATGATGATCATATCAATCTTGGAACTACTTCCAATACACATCGTCACTTCATCCTTTAACTAGTTTCTGTTCATTATGCAACTCCTATTTCGAGTTACTACTCTTTAGCAAATAAACCAGTATCAAATACCGAGGGGTTGCTATGAACACTAGTAAAATACACATCAATAATCTGTATATCAAATATACCTTTGTTCACTTTGCCATCCTTCTTATCCGCCAAGTGTCTAGGGCTGTTCCACTTCCAGTGACCATTTCCTTTGCAGTAGAAGCACTTAGTTTCAGGCTTGAGTTTAGCTTTGGGTTTCTTCATGGGAGTGACAACTTGCTTGTCAGTCTTCTTGAAGTTCCCCTTCTATCCCTTTGCCCTTTACTTGAAACAAGTGGTCTTGTTAACCATCAACACTTGATGCTCTTTCTTGATTTCTACCTTTGCCGATTTCAGCATCGCGAAGAGCTCGGGAATTACTTTCGTCATCCCTTGCATATTATAGTTCATCACGAAGTTCTACTAACTTGGTGATAGTGACTAGAGAACTTTGTCAATTACTATCTTATCTGGAAGATTAACTCCCACTTGATTCAAGCAATTGCAGTACCCAGACAATCTGAGCACATGCTCACTGGTTGAGCTATTCTCCTCCATCTTGTAGGCAAAGTACTGTCAGAGGTCTCATACCTCTCGACACGGGCATGAGTACGAAATACTAATTTCAACTCTTGGAACATCTTATATGCTCTGTGGCGTTCAAAACGTTTTTGAAGTCCCGATTCTAAGCCGTAAAGTATGGTGCACTAAACTATCAAGTAGTCATCATATCGAGCTTTTGTCAAAACGTTCATAACGTCTGCATCTGCTCCTGCAATAGGTCTGTCACCTAGCGGTGCATCAAGGACATAATTCTTCTGTGTAGCAATGAGGATAATCCCCAGATCACGGAACAATTCCGCATCATTGCTACTAACATCTTTCAACTTAGTTTTCTCTAGGAACATATAAAAAATAAACGTGGAGCAACATTGCGAGCTATTGATCTACAACATAGATATGCTAATACTACCAGGACTAAGTTCATGATAAATTAAAGTTCAATTTAATCATATTATTTAAAGAACTCCCACTTAGATAGACATCCCTCCGGTTATCTAAATGATCACGTGATCCAAATCAACTAAACCATGTCCGATCATCACGTGAGATGGAGTAGTTTCAATGGTGAACATCTTATGTTGATCATATCTACTATATGATTCACGCTCGACCTTTCGGTCTCCAGTGTTCCGAGGCCATATCTGCATATGCTAGGCTCGTCAAGTTTAACCCGAG
The DNA here is from genome assembly GCA_902687465.1 of Secale cereale. Classification (NCBI taxonomy): domain Eukaryota; kingdom Viridiplantae; phylum Streptophyta; class Magnoliopsida; order Poales; family Poaceae; genus Secale; species Secale cereale. Next base: position 691,384,055 of record LR738715.1, read on the forward strand.
TATTCTGCGTGTGCAAAACTGGCTTACACCCGTTGTATTTGAACGTAGAGCTTATCACACCCGATCATCACGTGGTGTCTCGGCACGACGAACTTTCGCAACGGAGCATACTCAGGGAGAACACTTATACCTTGAAATTTAGTAAGGGATCATCTTATAATGCTACCGTCGTTCTAAGCAAAATAAGAAGCATAATAAGATAAACATCACATGCAATCAAAATATGTGACATGATATGGCCATCATCATCTTGTGCTTTTGATCTCCATCTCCAAAGCACCTTCATGATCACCTTCGTCACCGGCGCGACACCTTGATCTCCATCGTAGCATCGTTGTCGTCTCGCCAACTACTGCTTCTACGACTATCGCTACCGCTTAGTGATAAAGTAAAGCAATTACATGGCGACTGCATTTCATACAATAAAGCGACAACCATATGGCTCCTGCCAGTTGCCGATAACATTACAAAACATGATCATCTCATACAAAACCGTATAATTCATCATGTCTTGACCATATCACATCACAACATGCCCTGCAAAAACAAGTTAGACGTCCTCTACTTTGTTGTTGCAAGTTTTACGTGGCTGCTACGGGCTTAGCAAGAACTGTTCTTACCTACGCATATAAATCCACAACGATTTTTCGTCAAGTATGTGCTGTTTTAACCTTCACAAGGACCGGGCGTAGCCACACTTGATTCAGCTAAAGTGAGAGAGACAGACACCCGCCAGTCACCTTTAAGCAACGAGTGCTCGTAACAGTGAAACCAGTCTCGCGTAAGCGTACGCGTAATGTCGGTCCGGGCCGCTTCATCTCACAATACCGCAGAAGCAAAGTATGACATGCTGGTAAGCAGTATGACTATTATCGCCCACAACTCATTGTGTTCTACTCGTGCATATCATCTACGCATAGACCTGGCTCATGATGCCACTGTTGGGGAACGTTGTATTTTAAAATTTTCCTACGATCACGCAAGATCTATCTACTAGATGCATAGCAACGAGAGGGAAGAGTGTGTCTACGTACCCTCGTAGACCGGGAGCGGAAGCGTCAACTGACGCGGTTGATGTTGTCGAACTTCTTCGCGATCCAATGGATCAAGCACCGAATGTACGGCACCTCCGCGTTCAGCACACGTTCAGCTTGATGACGTCCCACGAGCTCTTGATCCAGTTGAGCTTCACGGGATAGTTTCGTCAGCACGACGGCGTGGTGACGGATATGATGTATTCACCGGCGCAGGGCTTCGCCTAAGCACCGCGACGGTATGACCGAGGTGTGTTTCTGTGGAGGGGGGCACCGCACACGGCTGGAACAATTCAACTTGTGTGTCTTTGGGTGCCCCCCTGCCCCCGTATATAAAGGAGCAAGGGGGAGGCCGGCCGGCCCTTGTTTGGTGCGGCTAGAGGTGCAATCCTACTAGGAATAGGATTGCAATCCTATTCCTAGTAGGAATCACCAAAGAAGGAAGAGAGGGAAAGGAAAAGAGGGAGAGGTGGCGCCCCCCAATCCTAGTCCAACTAGGAACCCTAGGTGGGGCGCCGGCCAGCCCTATGGGCTGCCTCTCTCTTTCCCTTAAGGCCCACTATGGACCATCCCCCTTCGTAGGGGGTTCCGGTAACCCCCTCCGGCAATCCCGTTAAATCCGAAACTTTTCCGGAACACTTCCGGTGTCCGAATATAGTCGTCCAATATATCAATCTTTATGTCTCGGACATTCCGAGACTCCTCGTCATGTCCGTGATCTCATCCGGGACTCCGAACTACCTTCGGTACATCAAAACTCATAAACTCATAATACCGATCGTCATCAAACGTTAAGCGTGCGGACCCTACGGGTTCGAGAACTATGTAGACATGACCGAGACTCATCTCCGATCAATAACCAATAGCGGAACCTGGATGTTCATATTGGCTCCTACATATTCTACGAAGATCTTTTATCGGTCAAAACTGCATAACAACATACGTTGTTCCTTTTGTCATCGGTATGTTACTTGTCCGAGATTTGATCGTCGGTATCTCCATACCTAGTTCAATCTCGTTACCGGCAAGTCTATTTACTCGTACCGTAACACATCATCTCGTGACTAACTCATTAGTATTTTTGCTTGCAAGGCTTATTGTGATGTGTGTTACCGAGGGGGCCCAGAGATACCTCTCCGACACTCGGAGTGACAAATCCTAATCTTGATCTATGCCAACACCACAAATACTTTCGGAGACACCTGTAGAGCATCTTTATGATCACCCAGATACGTTGTGACGTTTGATAGCACACAAGGTGTTCCTACGATATTCGGGAGTTGCATAATCTCATAGTCATAGGAACATGTATAAGTCATGAAGAAAGCAATAGGAGTAAAACTAAACGATCAAAATGCTATGCTAACGGATGGGCCTAGTCCATCACATTATTCTCCTAATGATGTGATCCCGTTGATCAAATGACAACTCATGTCTATGGTTAGGAAACATAACCATCTTTGATCAATGAGCTAGTCTAGTAGAGGCATACTAGGGACACTCTGTTTTGTCTATGTATTCACACATGTACTAAGTTTCCGGTTAATACAATTCTAGCATGAATAATAAACATTTATCATGATATAAGGAAATATAAATAACAACTTTATTATTGCCTCTAGGGCATATTTCCTTCAATCATGTCATATTTATCTTTGCATCTCAACTTAAATAAATCGTGTGGACCTTCGGTCCATTTAAATCGAGGGAAGGTGACTTCTCTTTATAACATAGAAAAGCCTCTCAATATTTAGGGAGCTATATTAAAAATATTCCATTGTTTGGGATCACCGTAACACACTTGCAATATTTCCCCATGTCTTTTCCACTTCGAGTTCTCCTACAAAAACCTTGCCAATAATTCTTTCCGTTGTTTCGAGGTTCCTCCGAAAATTTGAACATTTTTGGACACTTCATTAATCAAGTCTTAGTTCAAACCCATTTGAATTAAAATTCAAATGTGTTTGAATTTACATCCTTCTTTCATGCCACTTATAATTTTCTTGGATCATGCTTATTTTTATGAGCCCGGGAAAATTTAACCCATGCCCTAACTCTATTTCTAACACCTCCTTCTTTTATTTCTCCTTTGCGGTTTTCTGTTTTTTTGGAAAACAGCAGCAATTTAAAAAGGAAGAAAACTCCTCCAGCTAGGCCTTCTGGCCCGTCTTCTCCTCCTCCCTCTAGGCCTCAGCCACCTCCCAGCCATTTTATCTCCTCCCCGGCCCAACTTCTCAGGCCCGAGGCCCAGCCTCCTTTTTCTCCCCTCGTAACCCTAGCTCCCGGCCGCTCCTTCCGCCCGACCGCCGCCACCACTCGTCCCTCTCGCTCGCTCACAGCCCGCACCCGATCCCTCGACCCCGCACCCTCGTACCTCGCCCGTTCCTCTCCCCTAACCCTAGCATGCGACCCGCACCCGCAGCTCCTCCCTCTCTTCCCCTCGTGCGCCGCTGCCACACTCGACCCGCTCTCCCATCTCTTTCCCTCGAGCGAGCCCCACCCTTCTGCCTCGCTCGCCTCCGCCCGAACACCCCGATCTCCAGGCCCGCGACCGCAGCCTCCCCCCTCCGCTCGTCCCAGTCGCCCCTCAGCGCCGCACTCATCCCCGTCCCCCTCTCCCTTTGCCCCGACCGCTCCTCCCGTCCCCTCGCTTCTCCCTCTCGCTATCTCCCTCGCTCCCTCGATCCCCAAACCCCTTCCCTCGATCCTCCCCGTCGACCTCCATCGTCCCGTTTCTCCTGCTTCGTCCGCACCACCGGCCCTCAGGCCCTCCGCCGCCAGGACGCCGCACCGCGTCGAGGCCGAGCCGCCGCTCGAGGCGCTCGAAGCGTGTCCTCCAGTCCTGCGCGTCGGCCCTCCTCCTCCCGCGGCCAGGGGCGCGCCCGCTGGACCTCCGCGACCGCGGCTCCTCCATCCCGAGCGCCTCGTCCCTCCCTCGGCCAGGCAGATCGCCTCCTCGCCTCCAGGTCCTCCAGGCCGCACGCCGGTCCGAGGCTGCAGCAACACCAGGCCGGCCCGCGCCTCTCCTCCGCCGAGGCTCTGCTTCGTCTCCTCGCTTCTCCGCCTCCCCATGGCACCCTCGAGCAGCTCACCTCCAGCACCGTTCCATTCTTCCCGCGGTCTTCCTCCGCGCGCCAAGGCAGCAGCGCCCTCCGTGCCCCGATGGCCTCGACAGCGACTAGCGTGCTGCCGCTTTTGTTCTTTTGTTTTGCCTTGTACTGTGGTTTTGTCAGATGAGCTCCGTGAACGACTTCATGAACGAGTACCACGGCGACCCGACCAAGTACCCCTTCGGATGCGTCAAGTTCGACTACACATGGAGATCCCAAGTACCCCTACCGTCGCCCCGTGTGCCTCTACGGAATGTCTACGAACTCGACGCCGGAACGACTACTTCCTCTACGACGTGAACGCCTTCTTCCTCTACGTTTCGAACCGCCCCGAAACGCACGCTTCAAAGGTATAACGAGACGACCCCATGGATGACCCGTGAGATGCTTGTTGTGTTGTATGAAATGTCTCCCTTGTGTGCTCCGTGCTTGTTTCGACCTTTTGTCATGTTCTTCGGTTGCCTCGTCACCGACTCGTGGGAACCCGGTAACGGGATCGCCCCACCTTTCATCTCGTGTGACTCGATCACGCCATCTATCTTTTGCACCGGTCTCTCAACGAGTTACCGGAACCGATATGATGCGTTGCATCATTTTCGGATCGTTGCCATGGTACCTTTCCTTTCACCACGGTGACAAATGCTTCATCTCTCTTCTTGTCATCTTTTAATAAAACTTGCATAAAACTTGATCATGTCATCCGCATCATTTAACAACATTATAATGTGTGTTTGTTGTTGTTTAATAATTACTAAACATGCTCATGGGGATTTTCCGGAATATGTTGTTGTTATTTCCGGCCTCATTTAAAATGTCTAAATAGGTAGTTTATTTTTGCTTCACCTCTTGCCATGTTAAAAACATTTAATCTTGTCTTGTAAATAACGAGAGTCAATTAAATAATTATAATGTGGTGTTTCGTCAATATGCAACTCGTTGCATATTGAGCTCCACTTAACTTGTAGTTTTGTTTGTGCACTTTGCCATGCCTTGCATATTTAAACCGGACATGCATCATACTTGTTTGTGCATCGTATGCCATGTTTAAGCTTGTGTGTTTACCGTGTTGTTTCTTCTTTCCGGTTGCTTCTCTTGTTAGCTTCGGTTTCGTTCCGGAGTTGTGAGGATTCTCTCGTCTGTGTTGCTCCGTCTACTTCATGGATCCGTTCTTCTCCCTTGTGGAATCCCAGGCAAGATGACCGAACCCCGATAACATTACTATCTTTGCCTATTGCTAGAGTATCGCTCTTTAGTATATTGCCTCCATGCCCATGCTTTCCTGTCAGCCTCCTATTTGTAACCATGAACCTGTCTAACCACCCTACCTATGCAAACCGTTGCTTGGCTATACGTAGGCTTCGCTCAGCCCCTCTTATAGCATTGTTAGTTGCAGGTGAAGATTGAAGATGCTGGCTTCATGTTGAAGTTTGGTTGGGTTATATCACACTATATAAATGCTTAATTGAAATCATCTATATATTGGCAAGGGTGGAAGGCTAAGCCTTTTGCTTGGTGATTTGTTCCACTCATGCCGTTAGGAATCGTATAAATCGGTGTTATGTTCCTTGATTATGCGTTCCTAACACGGTTGGGGTGTATGGGACCCCCTTGATAAACCGCTAAGTGCTAAGTCTTTTCCAGCAAGTCCCAACATTTGGTACTATTTGCCTAATAACTAATAAAACTTGCATGTGGACTAGCTATCCCTTTTATTTTAATTCAACCCCCCGGGCCAGTGCTCCACATGAGTGTTGGTCCGAAACGAGCAGACTGTGGGGCCACCTCAAGGAAACTTGAGGTTTGGTAAAAACCTGTAGGATGACTCATCCGGTCGTGTCCTGAGACTTAGATACGCGCGGCTACTATCAGGGTGTCGGCACGCCGGGAGGATTTGCTGGATTAGCCTTACCTTAGTTCGGTTTAACTTGAGCACGGGATTCCGAGAATACTCGGGTCTTCCCACCTATGGAGTTGCGACTCCGCGGATCGTGGGCTTGTAATGGGTCAAGTTGGAACACCCCTGCAGGGTTTGAACTTTCGAAAGCCGTGCCCGCGGTTATGTGGCAGATGGGAGCTTGTTAATATCCGGTTGTAGAAAACTTGACACAATGTTTCAATACACTACCAGCGTGTGTACCGTGACTATCAATTTCCGAATAGGGATTCGGGAGTTGAACACGGTGGGGTTATGTTTGACCGGCTTTAGTTAGGATCACTTCGTGATCATCTCTCGACCGAGGCACTTCTCTTCTCGCTCTCGTATACGTAAGCTAGTGCTAGTTGCTGCTGTAGACTCTTGTTGTTCCTTCACCTCTTGTTATTTCTTCAGCCTTGTCCTCACCCAAGGCCTAAATAGTCTTGTTACCCGGGAACGGGATTGCTGAGTCCTCTGTGGCTCACAGTTACTTCACCACACCAGATGCAGGTTTAGCCGAGTTTGAAGCAGGAGATGGATCAGTACTTCATCGGGAGTTCGATGAAGAGTTTGGCCGTATGCTTGTGACGTTTCGATGTTCAGTAGTGGTTTCTACTAGGATTCGATCCTGACCTGTGGCGTTATGTTGTTTTGGTATCTTTCTTTTGGATCTTCACCCGTAGTCGGGTTGTGATGTTTTGAATGATGATTGTTTATGTAATGTATTGTGTGAAGTGGCGAGTGTAAGCCAACTATCTTCTTTTGCAATTTAATCCCTCTTTTACATGAGTCGTGCAAAGATACCAAACTTGAGATCATTCTAGGATGGGCTTATACCTTTAAGTCGTGCCTCGACACGTAGGAGGTATAGTCCCATCCTGGGCATTACACAGTCTTTCTCGGAAACTGTGTACCTCGGACCTTCGAAAAGCATCCACTATAACAATCTATGGCAATACTCCCGAACTACCTCCCCAGTACTGGGTGATGTCGGGGTTATCTTGCCACTGGCCGTATAGGAGAGATTTTCGATGTCGGCCGTCTTAAGTATTTAGTACTGCCGCGATATGCTTGTGACGACAATACCCCGAAGCTCAACTCCCCGGGACACTGCCACAACCCCTAATGTCAGGAGGCATCGAGAACAATATTCTCGTCACAAGAACATCGAAACAATCCTAGAATACTCGCGAGATTCCTAAAAAAAATTTGGTGCAATTTTTGAAGATAGAAGAGACAAGAGTAGACGTCAGGAGTCCTCACCAGAGAGAAAGGGGATGAGAAGCAAAGAAATCCTACTCTCCGATATAATATATAGGACTCAAAAATATTTTCAGTGTGTGCCTAGACTCGACCGTCAATGATTCGATCAAACAGTGGGGGCTCCTAGGTCGAAGAAGGCTCTGAATACCAACTTGTAATGCCCAGGATGGAACTATACCTCCTACGTGTCGAGGCACGACTTAAAGGCATAAGTCCATCCTAGAATGATCTCAAGTTTGGTAATCTTTGCACATCTCATGTAAAAGAGGGGAATTGTAAACATAAATAGTTGGCTTACACTCGCCACGTCACACAAATACAATACATGTCTCAAACATCATACATTAAGAATATCACAACCCTCTAAGGGCAAAACCAAATGTCAAGATACCACACTTAAATAAATCCACAGGTCGGATCGAATCCTAGTAGAAGTCTCCACTACTGATCATCCGGATAACGATCATAGTACCGACTACGCTCCTCGTCGTACTCCCAGTCCAGCTCGGTGCCATCACCTGGATTGCTCACAACTGGACCTGCATCTGGTGTGGTGAAGTAACTATGAGCCACAGAGGACTCAGCAATCCCGTTCCCGGGTAACAAGACTATTTAAGCCTTGGGAGAGGATAAGGCTGAAGAAAAGAGTAAGTGTCTACAGCAGCAACTAGCAACTAGCTTACGTGAGTGAGAGCGAGAAGAGAAGCCTTGGTCGAGAAGTGATCACGAAGTGATCCTAGCTACAAGCTCAACAGACATAACCCCTCCGTGTTCAACTTCCGAATCCCTATTCGGAAATTGACAGTCATGGAACACACGCTGGTAGTGTATTAGAAACATTGTGTCAAGTTATCTACAACCGGATATTAACAAGCTCCCATCTGCCACATAACCGCGGGCACGGCTTTCGAAAGTTCATAACCCTGCAGGGGTGTTCCAACTTGACCCATTACAAGCCCACGATCCGCGGAGTCGCAACTCCAAAGTGGGAAGACCCGAGTATTCTCGGAATCCCGTGCTCAAGATACTCCGAACTAAGGTAAGGCTAATCCAGCAAATCCTCCCGGCGTGTCGACACCCTGATAATAGCCGCGCGTATCTAAGTCTCAGGACACGACCGGATGGGCGAAGCTACGGGTTTTTACCAGCCCTTGAGTTTCCTCGAGGTGGCCCCGCAGGCTCCCCGTTTCGGACCAACACTCATGTGGAGCACTGGCCCGGGGTTGTTGATTAAGAAAAAGGGTTTATAACTCCCTATGCAAGTTTAATTTGTTATTAGGCAAATATTACCAATGTTGGGACTTGCTGGAAAAGACTTAGCAGTTAGCGGTTTATCGAGGGGGTCCCATACACCCCAACCGTGTTAGGAACGCATAATCAAGGAACATAACACCGGTTTATACGGTTCCTAACGGCATGAGTGGAACAAATCACCAAGCAAAAGGCTTAGTCTTCCACCCTTGTCAATATATAGATGATTTCATTTTTAAGCATTTATATAGTGTGATATAACCCAACAAAACTTCAACATGAAGCAAGCATCTTCGATCTTCACCTGCAAATAGCAACGCTATAAGAAGGGCTGAGCGAAGCGTACTTAGCCAAGCAACGGTTTGCGTAGGTAGGGTGGTTAAACATGGCAATGGTTACAAGTAGGAGGCTGACAGGAAGAACATGGGCATCGAGGCAAAACTACAGAGCGAAACTACTAGCAATAGGCAAAGATAGTAATGTTATCGGGGTTCGGTCATCTTGCCTGAAGAGAAGTCGTTCGGATCGTAAGAAGGGTCCTTGTGCTCAACCTCGTTGGTAACCTCGTGCTCGTACTCGTACTCAGTCTCAGCTTCCGGCTCTAAACAATACAATCACACAAGGCACAAATCAACAAGATGCAATGCACACTTGAAAATGATGGATGCATGATGGATGCACTAAGGATGCACACGGAGCACGGAAAATAGCACTCAAGCAAAACACCTCAAAACATGATAACAATAAGATATTATGAATCTACACAGAAAATCAATCAAGTTTCATATAAGACTCGCTGAAATCGGAGTTACGGGCTAAAAGTTATGCCCGAAACAAGAAATGAGCGAAAGCTGAAAATTACAGCAACATAGCAACTTCGGAGCACTAGAAAAATAAGCTACAGCACTCAAACAACATGGAAAAGAGCATGAACATAAACTAGACATATACTACAGCAAATAAGTCCAAAGGTGCACCCCCAAAGGAGCCATGGATCAATAGCAATAAGCTTGGACATATTGAACTTGACAATAAAATTCTGGCAGCATAATTTTATTGAAACTTTGGAGCAAAAGTTAAACATGCTACATACACTTGAATAAGCATGTGAGAACATGGATGTAAAGCCAACAATATATACTACAAGGAACAATCAAGATCCACTCCAAAACTATCATGGTTTGTCCTAGAGCAGCAAGCAAACATGGCATCGGAACGTTACAGATTTCAGACTTAGTGAAAAACCACTAAGTCCTAAAACAGCAGTTTCATCATGGCATCTAAACGAGCAAGTTTAAGTCACCTCGAAACTAAACATGGCAAGTGGTAAGCACCACATCAAAGTACACATGAAGGTAATTCCGAAACATACAAGCATGCATCATGGAGATAAACACAACGATTGCAACGAGCTCAACAAGATGGCATTTCATAACAAGTGAAACAACATCACAGCCACATGGCACTTTGCAACGATGATAAACATGGCAAGAATAAATCTATCATGCAACCTATCACCAACAACATGTAGAGCATGGCAAGACGAACACGTGGACATGTCATTTGCATCATTCGGACATACGAGCTAAAAGATAACACATGGCAAAGATGACATAAAAACATCACATAGCAGCAATTATACCGGGATGCACTCTTGCAACGGCAAAACAAGCATCTAGATGATCTCTAACATGCATGACACCAAAAGATAAAACGTAGTGCTATTCACCACGAACGCCTGGACATGCTACTTGCGCGAATCGGACAAACACACACAAAGTTATCCTTAGTTGAAAATTGCATCAGAAACTGAAATGTCAGGGACTTAGAGGAATTTAGGGGGGGGAGTCAACCTCAGATCTGAAGCAAAAGGGCCTTAGCCCGCGGATCTGGTGCGGCGGCTGGAAGTGGCGGCCCAGGCGAGGCTGGATCCGGCCTGGAAGCGGCTTGGGTCCGCGGGGAAGGAAGCGGCCCGGGTCGGAGGGGACGCCTGGCACGGTACGGGATGGAGGCGGCCCGCAGTGGCTGGATGGAGTGGGCCCGCCCGACGTGGCGGCTCGCGGCTCGCGGCGAGGAGCAGACGGGCCGTGGCGGCGGGGAGGCCCAGGCGAAGCTGCGGGAGGCCGGGCCTCGGGCGACCGGAGGGAACAGCTGCGGGCCGGCGGAGCGATCGATCGGGGCCTCCTGCCCCGATCCGATCGGCGGAGTGGCCGAGGTTCCTGGCGAGCGGAGGAGCTGGCGCTCCGAAGCGTTGACCCGGCGGCTGGGAGCGAAGGGAAAAATGGATCTGGTCGGGGCGCTCGATCGCAGGAGCGGCGGCGGCTGCTAGTCCCTGCGGGATTCGAGGTGGAGACTGGAAAGAGATGTTTTGGGTCTGATGTAGCACAAAAATTGAGGAGATTTAGGGAGAAGCTAGGGATCCCCAAAATGGACCTAGGGGGGGGATCTATAAATAGCAGATTTTCTAGGGTTAGGGGATTTAGGTGTGTTTAGAGCCCTCCGATCGCGATCCGACGGATCCGATCGCGGGGGGAAGTTTAGATGGGCCTATGAGAGGGTAGTGGACTGCAGTAGGGGTGTTTCTGGGACACAAAGTGAAGGCACTTTGGGCCCACACGAATAACTGATGGGATAGCAAACGGAGTCCAAACGCGACGAGATTTGACAGGCGGGTTACACACAACAAAACAACAACACACGTCAAGTCTCGCGGCACACCGGTAACGTTACACGGCCAAACAACAAAGTAGGTCTACGGGACGCCACGGACACATGAGGGAGCTCCGGAACGCGAAACGGACAACGGGAAGGAACACGTGGAACCGGATGCAACCGACAACACAAATGCAATGCGATGCACATGTCTACATGATATGAATGAATGCCACACACTCACACAACAAAACGACGAAAACTCGAAAGACAAAGAATCCGGAATGGAAATAGATGAAGCCGGAGATATATTATATGCCCAAAAGGGAAAGTATTACATCCGGGGCATTACAGACACACAACAACACCGGGCCATCCTAGCGTCTCCACTCGGTGGGACACACCCTCACTTGGGCCGGCCCATGCATCGCCAGTCGGTGAGACACCCTCCACCACTCGGCTGCCCCGCGCATCACCATTCGATTGGACACGCCTTCACTCGGTTACCCCGCACGTCACCATCGGTTGGTCACCTTTTCACCACCGGGCCATCCTAGCGTCGCCGGTCGGTGAGACACACAACACCACCGGGACATCCTAGCGTGGCCACTCGGTGGGACACACCCTCACTTGGGCCGCCTCGTGCATCGCCAGTCGGTGAGACACCTCTCTACCACTCGGTCGCCCCGCGTGTTGCCATTCGGTTGGACACGCCTTCACTCAGTTACCCCGCGTGCTGCCACTCGGTTGTGCACATCTTCACCACTCGGCCGCCCCGCGTGTCGCCACTCGGTTGTGCATGTATTCACGACTCGTCTGCCCCGCGTGTCGTCACTCGGTTGTACGCGTCCTTGTCCCTTGGACACCCGCGCGTCGCCACTCGGTTGTGCACGTCTGCACCACTCGGCCGCCCTGCGCGTCGCTACTCGGTTGTGCACGTCTTCACCACTCCGCTACCCCTCGCGTCGCCACTCGGCTGTGCACGTCTTCACCACTCGGCCGCCCCGCGCATCGTCACTCTATTGTGCACGTCTT
>LR738715.1:691396547-691510095 GCA_902687465.1 Secale cereale
CCGCGCGTCATCACTCGGTTGTGCACGTCTTCACCACTCGGCCGCCCAGCGCGTCTCCACTCGGCTGTGCATGTCTTCAACACTCAGCCGCCCACGTGTCGCCACTCGGTTGTGCATGTCTTCACCACTCGGCCGCCCCGCGCATCATCACTCGGTTGTACACGTCCTCGCCCCTCGACCGCCCCGTGTGTCACCATCAGTTGGACATGTCTTCACCAGCACACCCCCAACACGGAAACAACTAAGTTACTCATATGAAACCTCATATCGCACTCTACAACAAGCTTACCTCTTTCGAGCTTCACTCGGGGGCTGCGCACAGCCGTGTTCTATGCCGCCCTCAGGGGTTATGCCCATTTCATCAACCTATTGATCACATCAGGAATATTTTTCTGACCATACATGCTCGGTCCGCCAAAGATCTATGAGTGTAGCACCGTCCACTTGGACGATCGCCCAAATCATTACCTGGAGTCATCTTCAGGACCGCAAAAGGGTGAAAACGACGCTCCTCTAGGGATACACTTGGCCTTTATTCTAGGCCTAAAGGCACGAGTTTCACAAACTTGGACTCAGAGATGGCATGTGCTGGTGTTCCCCCAGGATAATGATTGGCCTCTCTCCGAAGAGTCAGCCCACACACTAGCCTGACGACTCAGGTTTCATGGCACGTCGACATCGGACCACTAGTCTATCTCCTCTGGGAGACATACGAGTGCCACCAAGTTTTTCCTTACAGTCAACATACCCCGATCAGTCAGGAAGCACATGTACTCTTACAAATACCCCTTTTATGCAAAAGCTAACAGTCAACGTAAGAAGTACTACTGGAACGTTTACACCCTGGAGTGTCCAGCTTTTTTCTACAGTCCGCCGTTTCAAGGCCGAATTCATTCATCGTGCCGAGTGCACGAAGATTCGCTTGATTGATCCAGTTCCAGGTTGAATTTATTTATCGTGCCAAGTGCATGAAGATCAGTCTGACTGACTCAGCTCCAGGCTTAGCTTATTTACCATGCCAAGCGCTTGAAGATCCATCTGATTGACTCAATTTCAAACTAAAAGATATTTACCATGCCGACTACATGGAGGTTTACCGTGAGACTTACACCCTCTGCCAAACTCTCTAGTTCGACAGAGGCTCGAGGACTACACCCAGTGGGTGCACTCAGCGTGCCCCCACTAGAAGAGAACTCGGAAGAAACATTTTGCTTGGTCAAGTCCAACATTAACATTCAAATACAACAAACCCTAAAGACTCCAACTGACTATCAGCAATGAGTCGGAGTCTCGTGGACTAGACCATATGGGTGCGCTGATCGCGCACCCATAGAACAAAATTCCGAGTATTATGTTACTCGATGCAAGACCAGCTCTAGATCCTCAAGTGCTACTCGACCTCCGAGTCGGAGAGGAACAAGTTCGACCAGTACCAGCTAAGAATATTTTTAGTTCTCTTAGACTCCCGCCGACTACCCACAGTCGACGGCGGTCTCGGGGACTACACCCAGTGGGTGCACTCAACGTGCACCCACTGGAGTAATCTCCACTCGGTACGGCCTGACCAGTCCAAGTGACGAACAACAAACAAACAACTTCTAAGGCTCCCGTCGACTACCCAAAAAAATTTCTATATGGTGAGTTCAACACTCCTCCATGGACCTGTTTTGAGCCTTCTTCTAGGACTCAAAGCATGAAACTCATAAGTTTGGATCTAGAACCGACTTGTATTGACGTTCCTCCGAGATAAGAATGGCATCTCTCTGAGAGAGCAGTCCATGCGTCAATCTTGTTGCCCGAATTTAATGACACACCCATACTCTGATCACGAGTTAACCTCTTCCGAGAGATGAACGACTGTCACCAAGTTTCTCCTCGCGGTCACTTACCCAAATCAGTCGGGAAGCGCAGTGCCAAAATCCATTGAAATTTTGTTCAAACCTTGGTGGTTTGAGAGCACAATGACGGGTACTGAGTGTTTTCGTAATCACTCAGGGCCAAACTGTGTCTTTCACAAACTCGTGTTGAAAAATCTCAACCGATTTGGGGGCTAATGTTGGGGACACACATAATAGGTAGGCCCACGAAGGGTCGAAATATCATAAAACATGGGGTCCACACATTAGGTGGGTCCATATATGTCAGGCCCAAGATGCGATTCTATCCCGATCACGTGACACTTACGTGATTGGGGCACAACAGCATTTCGGGCGCTTAGCAAGATGGATATCATTACATCGTAACATTACATAAATACATGGGGATACAACAATACATACAATTCACAAGAATACAACAACATCAATACAAGGCATCCAACTACAGATGCAAACATGAAAAACACAACGACATCCATCTGCTATCCCAGGCTGCCGACCCGGAACCTAACCCAAGACTGAAGAAGAAGAAGAAGAAGAAGAAGAAAGAACACCAACACAAAGTACATCGCTCTCGCATCAAGTCTCGGAAACCTGCACCTGCAACTGTTGTTGTAGTATCTGTGATCCACAAGGACTCAGCAATCCCATAACCATGGGTAACAAGACTAGCAAAGCTTAAAAGGGAAGGGAGAGGTGAAGTGGTGAGGTTGCAGCAGCGGCTAAGCATATATGTGGTGGCTAACTTACGAGTACAAGAATAAGATGAGCATCTACAAAAACGGTCGCAAACTAGTAATGATCGCTAAAGATCCTGAACTACCTACGAGTCAAACATAACCCCACCGTGTTCTCTTCTCAAGTGAAAAGAGACAGTCACGGTTACTCACATGGTTCGTGTATTTTATCTCGGATCCTTTGTCAAGTTTTCTACAACCGGACATTAACAAATTCCAATATGCCACATAACCGCGGGCACGACTTTCGAAAGATTATAACCCTGCAGGGGTGTCCCAACTTAGCGCATCACAAGCTCCCATGATCAGGAGAGATAATAATAATATTACCCCTTATCTTAGGGAAGGCCCGATCAGACTCGGATTCCCGGTGCACAAGACATTTCGACAATGGTAAAACAAGTCCAGCAAGACCTCCCGGTGTGTCGACACCCTGATAGTAGCCGCACGTATCTCGTCTCAGGCCACGACCGGATGGGCGATGCTACAGGTAAAACCAGCCCCCGGGTTTCCCCAAGGTGGCCCTCCAGGCTCCCCGTTTGGGACCAACACCATCAGCACTAGCCCCCCTGCTATGTAGAAAGAATCCTTGAGGGCGCGACCCCCTATGCATTTTAATTAATTAATTAAGTTATTATTATGTTGCAACTTAAAACCAATGTTGGGCCTTGTTGGAGGAGTTTTATTCAAAGACGAACTGTCAAGGGGTCCCCATATACCCAACCGTGTAAGGAACGCAAAATCAAGGAACATAACGCCGGTTTATCGGCTCCTAAGGTGGCATGAGTGGAACAAAACACCGAGCAAAAGGCCAAGCCTTCCACCCATTGCCAAGTATATAGGTGTGTTAATAATAATAGTAGATATTGTGATATTCCCAAAACATCAACTTCCAACAAGGAACAATCTTCATCTTCACTTGCAACTAACAATGCTATAAGAGGGGCTGAGCAAGCAGGTAACATAGCCAAACAACGGTTTGCTGAGAAGGTGTCAAGGTTAGAGGTTTCATTGCAACAAGGAGAGGGGCTAGCAATAAAGATGGGTAGCGCGACATATAACGATAGCATCGAGACATCTAGCATAGCAATGATAGTAAAGGTATCCAAGGTGATGGTCATCTTGCCTGAGATCCCGCAAGGAAGAAGAACGGTTCCATAAAGAAGACGAAGAAGAAGCCTCGAAGACGAACCACGTGAAGATGAACGAATCCTCACGATCGCAACGGAATAAGCACTAACGAGAAGAAGCAAGCAACACGGTAAACACACCACACAAGAACATGACAAGATGCTCAACCAAGTATGATGCAAGACAAGTCTATATGATGCAATTCATGGCAAGGGATGAAGCTTCAACCAAGTATGATGCAAGATGCTCAACCAAATATGATGCAAGACAAGTCTATATGATGCAATTCATGGCGGCGGGCGAGGGGATCGACGGCGGGGCGAGCAATCGCGATGGGGCGACCGGCGACGGGGCTGGAGCGACGCGCTCCGGCGACCGGCGGTGGAGGCAGGCGGGGCGATGTGCCCGGCGGCGGCATGAGCGTCGAGTCGGCGGGGAGGAGCAGGGAGGCGCGGGCGCGGTCGGGCCCGGCGCGGGCCGGCCGTGGGCCGTGCTGGCCGCGGCGGTGCGGGGATATGGACGCGGACAGGTGGCGAGCCGCGGTTGGACGCAGACGGCGGCGGGGTGATGTGACAGCCTCTGATTGGCTGGGGTGAGGTGGAGGCTGGACATGTCCGGCGGTGGTGCGGACATGTCCGACGCGCGGAGGAGGACGGGGCTAGGGTTTCATCCGCAAATTTCGGGGGTGGACACATATTTATAGGTAGGGGGAGCTAGGAGAGTCCAAATGAGTAGCGGTTTTCGGCCACGCGATCACAATCCAACGACCGAGAGCATGGAGGTGGTTGGGATGGGCTAGTGGGCTGTTGGAAAGGGGTGCTGGGCCAAAAGAGAAAGGCTTCCAGCAGTTAACACGGTTAACCGTTGGGCTATCAAACGAACTCCAAATGCGACGAAATTTGACAGGCGGTCTACCTATGCTATAATAAGATCACACGCCAAGTTTCAACCCATTCTGAGAATGTTTTCCGGCCACTCATAAAATAAATAACCGGAGGTGCCGCAGGCCCGTGCAAGTGTGTCTGGGCTCAGAACGGACAACGGAAAGGACGGGCGGACTCGGACAGATGCAAGTTTTGAAAACATGCTGATGCAATGCACACGATGACATGACAAAATGCAACATGCAAGCAGATGACAAGGCAACGACAACGAATAACTGGCTGACACCTGGCGCATCGGTCTCGGGGTGTCTCAACACTCCCCTACTAACAAGAGATCTCGTCTCGAGATCTTAGGAACGAGACGGAAGAGAAAAAGGAAGAATAAAGTTCTTCGAGGACAAAAGAGTGAAACCAAAGAACCTTGAGAGGTTGAACAGCGGGAAAAGAAAGGATACAACGGAGACGAACAAAGTTGCAAAGACTTCGTTAAACAAGAGGAAGAAGGAATACGACGAGAATCAAGGAGGGTTAAGGATATGAAGCACGAGTTGAAGGAACAAGAATAAATTCGAAACCACTCTGGTTAATAAGATATAGGAGGGAATTGAACGAAGTAATTCGGCAGCACTTCGGCTGAAACTGAAAGAAATAGCACACCAGTTAAACATGAATGGAATGGAACAAGAACTTGAAAAGATGAAAACGATACTCGACGAGAGTAACAACACGATGCTCCAAAAGAATTGAGAAATGGAATGAAAGAACCGAGAAGAAGATGATTTTTTTTTTCACCACGAATGAATTGAAATAGCATCTTGAAGACAAAGGCTTGAACGGAGTTGTTGAAAAATCAACGACAAAAGAATTAACTTGTTGTGGACTTATAGAAATCATCTCAAAACTTGAGGTGAACTAAGCCACAACCAAAAGATGGATTAGCTGAGAATGAAGAATGCAAAACTCCACTTTAAAAGAATACGGAGAATTAATTGCACTTCGAGATGCAAGAAGAATAATGCTTGAGCTTCTCCACAAGGATTAGATGAACATTTGAAGAATGAATTATCTCATGAAGAACCACCATGAGGGACTCCGGTAATGAAAAGGATGATGATATAGAAGTGAATGATTCAAGAATAAGAATAAAGCCTTGCGATGATTTAGACGGGGTTCCGACGAGATAGCCGAGAAAATCTTTGAACTCCGGGGAAGAAAAAATGAAAGCACTTGGAACTAGAATTTATTCATCAAGAATAAACTCCGAAGGAAGGAATTAAACAACTTGATGAAAAGAATAAGAATTATGTTATGCTTATCCTTCACCAATTAAATTGATGAAAACAATGGATTCGCATACTACTTATTCTCGTTGAAAAGATTAAAGAGGGATATATCGCGAACTTGCCAAATTCTTCATGAACCACCGGTAGGATTGGAATAAAATGAATGAATTGATATGATAGCACCGGAAAGGAACTCTTGAGCGAACCACCATAAGAATTGAAGCCAAGTGAAGAAAAAGGGACGAACCACTGTAAGTAATTGAATTGAGTGAATACAAGAGAATGAATCGCCGGGAAGAATAAAGCACTTGAGGAAATTTAGATACAAGAGAACGAAGAGATCGCGAACTGATTAAAGAATACTTGGACGAAGCACCAGACGAATGTGAGACGAACGAAGCGGCATCAATGAAGAATATTTGGAGGACAAAGTTGAAAACTGAGAACGAAGAAATCTTCTGAATTGATGGCCTTCGGAGGAACACAAAGAAAAGAATTCTTGAAATACTCCGGAATAATGACAAGAGGAAAGGTTGAACCAATGATGAAAAGAATTTGAAAGCAATCTTGGAGAAGGCATATGACTGATGGAATCCATACTTACGTCACACTTGAAACGAATATAGGAATACTCCAGAAAAATTAGAAGAGTCAGGTAAGATCCTAGGAAATGACCTGTGGGTTATGAGCCCACCGAAGAGAAAACACCGTTGAAAGGATTGAAAAAGGGGATAATGCACTGGAACGATTGAAAAACTCGAATGAGGTGACAACCTCGAATTAATTGGAACATGGATAAATCTCCTGAGATTACTTCGGAACTCCGGAATAATTAAATGGCGAGAGGCGAGCAAGACAGGGGAAAACACTTGAGCCGAAGAAAGAATAAGAACAACACCAAGAACAAACCGAATAGGGTACACCGAAAAAGGAAAAGAGATGAAGAAGGACAAACTAGACGAGAAATCACCGGTTGAAACAATTGATGAAATGAAGCAAAGACTTCACACGAGTAGGATGGATACTCAATTAAGGACTCCGGCTCCGAGAAGAAAAAAAGGGTGGGCGGGTGGGAAAAAGAAAGACCACTTCGGACGGGGAAAACACCGTCGGTTGAAAAGAACTGAGGGTTGAACTTGCAAAGAAGAAGAGGGTCGAATCCACTTGATGAGAGATGCACCAGATGAAAGAACTGACAACGCAACGAACGAAAACTAACCACGCGATCCTAAAAAAAATTTGAAGGGGAAGAGGAGTAATTCAAAACCACCTACGTCGAGATTCCTCACCAGAGCGACGAAGGGGCAGGGGAGTAAAAAGAATTCCTACTCTCCGATATAACTAGACTCCAAAAATTTTTCTGCTAGACTCGACAACGGCCAAACTACGAACAATCAAGGTGTTGGGGAACGTAGTATTTTAAAATTTTCCTATGATCACGCAAGATCTATCTACCGGATGCATAGCAACAAGAGGGGAGAGTGTGTCTACGTACCCTCGTAGACCGGGAGCGGAAGCGTCAAGTGACGCGGTTGATGTAGTCGAACTTCTTCGCGATCCAACCGATCAAGCACCGAACATACGGCACCTCCGCGTTCAGCACACGTTCAGCTTGATGACGTCCCACGAGCTCTTGATCCAGTTGAGCTTCACGGGAGAGTTTCGTCAGCACGATGGCGTGGTGACGGATATGATGAAGTTACCAGCGCAGGGCTTCGCCTAAGCAATGTGACAGTATGACCGAGGTGTGTTTCTGTGGAGGGCGGCACCGCACACGGCTAAAACAATTCAACTTGTGTGCCCCCTTCCCCCGTATATAAAGGAGCAAGGGGGGAGGCCGGCCGGCCCCTATTGGCGCGCCTAGGAGGAGCAATCCTACGAGGAATAGGATTGCAATCCTATTCCTAGTAGGAACTACCAAAAGGGAGAAGGGGGAAAGGAAGGAGAGGGGGAAGGAGAAGGAAAGGGGCGCCGCCCCCCCCCCTTCCTTCCTTGTCCAATTCAGACCAAGGGGTGGGGGGCGCGTGGCCCAGCCCTGGCCCTCCTTCCCTCTTTCTCCTACGGCCCATTAAGGCCCATAGCTTCCCGAGGGGTTCCTGTAACCCCCCCCCGGTACTCCGGTTAATTCCGAAATTTTACGGAACACTTCCGGTGTCCGAATATAGTCGTCCAATATATCAATCTTTACGTCTCGGACATTCCGAGACTCCTCGTCATGTCCGTGATCTCATCCGGGACTCCGAACTACCTTAGGTACATCAAAACTCATAAACTAATAATACCGATCGTCATCAAACGTTAAGCGTGCGGACCCTACGGGTTCAAGAACTATGTAGACATGACCGAGACTCATCTCCGGTCAATAACCAATAGCGGAACCTGGATGCTCATATTGGCTCCTACATATTCTACGAAGATCTTTATCAGTCAAACCGCATAACAACATACGTTGTTCCTTTTGTCATCGGTATGTTACTTGCCCGAGATTCGATCGTCGGTATCTCTATACCTAGTTCAATCTTGTTACCGGCAAGTCTCTTTACTCGTTCCGTAATACATCATCTCGTGACTAACGCATTAGTCATTTGCTTGCAAGGCTTATTATGATGTGCATTACCGAGAGGGCCCAGAGATACTTCTCCGACACTCGGAGTGACAAATCCTAGTCTTGATCTATGCCAACACCACGAACACTTTCGGAGACACCTGTAGAGCATCTTTATGATCACCCAGTTACGTTGTGACGTTTGATAGTACACAAGGTGTTCCTACGGTATTCGGGAGTTGCATAATCTCATAGTCATAGGAACATGTATAAGTCCTGAAGAAAGCAATAGCAGTAAAAACTAAACGATCATAGTGCTAAGCTAACGGATGGGTCTAGTCCATCACATCATTCTCCTAATGATGTGATCCCATTGATCAAATGACAACTCATGTCTATGGCTAGGAAACATAACCATCTTTGATCAATGAGCTAGTCTAGTAGAGGCATACTAGGGACATATTGTTTTGTCTATGTATTCACACATGTACTAAGTTTCCGGTTAATACAATTCTAGCATGAATAAAAGACATTTATCATGGTATAAGGAAATACAAATAACATATTTATTATTGCCTCTAGGGCATATTCCCTTCAGTCTCCCACTTGAACTAGAGTCAATAATCTAGATTACAAAGTAATGATCCTCACACCCATGGAGTCCTGGTGCTGATCATGTTTTGCTCGCGGAAGAGGCTTAGTCAACGGGTCTGCAACATTCAGATCCGTATGTATCTTGCAAATCTCTATGTCTCCCTCCTTGACTAGATCGCGGATGGAATTGAAGCGTCTTTTGATGTGCTTTGTTCTCTTGTGAAACCTGGATTCCTTTGCCAAGGCTATTGCTCCAGTGTTGTCACAAAAGATTTTCATTGGACCCTATGCACTTGGTATTACACCTAGATCGGATATGAACTCCTTCATCCAGACTCCTTCATTTGCTGCTTCCGAAGCGGCTATGTATTCCGCTTCACACGTAGATCCCGCCACGACGCTCTGCTTGGAACTGCACCAACTGACAGCTCCACCATTCAATAAAAATACATATCCGGTTTGTGACTTAGAGTCATCCGGATCAGTGTCAAAGCTAGAATCGACGTAACCGTTTACGATGAGCTCTTTGTCACCTCCATACACGAGAAACATATCATTTGTCCTTTTCAGGTATTTCAGGATGTTCTTGACCGTTGTACAGTGATCCACT
Source organism: Secale cereale (assembly GCA_902687465.1). NCBI lineage: Eukaryota > Viridiplantae > Streptophyta > Magnoliopsida > Poales > Poaceae > Secale > Secale cereale. The sequence goes on from LR738715.1 coordinate 691,406,209, forward strand.
CCTGGATTACTTTGGTACCTCCTTGCTAGACTTATAGCAAGGGACAGCATTGCATACATGATAGATCCTATGGCTGAGGCATAGGGAATGACTTTCATTTTCTCTCTATCTTCTGTAGTGGTCAGGCATTGAGTCTTACTCAACTTCACACCTTGTAACATAGGCAAGAACCCTTTCTTCGACTGATCCATTTTGAACTTCTTCAAAACTTTATCAAGGCATGTGTTTTGTGAAAGTCCAATCAAGTGTCTTGATCTATCTCTATAGATCTTGATGCCTAATATGTAAGCAGCTTCACCGAGGTCTTTCATTAAAAAACTCTTATTCAAGTATCCTTTTATGCTATCCAGAAATTCTATATCATTTCCAATCAACAATATGTCATCCACATATAATATCAGAAATGCTACAGAGCTCCCACTCAGTTTCCTGTAAATACAGGCTTCTCCAAAAGTCTGTATAAAACCATATACTTTGATCACCTCATCAAAGCGTATATTCCAACTCTGAGATGCTTGCACCAGTCCATACATGGATCGCTGGAGCTTGCACACTTTGTTAGCACCTTTTGGATCGACAAAACCTTCTGGTTGCATCATATACAACTCTTCTTTGAGATATCCTTTCAGGAATGCAGTTTTGACATCCATTTGTCATATTTCATAATCATAAAATGTGGCAATTGCTAACATGATTCGGACAGACTTAAGCATCGCTACAGGTGAGAAAGTCTCATCGTAGTCAACTCCTTGAACTTGTCGAAACCCTTTCGCAACAAGTCGAGCTTTGTAAACAGTAACATTACCATCTGCGTCGGTCTTCCTCTTGAAGATCCATTTATTTTCGATGGCTTGCCGATCATCGGGCAAGTCAACCAAAGTCCACACTTTGTTCTCATACATGGATCCCATCTCAGATTTCATGGCCTCAAGCCATTTTGTGGAATCTGGGCTCATCATCACGTCCTCATAGTTCGTAGGTTCATCATGGTCTAGTAATATGACTTCCAGAACTGGGTTGCCGTACCACTCTGGTGCGGAACGTACTCTGGTTGATCTACGACGTTCAGCAGAAACTTGATCTGAAGTTTCATGATCATCATCATTAGCTTCCTCACTAATTGGTGTAGGAATCACTGGAACAATTTTTTGTGATGTACTACTTTCCAATTCAGGAGAAGTTACAATTACCTCATCAAGTTCTACTTTCCTCCCACTCACTTCTTTCGAGAGAAACTCCTTCTCTAGAAAGGATCCATTCTTAGCAACGAATATCTTGCCTTCGGATCTGTGATAGAAGGTGTACCCAACAGTCTCTTTTGGGTATCGTATGAAGACACATTTCTCCGACTTGGGTTCGAGCTTATCAGGTTGAAGCATTTTCACATAAGCATCGCAGCCCCAAACTTTAAGAAACGACAACTTTGGTTTCTGGCCAAACCATAGTTCATATGGTGTCGTCTCAACGGATTTAGATGGTGCCCTATTTAACGTGAATGCAGCTGTCTCTAAAGAATATCCCCAAAACGATAGTGGTAAATCGGTAAGAGACATCATAGATCGCACCATATCCAATAAAGTATGGTGCGGACACACCATTACGCTGTGGTGTTCCGGGTGGCGTGAGTTGTGAAACTATTCCACATTGTTTCAAATGAAGACCAAACTCGTCACTCAAATATTCACCTCCACGATCAGATCGCAGAAACTTTATTTTCTTGTTACGATGATTCTCTACTTCACTCCGAAATTCTTTGAACTTTTCAAATGTTTCAGACTTGTGTTTCATTAAGTAGATATACCCATATCTGCTTAAATCATCGGTGAAGGTCTATAAATAATGATACCCGCCGCGAGCTTCAACACTCATTGGTCTGCATACATCAGTATGTATGATTTCCAACAAATCTGTTGCTCGCTCCATAGTTCCGGAGAACGGAGTTTTAGTCATCTTGCCCATGAGGCATGGTTCGCAAGCACCAAGTGATTCATAATCAAGTGATTCCAAAAGTCCATCACTATGGAGTTTCTTCATGCGCTTTACACCAATATGACCTAAACGGCAGTGCCACAAATAAGTTGCACTATCATTATTTACCTTGCATCTTTTGGCTTTAATATTATGAATATGTGTATTACTACAATCGAGATCCAATAAGAATAGACCACTCTTCAAGGGTGCATGACCATAAAAGATATTATTCATAAAAATAGAACAATAATTATTCTCTGATTTAAATGAATAACCGTCTCGCAACAAACAAGATCCAGATATAATGTCCATGCTCAACGCTGGCACCAAATAACAATTATTTAGGTCCAAAACTAATCCCGAAGGTAGATGTAGAGGTAGCGTGCCGACGGCGATCACATCGACTTTGGAACCATTTCGCACACACATCGTGTCGTGGAATTAGCACGGCAGATGTCGGGTTTAGAGGACTTAGGTGTGGAGCCATCGCGCGGGTTAGCTTGAAGAGGTTAAATCACACAAAGGACACAAAGGGTTTATACTAGTTCGGCCCCTTTGATGAAGGTAAAAGCCTACGTCTAGTTTGGTTTGGTATTGCTTGGGCGTCGATGAACAGGGAGCGAATCGCTTGCCTGTGTCCCGACGGGTTGTTGCCTGTCCTTGAACCGTCGCCGGGTCGTCCCTTTATATAGGAGGCGACGCCTGGTCCGGTTTACAGAGTCCCGAGGCCGGCTTATAATCGTGTCCGCCTCGGTCTCTACTCTTTCTACCTTATACCTCAAGTTACATGATATGACGGTTCATAAACCGTAAACTTTACATATGGGCCCTAAGCCTCTATGGGCCGTAACCTCTGGTTCATATTCTACTGGGCTTACAATAATACAACTATATAAGTGTAATCCGGATCTTCCTGGCCGGTTTATATCTGCTAGTAATATCCCTGACATTAGGCCCCAGATTGATTTGAACTTGTTCATGTTAGTCTTCTAAGTCTTTGCATGAATTTCTTCTCTGCAACTCATCTGCTTCATAAACCGGCCATGACGTCATCTCCGGGAATCATCTTAATCCGTCATGACGTCACCTCCACATTTATTGCTCACCTATGTTTGTTACCTTTGTTAAATGCTATCCCGAAGATCGAGGCAACATCATAATCTTTATCCAATCTCTGACCTCCTTGATTCCCGCGCTTGCCGTTTCACCTCTTCGGCTTATAAATACCACTGAGGCCTGTCCCTTTTCTTCCTTCTGCCTTCGTCTTCCTCCATCGCCCGAAGCTCCGCCGCCGCACTTCGAGCCCGTCGCCGTCGTCAAGCCAGGCCGCTGCATCACCCTGAAACGTGTCCAGAGCAACTCACCGCCGTCTGCTTCCTCCTCAGGTATTCTTTCTTCCTCACTGTAGATCCCAATCTAGGGTTCCTTTCATGGCTTCCGCCATGAAACTATGAAGCTTCGTCGTTCATCCCTGTAGGTTGACCTTGCGGTAGATTCAAACTTTACTTGGATTCATTTTGCGTGCGCCCCTGCTCCGCGCTCACGCCTTTAGTTTCTCTAGCTTAAATAGCTTAGATTCGATCTGTAGAAAACCTCCGCAGTTCTTCCTGTATAATACTTGTATATATTTCATCTTTTTCTTATGCCTCAGATCCGTTTTTCCTTTATCCTTCTGCGGAAACTGTTTCTTCATATTGTAGATCTATAACTCACTCACCGGTTTAATCAATCATATGCTCTTCTTTTTAAAGAATTAGACGTAAGTCCGACGGTTTAGTCTCCTCTTTTCCTGTTATTATAAACCGGTAGCTGTCCGCTTCACAACTGCTTCCGGGTTGTCAATGCCATTAGTCCCTTGTCTAAACCGTCGATTAAGTCCATAATTTGATGTCATGTTCCGGTTCTTATGCTTCAGCAACTGGTAATTCGGATTTTGCACTGTATCTTTCAGCGTTTCCTTAGTCAGGATGACTGCCAAGCAGTTCGTTGCTTGCAACTAGGCTCCTTCCCGCATTACTGAGGAGGACCTAACGAACGCCGCTTCAATTGGTATCTTGGGCCCTAAGGAGGTTCTGAACTGGCGGGCCCCAGGAGATGAATGCCCCCCTACTCCTAAAGAAGGAGAGGTCATAGTTTTCTTTGATCACTTGGCCCGGGGCTTTAGCCCTCCCGGTTCAAAATTCTTCCCGGATGTGTAGCTGCTTTTCAACTCCATCCTCAAGACGTAGGTCCGAACTCTATATCAAATATTTGCGACTTTCAAGTCTTCTCGGAAGCATATCTTCAAGAAGAACCATCAGTGGATCTGTTCAGAGATTTTTTTTCCACTTAAACCGACGGACAGAGTTTACTGACGGGCCGCATCAAGAATTGGGCGGCGTCAGCATTCAAAAGAGAAAAGATGTGAGCTTTCCTCACGCTGCTCTCCATACACACCCCAAGGAATGGAACCAATCGTGGTTCTATTGTAAAGATACCTCGCCTGAAGGAGAAAATCCACTGCCGGGTTACCGTGCGCACCGCCTACCAACGGATCATCCCCTGCCGCAGTGCCTTAGCGCCCCGGATAGTGCCCGGTTTGCTCCTCAGCTTTCTAAGCTCAGGGCCTTTGTGGCCAACGGTTTAACCGGAACAGACTTTGTCCGCTGCTGGCTTGCTTGGAGCATTCTTCCGCTGAGCCGGCGCCCAGGTCTGATGTGTGATTATATTGGTAAACCGGATGATCCTCTGCGCCATATTGATATATTACTTCCTGAAAAAGAAGTTGCTGAATCTGCCAAAAAAATGCTCAACGTCACTCTGGAAGAGTGCAGCCGCACCGGTTTAGCGCCGTTCTGCAAAATCAATGAGCCACCAGCAGTAAGTCTAATCTTTTCCTGTTATTCTGATCCGGCTATATCAATTGTCTTTTATTCATTTTACCATCTTCCGCACAGGCCACTGATCCCTTCTGGAAGAGAAAACCTCATGATAAATCGGCCAAACAGCCACGCCGGAAGACGTTTGCCGTTAAGAAGAAAAAGGTAGCCGCTGCCTCCGGTTCACATCCTGATGAAGATGAACCGGATTCTGAGGTATGAGTTGATCCTGATATGTTTTAATCTCCTCTTATCCAAATTTATGTTTAACAATGCCTTTCCACAGGATCTGGCTGAGGGAAGTAAAGCGGCAGAAGTTGAGGTAATCTCTCTTTCTTCAGATTCAGAACCGCCGGCGCCCAGAATCCGTCGGGCGTCCCGGAAATACCCTTTTTCTCATCCTTACGCTCAATTGGATCCTAAATTTCTTTTGAAGAAGCAGCAGCATGAGGCGCGCCGGACTACGCGCCATAGTGGCCATGTAGTAGAGTCCTCCGGAATACCTCTTACTCCGGCTCGCAGGCGCCGCTCTGAGGTTTTACTTTTTCCAACTCTTCTTCATCCAAAGGCCGGGCTTATACGTAAACCGCTTAAACCGTCTGATCCTAACTATCAGGAGGCTCCTTTGTCCTCTTCTAGCGAGTCGACTGCCACACAGGTCCCTGTGCTGAAGACCGTACCTGGGTAAGTCTTTTTCAACATCCGGTTTATCTTTGTATTTGAGCCCTTATGATTCTCATCATTCCTTTGATTTTTTCCAGCAAGCCGAAGCCTAGCAAAAGGGCGAAAGCGACCAAAGCGGTTGCCGAAACTGTTACTGTTGAACCGGCCGCTGATCCACAAGAAGTCATCCCTCCAGAAGATAATCCTGCAGCTCAGTTTGATGACCCTGCTCCCATGGATCGTGATGATATTGTTGCCCCGGAGAATATTAATACGGAGAATGTAGTTGAACCGGCTAGCCCTGTCCGGGTTAGCCCTCCTCGGGCTAGCCCGGCTCCTGTTAGTCCGGTGCCTACTACTGCCCCTTCTCAACCAACTACTGCTTCTTCCCCGGACGTTCAGATAACCGGGTCAGGTTTTACCGCTCCTGCTGAGCCTATCGTCTTGGCCAAACACACTGCCAAAGAGGAAAAGCTTCAACAAGAGAAGGGCAAGTGGAGCACGGACTTATCCAGCTATGCCGAATTGAGTGCCCAGGAACTTCATTCCGGGTATTTGAACCGGCTTTTTACCAGCCGCGATTATGAATCCGGTTTGGTTAACATGATGAAGGATAAGTACGAGGTAACTTCCTTCACTTGTCTCTGTTTTGTGTTTTTGCAATCCCGTCTTTAGACCATAGTAGCCCCCAAGTGCTGGTTTAGCTTCCTTGTAGGTGAACCGGCACTTCCAATGTATCTGCAAATGAACTTACATTAGCCCCCAAGTGCCAGGGGTATAACTTGTTTTATGCACTTGGGACTTGTCTGAAATTCTCTCTTATTACTTCAACTTTACATTAGCCCCCAAGTGTCAAGTGGATAACTTGTTTATATGCTTGAGACTTGTCTGAATTGTCCTTTGATCTATTTGATTTCCTTGTAGGCTGACTTGACCCGGAGGGCTGCAGAGGTAACTGAGCTCCGGAATAGACTGGCTGCTACTAAAACTGCTTCTGCCAAAGCCAAGGACGAGCTTGCGCTGAGCTTAACCAACACAGAAAAGTTGAAAAAGGACTTTGAAGCGGAGCGGTCTGCCTGGGAGGTGCAGAGGAATGCTCTTGAGAAAAGAGCAAAGGATGCTGAAGCTGCCCTTAATCCGGTGACGCAAGAGCTGTCCGGTTTAAGACAACAAATAGAACTTATGACCTCTGCTATCTTTGGTGAGCACTCAATTTGCATATGTTTTCATCTCTGCAATCTTTGTTCCGCTCCGGTTTAACTTTAACAATCATATTTAGGGCGACGCATAACTCATCTTGGAGATGATGTCCAAAAGAAGCTCAAGGCCTCTTATACCTTGGTGGAGCAGCTGTATTCCGACGCTCAAAGGATTATAAGTGCAATGTCCCATCAGAAAGCGGCCCCAACCACTATCCAAGGTACCTTAGAGAAGCTATCCATCCTGCCTGTGTGCTTGGTGGAAGTGAAGAAATCTGTTGCAAGGGCCGGTTCTCTTGTAGCACTGACTCGGGCCAAGGCATGGGTTCAGGATTTTGATCCGGAGGAAGCTATGAATGGGTATCCCAGTAATAAGGAAGATGGATCTGCCTTCTCTGGCCAGGACCTCCGTGCTTTAACCAAGGAGATGCGCCCTCTTGCCAGCAAGCTTGCCGATGAAGCGGATCTGACCAGGTATCATCCGGCATATGACTTAGAAAATGAACAGGTGGACCGGCCGGTTTATGATACCGAAAATCTGATCCCGCCAGTGCGTGCCCATACTTTCGCTCCAGATATTGATCCGTCCGATCTTATTACTGAGGAAATGTACTTCCGTGCACTATCCAAGATTGACTGGCGCGTTCCCGACTTCCAGCCACTTCATGAAGACGAAGAAGATCCGGAACAAGCCAATCCTCAGCCTTCGCAGCAGGAAGAAGAATCATAAGCCGCTCGATTTAATTCATAGTTGCTGAAATCCGTTGCCAAAAACTTTAATCCGTTCAGGCCTGTAAGTGCCTTGTAATAGGATAGTTCGAAACATTGTCTGTCTCAGTTCGGATGTCACCACTTGACTTGGCTTCTGCCAAATTTAATCCCTTGTCTGCTATGGTTGATCCGTTTATGTTATCTGTATCTGCATAAACAATCGCTAAAAAGATGTCCTGGCGGTTTACCACTGGACCTATTACATTGCTCCCACATGCATATATTGAAAGAATATCTGCTTTATACCCAAAAATACTTCATACCTTTGATTAAGTGTGCCTGACATCCTTAATCCGGTAGATATAATTGAATGTGTAGATTCTGATGAGACTCTTGGCCCTTTTGGCGTTTGCCTGATGACTGTTCCGGGTTTTGATAAACGCCGGTTTAAATCGTGCTGGTGTTCTATGACCCAGACTTTTGTAGATATGTGGTCAAATTTGAAGTTGCCCAGCTCCGGATCAAAAAACTTGGTTACCCACGGAAAACTTTGAAAAATCGCAAATAACAAAGCATTGTTGGCAAATAAGACCATGTAGTCGAGGCTTTTTGCGAGCTGCCAGGCTCCAAATCGAGGCTTCTGATTCGAATGCGATCAGTAAACCGGAAATTTTGCCAATCAACGGATTCGAATGCGATCCAAGGGGCTATGATTCATTTTGCCAATCAATGGATTCGAATGCGATCCAAGAAGCTATGATCTATTTTGTCAATCAATGGATTCGAATGCGGTCCAAGGAGCTATGATTTATTTTGCCAGTCGATGGATTCGAACGCGATCCAAGGAGCTATGATTTATTTTGCCAATCAATGGATTCGAATGCGATCCAAGGAGCTATGATTTATTTTGCCAATCAATGGATTCAAATGCGATCCAAGGAGCTATGATTTATTTTGCCAATCAATGGATTCGAATGCGATCCAAGGAGCTATGATTAATTTTGCCAATCAATGGATTCGAATGCGATCCAAGGAGCTTATGATTCGAATACGACCATATAAACCGGACCAAAAGGGGTTAAGCTAGGATTCGAATGCGATCCATAGCCCCCTAGTAACCGTGGAGGTAGGGTACCTATAAGAGAGTTGCGCTTGTATGACAAGTCCTGTTTGGTCCCTTATAGAAATGTCCTGCATAACAAAATAGACTGATCAAAGCATCTTGTTTTCTTGATGAGCATGATATATATCAAGAGAAGTAAACTTTAGATGGATATCACCTGAGTGAACTCCCATAAGACACTTATTTAAAAGAAAATGGCTGATCCCCCGGTTTACCAGGGGTGCTGGTTTATTTATTAATCATAATATATACATGATACATGAAGCGGAGCTCATGGCTCAAGTGTAGTAAGGCCGCAGAAGAGCAATGTTCCACGGCCTCTTCGTCTCTTCCTCTGCTGTCCGTGAGTCCTTATGTTCTCGAACGTCCACCACGTAGTATGAACCATTGTGTAGGTTTTTGCTGACCACAAAGGGTCCTTCCCAAGGTGGGGATAACTTGTGCATATCTGTCTAGTCTTGGATGAGCCGGAGTACCAGGTCCCCCTCCTGGAATGTCCTGGTCTTAACCCGGCAGCTATGATATCTGCGCAGGTCCTGCTGATAAATTGCAGATCATGCTGCTGCTATGTCATGCTCCTCATCCAGCCGGTCTAGGCTATCCTATCTCGCCTGCTCATTGGCCGCTTCAACATAAGCCGCCACCCGTGGTGAGTCATGCCGGATATCACTTGGAAGAACCGCTTCAGCACCATACACCATGAAGAAGGGCGTATAGCCTGTAGACCTGTTAGGCGTAGTATTGATGCTCCAGAGGACAGAAGGTAACTCCTCAACCCAGCACCCTGGTGTTCTCTGCAAGGGAGTCATAAGTCGGGGTTTGATGCCTCGCAAGATCTCTTGATTGGCCCTTTCAAATTGACCATTGGATTGAGGGTGAGCTACAGAAGACACATCCAGGCGAATATATTCCCTCTGGCAAAACTCTTCTATCTCTCCTTTAGATAGATTGGTGCCATTATCAGTAATAATACTATGTGGAAAGCCAAACCGGAAGATCACCTTTTTAATGAGTTTAACCATTGTTGCCGCATCACACTTACTGACAGGCTCTGCCTCAATCCACTTTGTAAACTTGTCCACCGCCACCAACAGGTGGGTTTTCTGATCTTGGGATCGTTTAAAAGGCCCGACCATATCAAGCCCCCAGGTCGCAAACGGCCAAGTAATTGGAATCATCCGTAGCTCTTGTGCCGGAACAAGAGCACGCCGTGAAAATTTCTGACAAGCGTCGCATCTCTGGACTAGATCCTTTGCATCAGCATGGGCTGTTAACCAGTAAAACCCGTGACGAAAAGCCTTGGCTACCAGCGATTTTGAACCGGCGTGATGACCACAATCTCCTTCGTGTATTTCTCGAAGAATATCACTGCCTTCTTCCGATGATACACAACGCTGAAATGCCCCAAAAACGCTGCGGTGATGAAGTTCTCCATTAACTATGGTCATGGACTTGGATCGCCGGATTATTTGCCTAGCTTCAACCTCATCATCTGGCAACTCTCCTCAGCTTAAGTACGCCAAGTAAGGGAGTGTCCAATCCGGAATGACATGAAGCGCTGCAACCAGCTGTGCTTCCGGATCAGGAACAACCAAATCCTCCTCCCTTGGTACCTGAACTGATGGACTGTGTAACTCATCCAAGAAAGTATTTGGTGGCACCGGTTTATGCTGAGAACCCAACCGGCTTAGAGCATCAGCCGCTTCATTTTTTCGCCGGTCTATGTGATCCACCTGATATCCTTTTAAACATCCTGCAACTGCTTCAACTTCTCGCCTGTAAGCTGCCATGAGAGGGTCTTTAGAGTCCCACTTGCCAGATACTTGCTGCGCCACTAGATCTGAATCACCAAAGCACTTGACCCGGCTCAAGTTCATCTCCTTAGCCATCCGCAGGCCGTGAAGCAGTGCTTCGTATTCAGCCGCATTGTTAGTACAAGGAAACATTAGTCGGAGGACATAACAAAACTTGTCACCTCGTGGGGAAGTTAACACGACTCCATCCCCTGAGCCTTCCAATTGCCTTGAACCGTCAAAGTGAATAGTCCAGTATGTATGATCCGGCTTCTCCTCTGGTGCTTGCAATTCTGTCCAATCATTAATGAAATCTACCAATGCTTGGGATTTGATAGCAGTACGGGGTACATACTTCAATCCGTGTGGGCTAAGCTCAATGGCCCACTTTGCTACTCTGTCGGTGGCCTCTCTGTTTTGGATTATATCCCCCAATGGAGCTAAGCTAACAACAGTGATTGGGTGGCCCTGGAAGTAGTGCTTCAGCTTTCGGTTTGCCGTGAACACGCCATACACCAGTTTCTGCCAGTGTGGACACCTTTGCTTTGATTCAATTAGAACCTCACTGACTTAATAAACCAGGCGCTGAACCGGATATTCCTTGCCTGCTTCTTTGCGTTCCACCACAATTGCTACACTAACTACATGGGCATTGGCGGCCACGTATGACAGCAGTGGCTCGTTGTCCACAGGGGCAACAAGAACCGGTGGTTCTGCTAATTGCCGCTTCAGGTCCTCGAACGCAGCGTTTGCAGCATCGCTCCATATAAACCGATCTGTCTTTTTCAGCATCTGATAAAGCGGAATTGCTTTCTCCCCCAGACGGCTGATGAATCGACTTAACGCTGTAATTCGGCCAGCTATGCGCTAGACATCATTGATACAAGCCGGTTTAGTCAAGGATGTGATTTCCTTGATCTTCTCCGGATTGGCCTCTATTCCTCTGTTTGATACTAAGAACCCAAGGAGCTTGCCTGCCGGAACACCAAAAACGCACTTCTCCGGATTAAGCATCATCTTATAAACCCGATGGTTGTCAAAGGATTCCTTTAGGTCCTCTATCAGTGTCTCCTCCTTCCTTGATTTTACGACGATGTCATCCACGTAGGCGTGGACATTTTTTCCGATCTGCCCCTTGAGACAGTTATGTACGCAACGCTGGTAAGTTGCTTGTGCACTCTTGAGTCCAAAGGGCATTGATACATAACAAAAGGCTCCAAAGGGAGTTATGAAGGTTGTCTTCTCCTGGTCTTTGACTGCCATTTTGATTTGATGATACCCTGAATATGCATCCAAAAAACTTAGCCGCTCACATCCTGTCGTAGCATCAATGATCTGATCAATACAGGGGAGAGCAAAAGGATCAGTTGGACAAACTTTGTTTAAGTCTGTGTAATCCATGCACATCCTCCACTTTCCATTTTTCTTTAACACCAGAACAGGATTAGCCAACCACTACGGATGGAACACCTCAACTATGAACCCTACGGCCAAAAGCCTGGCCACTTCCTCACCTATAGCCTTGCGCCTTTCTTCGTTGAAGCGGCGCAGGTACTGTTTGACAGGCTTGAACTTCGGATCAATATTAAGACTATGCTCAGTGAGTTCCCTCGGTATACCTGGCATGTCAGAAGGCTTCCATGCAAAGATATCCCGATTCTCACGGATGAACTCGATGAGCGCGCTTTCCTATTTGGGGTCTAGGTTAGCGCTGATAGTGAACTGTTTGGATGAATCACCCGGCACAAAGACAACTTGCTTAGTCTCCTCTGCCAATTTAAACTTCAATGCCGGATCATGCTCTGTAGTTGGCTTCTTTAACGGGGACATATCTACCGGATCAACGTTGTCTTTGTGGAACTTCAACTCCTCTGTAGCACACACTGCCTCTGCATAGGCTGCGTCTCCTTCCTCGCATTCCAATGCAATCTTGCGACTTCCGTGGACCGTGATGGTTCCCTTGTGACCCGGCATCTTGAGCTGTAGATAAACATAGCACGGTCTAGCCATGAACTTGGCATAAACCGGCCTTCCAAACAGAGCATGATATGGGCTCCGGATTTTTACGACCTCAAAGGTCACTGTCTCTGACCTGGAGTCCTGCTCATCTCCAAAGGTGACCTCCAGATCAATTTTCCCAACTGGGTAAGCCGATTTACCTGGCACCACTCCATGGAACACCGTGTTGGATTGTCTCAACTTCTTGTCTGTCAACCCCATACGATGGAAAGTCTCGTAATATAAGATGTTGATACTGCTGCCACCATCCATGAGTACCTTTGTGAATTTGTAGCCACGCACCTGTGGTGCCACCACTAAGGCCAACTGGCCCGGATTATCAATCCGTGGCGGGTGATCCTCTCTGCTCCACACTATAGGTTGTTCCGACCAACGCAGAAAATGTGGTGTTGCCGGTTCAACTGCGTGTACCGCCCGCTTCAGAATCTTTTGATCTCGTTTGCACAAACTCGTAGTAAAGACATGGTACTGTCCACTACTTAACTCCTTCGGATTACTCTGATATCCGGATTGCTGCTGCTGTTGACGCTGCTGATTGCCTTGGTTATTGTAACCACCCTGACCATGCTGCCGGTTGCCTTGGTTGTAGTTATTGTTGCCACCATGATATCCTGATCCGGAACCATTACCCTGGTGACCCGGACCTTGAAAACCAGAACTCGAGCCGCCGCTCGGTGGTCCGTTGTTGTATTTGGCTTGTCTCATGGCCTCTATCATGATCCGGCATTCCCTCCATGTATGTTTAGCTGGGTGTTCCGGCATGCTATGTTTCGGGCAAGGCTCATTCAACTGTTGATCCAGATTGACGGATCCTCCTCCGTTCCGTGGAGGTGGTCTACCCTTGCGGCGCTAAAAGTTTCCTTGAATATTGGTATTGGCCACAAAATCAGAGCCGCCCTCTGCCTTTCGCTTACCATTGAAACTTGTTCCTGCCGGATTAGCTCGCGTCGGTTTACCAGTCTTGTTTGCTTTCCTGGACTTGTCTCCATCTGCCTCTGGGTACTTAGCATTATCAGAATCCGCATATTTCACCAGAGCGCTCATGAATGTCCCCATGTCATTACAATCCCACTTGAGCCGTCCCAACTTCAGCTTCAGAGACTCAAACCGGCAATTGTTTTCCAGTGTCACTATCGCCGTACTGGAATTGATGCTATTGGAAGAGTGCAGGATTTGTGATACTCGCCGCACCCAGGTGCTCGTAGGCTCCTGCTCTCCCTGAACACATGCCGCTAAGTCTACTACTGACATTGGCTGCTTGCACGTGTCTTTGAAATTTTTGATAAACTGGCGACGCAGTTCACCCCATGATCCGATGGAGTTAGGTGGTAAGCCCTTTAACCATGTCCGGGTTGTACCCTCGAGCATCATGGTAAAGTATTTGGCGCATGCCGCTTCATCCACATCTAACATCTCCATTGCCATCTCATAGCTTTCAACCCACGCCTCTGGAGCCAGGTCTGCCGTGTAGTTGGGCACCTTGCGCGGACCTTTGAAGTCCTTGGGTAACTTTACGCTTCGTAAAGCGGGGACAAGGCACTGTACTCCAAAGGAACTCGCCGTGACTCCTATTTCTGCTGTGGTTGGGTGAACCGGCGTCATTTGACGGGTATCCTCGCGGGCGGTAGGTCTGGCCCAGTTCATCGCCTCCTGGGCGTGCGCTTCTGCTCCTGCCGGATTATCCTACCTGTGACGGTGACGTCTCCGCTCGCTGCTAGACACTTTCGGTTCATCCCAATGCCTAGTGTAACTCCTGCTATGGCGGGGGGTTGAATGAATCCTCTCCCTACTGTAAGAGTATGCTTGCTGCTGTGTTAGCGCCATGTCCAGCAACTCCTTAGCCCGGCGCGCTTCCATCGCCACGGGGGATGTTCCCTCAATAGGTAAAGCGGCCAGCCGTGAAGCGGCGGCGACAATGTTGTCCAACAGGTTTCAATAATGGCCAGGAGGGGTGGGGATGTGCGGCGTGGGCACAACTTGATGATTTCGCTCTGCGGCCGGCTGTTGAACCGGCGCGCCTGCTCCTGGGGCTCCTCCCCGGTTTACTTCTAGGTTATTGCTGGCTCTCGCTCCTGGTGTGCCGAAGAGATTCATCGCCTCATAGACCGGCGATAGAGGAGTTTGTTGCCTTCTGTTCCTTACCTCCTGCGCAGAAGTCTGATCAATCCTGAGCCGGAAAGCTTGGGAGTCCAGCTCTGCTTGCCTTGTAACCATCATGGCTTTCTCTGCGTCCAGATCCCATTTAGCTTGCTCAATCCGGCCCTTCAGCTGAAGGATCTACGCATCATGCTGCGCCTTGTTGGCAGGAGCTACTTCTGCTATTGTGCGTGCTGTCAACTCCTCGACCAAGGTGGATAGAGCGTCAGAGGGTGAGAGGGCTTGGCTGCTCGCGCCCGCACCAGCTACCTCTGCTGTGAACGCCCCAGTCACCGTGGGCTGCTGCATAGAATGTGATCCGGCCATGAAGACAGCCACCCGGTTTGGCGGATCAAAGGGGTCCGGAATACTATCACCATTGGATATACCCCCGGATCGGCCGTCCTACAACAGATACAGAGATTCGGTCTCCCCGGATGAAGATTCATCGTCCGAATAGACAACTGTCTCGCCACCAGACTCCGATCCGTCCTCGGCCTGGACTCCATGTACTGCTCCAACGAAAACACGCTTCACGGCGGGCTGAATCCGGGCCGATCTCGCACACTGAGCCGGCTCGATGTTGTTGGGGAAGATGTCCGGCTCAGGTCCCGGTTCACCAATCTTTCCGATGAAGACGTGGATGCCGCCGAAGCGGACCCGGTACCTGTATTCGATTGAATCGGCCTCGGGGCCCCAGCCTGTGTCGTCGATGTAGATCCGGCCGCGGCGACTCTTGGTCATCCGGCCAACCACGTAACCCTTGAGCCCTTCAAAGCTGCCCTTCAAGAACTTGAAACCATCGGGCGATAGCCCCACGGTGGGCGCCAACTGTCATGGAATTAGCACGGCAGATGTCCGGTTTAGAGGACTTAGGTGTGGAGCCATCGCGCGGGTTAGCTTGAAGAGGTTAAAGCACACAAAGGACACAGAGGGTTTATACTAGTTCGGCCCCTTCGATGACGGTAAAAGCCTACGTCTAGTTTGGTTTGGTATTGCTTGGGCGTCGATGAACAGGGAGCGAATCGCTTGCCTGTGTCCCGACGGGTTGTTGCCTGTCCTTGAACCATCGCCGGGTCGTCCCTTTATATAGGAGCGACGCCCGGTCCGGTTTACAGAGTCCCGAGGCCGGCTTATAATCGTGTCCTCCTCGGTCTCTACTCTTTCTACCTTATACCTCAAGTTACATGATATGACGGTTCATAAACCGTAAACTTTACATATGGGCCCTAAGCCTCTATGGGCCGTAACCTCTGGTTCATATTCTACTGGGCTTACGATAATACAACTATGTAAGTGTAATCCAGATCTTTCTGGCCGGTTTATAGCTGCTAGTAATATCCCTGACACATCGTCACCTCGTCCTCAGCCAATCTTCGTTTAATCCGTAGTCCCTGTTTCGAGTTACAAATATTAGCAACCAAACCGGTATCAAATACCCAGGTACTACTACGAGTATTAGTAAGGTACACATCAATAACATGTATATCACATATACCTTTGTTCACCTTGCCATCCTTTTTATCCGCCAAATACTTGGGGCAGTTCCGCTTCCAGTGTCCAGTCCCTTTGCAGTAGAAGCACTCAGTTTTAGGCTTGGCTCCAGACTTGGGTTTCTTCGCGGGAGTAGCAACTGTCTTGTTATTCTTCTTGAAGTTCCCCTTCTTTCCCTTGCCTTTTTCTTGAAACTAGTGGTCTTGTTAACCATCAACACTTGATGCTCCTTTTTGATTTCTACCTCCGCAGCCTTGAGCATAGCGAAGAGCTTGGGAATTGTTTTCTGCATCCATTGCATATTATAGTTCATCACGAAGCCTTTATAGCTTGGTGGCAGTGATTGAAGAACTCTATCAATAACACTATCCTCGTCAACTTTGCAACCAAGTTGAGTCATATGATTGTAGTACCCAGACATTCTGAGCAACTGTTCACTGATAGGATATTCTCCTCCATCTTGCAGCTGTAGAACTTATTGGAAATCTCATATTTCTCAATCCGGGCATTTGCTTGAAATATTAACGTCAACTCCTGGAACATCTCATATGGTCCATGACGCTCAAAACGTCGTTGAAGTCCCGGTTCTAAGCCGTAAAGCATGGCACACTGAACTATCGTGTAGTCATCAGACCGCGTCTGCCAGACGTTCAAAGCGTCTACATTGGCGGGAGGGGCTTGTCACCTAGCGGTGCTTCAAGGACATAATTCTTCTGCGCAGCAATGAGGATAATCCTCAAGTTACGGACCCAGTCCGTGTAATTGCTACCATCATCTTTCAACTTAGCTTTCTCTAGGAATGCATTAAAATTCAAAGGAACGGTAGCACGGGCCATTGATCTACAACAACATAGATATGCAAAAACTATCAGGACTAAGTTCGTGATAAATTAAAGTTCAATTAATCATATTACTTTAAGAACTCCCACTTAGATAGACTTCCCTCCGGTCATCTAAATGATCACGTGATCCAAATCAACTAAACCATGTCCGATCATCACGTGAGATGGAGTAGTTTCAATGGTGAACATCTTATGTTGATCATATCTACTATATGATTCACGCTCGACCTTTCGGTCTCTAGTGTTCCGAGGCCATATCTGCATATGCTAGGCTCGTCAAGTTTAACCCGAGTATTCTGGGTGTGCAAAACTGGCTTACACCCGTTGTATTTGAACGTAGAGCTTATCACACCCGATCATCACGTGGTGTCTCGGCACGACGAACTTTCGCAACGGTGCATACTCAGGGAGAACACTTATACCTTGAAATTTTGTAAGGGATCATCTTATAATGCTACCGTCGTTCTAAGCAAAATAAGAAGCATAATAAGATAAACATCACATGCAATCAAAATATGTGACATGATATGGCCATCATCATCTTGTGCTTTTGATCTCCATCTCCAAAGCACCGTCATGATCACCTTCGTCACCGGCGCGACACCTTGATCTCCATCGTAGCATCGTTGTCGTCTCGCCAACTATTGCTTCTACGACTATCGCTACCGCGTAGTGATAAAGTAAGGCAATTACATGGCCATTGCACTTCATACAATAAAGCGACAACCATATGGCTCCTGCCAGTTGCCGATAACTTTACAAAACATGATCATCTCATACAAAACCGTATAACTCATCATGTCTTAACCATATCACATCACAACATGCCCTGCAAAAACAAGTTAGATGTCCTCTACTTTGTTGTTGCAAGTTTTACGTGGCTGCTACGGGCTTAGCAAGAACCGTTCTTACCTACGCATACAAAAACCACAACGATGTTTCGTCAAGTATGTGCTGGTTTAACCTTCACAAGGACTGGACGTAGCCACACTTGATTCAGCTAAAGTGAGAGAGACAGACACCTGCCAGTCACCTTCAAGCAACGAGTGCTCATAACGGTGAAACCAGTCTCGCGTAAGCGTACGCGTAATGTCGGTCCGGGCCGCTTCATCTCACAATACCGCCGAAGCAAAGTATGACGTGCTGGTAAGGAATATGACTAGTCTCGCCCACAACTCATTGTGTTCTACTCGTGCATATCATCTACGCATAGACCTGGCTCATGATGCCACTGTTGGGGAACGTAGTATTTTAAAAATTTCCAACGATCACGCAAGATCTATCTACCAGATGCATAGCAACGAGAGGGGAGAGTGTGTCTACGTACCCTCGTAGACCGGGAGCGGAAGCGTCAAGTGACACGGTTGATGTAGTCGAACTTCTTCGCGATCCAACCGATCAAGCACCGAATGTACGGCACCTCCGCGTTCAGCACACGTTCAGCTTGATGACGTCCCACAAGCTCTTGATCCAGTTGAGCTTCACGGGAGAGTTTCGTCAGCACGACGGCGTGGTGATGGATATGATGAAGTTACCGGTGCAGGGCTTCGCCTAAGCAATGCGACAGTATGACCGAGGTGTGTTTCTGTGGAGGGGGGCATCGCACACGGCTAAAACAATTCAACTTGTGTGTCTTTGGGGGGCCCCCTGCCCCCGTATATAAAGAAGCAAGGGGGAAGGCCGGCCGGCCCCTATTGGCGCGCCTAGGAGGAGCAATCCTACTAGGAATAGGATTGCACTCCTATTCCTAGTAGGAACTACCAAAAGGGAGAGGGGGGAAGGAAGGAGAGGGAGAAGGAGAAGGAAAGGGGCGCCGGCCCCCTCCTTCCTTGTCCAATTCGGACCAAGGGGTGGGGGGCGCGCGGCCCAGCCCTGGCCCTCCTTCCCTCTTTCTCCTACGGCCCATTAAGGCCCATAGCTTCCCCAGGGGTTCCGGTAACCCCCCCCCCCCGGTACTCCGGTTAATTCCGAAACTTTACGGAACACTTCCGGTGTCCGAATATAGTCGTCCAATATATCAATCTTTACATCTGGACATTCTGAGACTCCTCGTCATGTCCGTGATCTCATCCGGGACTCCGAACTACCTTCGGTACATCAAAACTCATAAACTCATAATAGCGATCGTCATTAAACGTTAAGCGTGCGGACCCTACGGGTTCGAGAACTATGTAGACATGACCGAGACTCATCTCCGGTCAATAACCAATAGCGGAACCTGGATGCTCATATTGTCTCCTACATATTCTACGAAGATCTTTATCGGTCAAACCACATAACAACATACGTTGTTCCTTTTGTCATCGGTATGTTACTTGCCCGAGATTCGATCGTCGGTATCTCTATACCTAGTTCAATCTCGTTACCGGCAAGTCTCTTTACTCGATCCGTAAGACATCATCTCGTGACTAACTCATTAGTCATTTGCTTGCAAGGCTTATTATGATGTGCATTATCGAGAGGGCCCAGAGATACTTCTTCGACACTTGGAGTGACAAATCCTAGTCTTGATCTATGCCAACACCACGAACACTTTCAGAGACACCTGTAGAGCATCTTTATGATCACCCAGTTACGTTGTGACGTTTGATAGAACACAAGGTGTTCCTACGGTATTCGGGAGTTGCATAATCTCATAGTCATAGGAACATGTATAAGTCATGAAGAAAGCAATAGCAGTAAAAACTAAACGATCATAGTGCTAAGCTAACGGATGGGTCTAGTCCATCACATCATTCTTCTAATGATGTGATCCCGTTGATCAAATGACAACTCATGTCTATGGCTAGGAAACATAACCATCTTTGATCAATGAGCTAGTCTAGTAGAGGCATACTAGGGACATACTGTTTTGTCTATGTATTCACACATGTACTAAGTTTCCAGTTAATACAATTCTAGCATGACTAAAAGACATTTATCATGGTATAAGGAAATACAAATAACATCTTTATTATTGCCTCTAGGGCATATTTCCTTCAGTCTCCCACTTGAACTAGAGTCAATAATCTAGATTACAAAGTAATGATCCTCACACCCATGGAGTCCTGGTGATGATCATGTTTTGCTCGCGGAAGAGGCTTAGTCAACGGGTCTGCAACATTCAGATCCGTATGTATCTTGCAAATCTCTATGTCTCCCTCCTTGACTAGATCGCGGATGGAATTGAAGCGTCTTTTGATGTGCTTTGTTATCTTGTGAAACCTGGATTCCTTTGCCAAGGCTATTGCTCCAGTGTTGTCACAAAATATTTTCATTGGACCCGATGCACTAGGTATTACACCTAGATCGGATATGAACTCCTTCATCCAGACTCCTTCATTTGCTGCTTTCGGAGGCACAAAACAACAAGCATATCAACTCTACTAAGTATATAAAGATCATGGACATGTAATAGACATAGCATACATCAAACAACTCCATTGGAGCAACTCCATAGGAGGCATGGATCAATAACAACAAGCTTCACCAAATTGATCATGCTGATAAAAGGCTGACAGGTAAATTTTATAGCAACTTAAGAGCAAGAAATAAATAAGCTACAGCAGGCCATATATGCAAACAAGGGCATGAATGGATAGAGCATAACATGGACAACAAGACTTGATCATTGGGCACTCCAAAACAAGCATGGATTTGAGTGGGGCATCAAGCAAACATGACATCAGGTTTAACAGATTCCATACTTAGCAGTTTTTTTCACTAAGTATAAAACAGCAATAACGAAATGGCATGTTTACAAGCTTGTTTAAGTCACCTCAAGGCATATCATGGAAAGTAGATTGCACCACGGCAAAGACCATATGATTGTGCTTCTAAAACATATAGGCATGTGGCATGAAGACAAACACAGCAATAGCAATGAGCAAGTCAAATCAGCATCTTATAACAAGTTTCAGCACTTAACAGCCAAATGCACTTTTGCAACGGAGATTAACATGGCAATATGGCACCTAACATGAATGCTACAGCAGCCATCATGTAGAGCACTTCACAATGAACATTTTGACATATCATATGCTCCATTTGGATAAACATGCACAAAGTTATCATCACCACAAGCATGCAACAAATTTACAGTTATCAGCAGTTATAAACATATAACACTCTTGCAACGATGATTAGAGCATCAAGATGAACTCAAACAAGCATGCCACAGTGGAACAAAATGAAGAGAATATCACCACGATCATTTTGACATATCATTCTCTCAATTTGGACAAGCACACAAAAAGTTACAAGCATCACAACATAGCAACATTTTTAAGGTTTTTCAGGACTTAGACAAAAACTAGAAAAAAAACGAGCGGGCGTAGGATAACTAAATGGTGCTCGGCGGGGTTTAGGCGGGTTCTCACCATGGGCTTCTGCCCAGAAGAAGAGGAGGCAGATGCGGGCCGGCTGGAGCGGCTGAGGGAGCTGGGCCGCGGGCAGGGCGATGGGCCTCGGGCACATGCGGACGTTGGTTGTCGTCTCCCCGATCCCGTCTGGATCGAGGAAGATAGGGGCAGCGGCGGCTGCGATGGCAGGCGGCGCCACGCGTCGGCGCAGGGGGCGGCTCCGGCGAGGACTAAGTGGCCGGATCCGGCGGCGAACGATTGGCGACGGGGCGGAGCCACGGCGGCGGGCGAGGGGATCGACAACAGGGTGAGCGATGGCGATGGGGCGGCCGGCGACGGGGCTGGCGCGGCGCGCTCCGGCGACGGGCGGCGGAGGCAGGCGGGGGCGATGTGCCCGACGACGGCGCGAGCGTCAAGGCGGCGGGGAGGAGCAGGGAGGTGCGGACGCGGTCGGGCCCGGCGTGGGCCGACCGTGGGCCGAGCGGGCCGCGGCGGTGCGGGGATGTGGGCGCGGATAGGTGGCGAGCCGCGGTTGGACGCGGGCGGTGGCGGGGTGATGTGGCGGCCTCTGATTGGCTGGGGTGAGGTGGAGGCTGGACATGTCCGGCGGCGGTGCGGACATGTCCGGCGCGCGGAGGAGGACGGGGCTAGGGTTTCATCCGCAAATTTCGGGGGTGGACATATATTTATAGGTAGAGGCAGCTAGGACAGTCCAAATGAGGAGCGGTTTTCGGCCACGCGATCACGAACCAACGATCGAGAGCATGGAGGTGGTTGGGATGGGCTAGTGGGCTGTTGGAAAGGGGTGTTGGGCCAAAAGAGAAAGGCTTCAGGCGGTTAACACGGTTAACCGTTGGGCTATCAAACGAACTCCGAATGCGACGAAATTTGACAGGCGGTCTACCTATGCTATAATAAGACCACATGCCAAGTTTCAACCCATTCCGAGAACGTTTTCCGGCCACTCATAAAATAAATAACCGGAGGTGCCGCAGACACGTGCAAGTGTGTCTGGGCTCAGAACGGGCAACGGAATGGACGGGCGGACTCGGACAGATGCAAGTTTTGAAAACATGTTGATGCAATGCACACGATGACATGAAAAATGCAACACGCAAGCAGATGACAAGGCAACGGCAACGAATAACTGGCTGACACCTTGCGCATCGGTCTCGGGGTGTCACAATATAATTCTCTTACAGACATACTATCCACTCGGACACATCGACGCACCGTCCACTCGGATATATGAAGACCAAACAGTCGGCAAGGTAGTTGAAACGTCATCTTCATAGTGGTGGTTTCATAGCGGCTGATATTATGGCATTGATTCTCTAAATTGTAACATAGGAGGTGAGGGGGTGGCGCACTGATACGTCTCCAACGTATCTATAATTTTTTATTGTTCCATGCTATTATTTATGATGTTTTGTATGTTGAATGGGCTTTGTTATACACTTTTATATTATTTTTGGGACTAACCTATTAACCCAAAGGCCCAGTCCAGATTGTTGTTTTTTGCCTGTTTCAGGGTTTTACAGAAAAGGAATATCAAACGGAGTCCAAACGGAATGAAACCTTCGGGAGAGATATTTTTGGAGCAAAATACACATGGGAGACTTGAGAACCATGGAGTAGAGCTGACGTGGCGTCCACGAGGGCGGGGGGGCACGCCCCCTGCCTCGTGGGCACCTCGCCTGGCCCCCGGTGCTCTCCTTCCTCCTATATATACCTACGTACCCCGAAACTACCAGAACAACAGAGAAAACCCTAGTTCTACCGCCGCAACCTTCTGTTCCCGTGAGATCCCATCTTGGGGCCTGTTCTGGAGCTCCGCTGGAGGGGGGATCTTCCATGGAGTGCTTCTACATCATCATTGTCGCCTCACCATGAGTTTTGAGTAGTTTACTACAGACCTTTGGGTCCATAGCTAGTTTGTCGAGATCCGATGAATTGTGAGTTTATGATCAAGATTATCTATGAGAAATATTTGGTTCTTCTCTGAACTTTGTATGTGTGCTCATAATATCCTTGCAAGTCACTTCGAATTATTGGTTTGGTTTGGCCTACTAGATCTATAGTTCTTGCAATGGGAGAAGTGCTTGGCTTTGGGTTCAATCTTGTGGTGTCCTTTCCCAGTGACAGTAGGGGCATCAAGGCACGTATTTTATTGTTGCCATCGAGGATAAAAAGATGGGCTTTATATCACTATGTTTGAGTTTATCTCTCTACATCATGTCATCTTGCTTAAGGCGTTACTCTGTTCTTATGAACTTAATACTCTAGATACATGCTGGATAGCGGTCGATGTGTGGAGTAATAGTAGTAGATGCAAAATCATTTCGGTCTACTTGTCTCAGACGTGATGCCTATATATAATGATCATGCCTAGATAGTCTCATAATTATTCGTTTTTCTATCAATTACTCGACAGTAATTTGTTTACCCACCGTAGAATATCGCTATCATGAGAGAAGCCACTAGAGAAAACTATGCCCCCCGGGTCTATTCTCAACATATCAATCTACAATCTACTTTACTTTTCAGCTTTTACTTTCTGTTCTTATATCCAAAAATACCAAAAATATCAAACTATCATTTCTATCATATCTCACTTTCGTAAGTGACCGTAAAGGGATTGGCAACCCCTTATCACGTTGGCTGCGAAGTTCTTATTTGTTTGTGCAGGTGCGAGGGACTCGCGCGTGGTCTCCTACTGGCTTGATACCTTGGTTCTCAAAAACTAAGGGAAATACTTACGCTACCGTGCTGCATCACCCTTTCCTCTTCGAGGGAATAGAACGCAAGCTCGAGAAGTAGCAAGAAGAAATTCTGGCGCCGTTGCCGGGGACGCTTACGAAAAAGTCATATACCAAGTACCTATCACAAACCCTTATCCTTCGCATTACATTTTTGCCTCTCGTTTTCCTCTCCCCCACTTCACCCTTGCCGTTTTATCCG
Organism: Secale cereale; assembly: GCA_902687465.1. Lineage (NCBI taxonomy): Eukaryota > Viridiplantae > Streptophyta > Magnoliopsida > Poales > Poaceae > Secale > Secale cereale. The sequence continues at coordinate 691,430,319 of LR738715.1, forward strand.
CCCTTCTTCTGCCGTGTGTTTATCGTTTGCTTGCCCTCATGTCTGAGATGGGGGAAGATTTTATCGAGAAGGGTAGTAATGTTGAGGGCAACGTCTATGTTGACCCTCCGGATGAAACTACCACTTTACATATTAATAAGTTCCAGGTTGGTACTGGAAATATTATTAGAAAAGGAGTTCTTCAAGACTTCATTACTTGTGTCGGTGCTTTGCCCACTATGGGTGGCTCTATTCTTCACAGAACTAGTAGCCTTGCGGATGCTATATCTATGCTTATAGTTGAAATTGAAAGGCAATTTATCCATATGCATCCCTGTAGTCAAAGAAACTTTCTAGTATTTTCCAATATTGAGCATTCTTCTGTTAAGCGTGCAGCTACTATCTTTTTGGCTCATGAATTTAGATTTATCATGAAAGAGGCCAAAGGAATCTTTGCTCATTACGGGGTGGATGCCGACCGACCTCCCATAGAGGCTATCTTATTTAATCAAGAAGACATAATGCGGTTGCGATCTCCTGATCATGTTGCTTTTAATGAAAACCTTAGAAAAAAGGTTCCTACCGATGTCTTGGTTGATAGAATTTCTGAGTTGAATGATGATTTTGCTATTCAAAACAATGGGTTAGGCTTCTCCCTTGAGCGAAGGCTCATGACCTTCTGCCAAAAGAACGCCTATAATGATGAATTGGTTGTTCACTACAAAGGGCCAAAAGAGGAACCTATTCCTCTTGAGCTTGATATGGGGGAATTTTGTCCCGTTAAATTTAACCTTTTGATTACTTTTGCTTTCCACAAAGGAAACTTGCTGCTGAACGTAGGGAATATGAGATGATTTTTCGTGATATATCGTATCATTATGGCATTCCCGAGATCTATCCATGTATCGTGCCTAGCTAGGGGCGTAAAACGATAGCGCTTGTTGGGAGGCAACCCAATTTTTTATTTATTTTGTTTTTGCTTCTGTTTAGGAATAAATATTGCATCTAGCTTCTGCTTACATGTGGTTTTGTGTTTTAATTAGTGTTTGTGCCAAGTAGAACCTTTGGGAAGACTTGTGTGAAATTTATATGATCTTGCTGTGAAAAACAGAATCGTTAGCGCTCGCTAGAATGGTCACCAGATTTTAGTGGAGCGTGCTATTTAGTTGATTCTTTTTGCAGATGATTAGTAGACAAATTCCTCACTTTTACCAATTTATTTCAATTTTTTTGGATTTACAGAAGTATGCGAAAGTTACAGATTACTACAGATTGTTCTGTTTTTGACAGATTCTGTTTTTCGTGTGTTGTTTGCTTATTTTGATGCATCTATGAGTAGTATTGGGAAGTATGAATCATAGAAAAGTTGGAATACAGTAGGTTCAACACCAATATAAACAAAGAATGAATTGATTGCAGTACCTTTGAGTAGTGGTTTGCTTTCTTATAGTAACGGAGCTCACGAGATTTTTGTCTAAGTTTTGTGTTGTGAAGTTTTCAAGTTTTGAGTATTGCTTGGATGGACTATGGAACAAAGAGTGGCAAGAGCCTAAGCTTGGGGATGCCCAAGGCACCCCAAGGTAAAATTCAAGGACAACCAAAAGTCTAAGCTTGGGGCTGCCCCGGGAAGGCATCCCCTCTTTCGTCTTCATCCATCGGTAACTATACTCGGAGCTATATTTTTATTCACCACATGATATGTGTTTTACTTGGAGCGTCTTGTATAATTTGAGTCTTTGCTTGTTAGTTTGCCACAATTATCCTTGCTGGACACACCTATTTGAGAGAGTTAAATATGGCCTAGGAATTGATAGAACCCTCTATGTGCTTCACTTATATCTTTTGAGTTGAATAGTTTTTGCTCTAGTGCTTCACTTATATCTTTTAGAGCACGGTGGTGATTATATTTTGTAGAAATTGTTGATCTCTCATGCTTCACTTGTATCCATTTGAGAGTCTAGTAAAACATCATGGTAATGTGCTTTGGCTATAAAACTAGCCTTCACATGATAGACATCCAATATCAACGTAGTAAAAACTTTCACACTAAGTGCATTGAATATGATGAGAAGTTGGATGCTTGATAATTGTTTTGAGCTATGAGGATAGTGATATTAGAGTCATGCTAGTAGAGTTATTAAGTAATTGAGAAATGCTTGTGTTAAAGTTAGTGATTCCCGTAGCATGCACGTATGGTGAACCGCTATGTGACGAAGTTAGAGCATGAGGTATTTGTAGAGTGTCATCCTTTGTGTGGAGGTCGGGGGCGCGCAATGGTTAACTCCTACCAACATCCCCCCTAGGAGCATGTGTTGATTACTTTGTTTTGATGACTCGTAGATTTTTTTCAATAAGTATATGAGTTCTTATGACTAATGTTGAGTCCATGGATTATACGCACTCTCACCCTTCCACCATTGCTAGCCTCTCTTGTACCGCGGAACTTTCGCCGGTACCATATACCCACTATATGTACTTCCTCAAAACAGCCACCATACCTACCTATCATGGCATTTCCATAGCCATTCTGAGATATATTGCCATGCAACTTTCCACCGTTCCGTTCATATGACACGCTTCATATTGTCATATTGCCATGCATGATCATGTAGTTGACATCGTATTTGTGGCAAAGCCACCATGCATGATTTTTCATACATGTCACTCTTGACTCATTGCACATCCCGGTACACCGCCGGAGGCATTCATATAGAGTCATACTTTGTTCTAGTATCGATTTGTAATATCGAGTTGTAATTCAATATAAGTGTGATGATCATCATTATTAGAGCATTGTCCCATGTGAGGAAAGGCCAATAAAAAAAGAGGATGGCCCAAAAAAATATAGAGAGGGGCTAAAAAAAAGAGAAAGCCCCTCCAAAAAAATGAGAGAAAAGAGAGAAGGGATAATTCCTACTATCCTTTTCCACACTTGTGCTTCAAAGTAGCACCATGTTCTTCCTGATAGAGAGTCTCATGTTTTGTCACTTTCATATACAAGTGGGAATTTTCGTTATAGAACTTGGCTTGTATATTCCAACGATGGGCTTCCTCAAATGCCCTAGGTCTTCATGAGCAAGCAAGTTGGATGCACACCCACTTAATTTCTTTTGTTGAGCTTTCATACATTTTTAGCTCTATTGCATCCGTTGCATGGCAATCGCTACCCACTCACATTGATATCTATTGATGGGCATCTCCATAGCCCGTTGATACGCCTAGTCGATGTGAGACTATCTCCCTCCTCTTTGTCTTCTCCACAACCACCTCTCTATTCCACCCATAGTGCTATGTCCATGGCTCATGATCATGTAATGCGTGAAAGTTGAAAGGTTTGAAGGGAGTATGAAAACAAGTCCTTGGCTGAAACTGGGGTTGTGCATGATATGAATATTTTGTGTGATGAAGAGGGAGCATAGCCAGACTATATGATTTTGTAGGGACAACTTTCTTTAGCCATAGTATTTTGAGAAGACATGATTGCTTTGTTAGTATGCTTGAAGTATAATTATTTCTTATGTCAATATAGACTTTTGTCTTGAATCTTTTAGATCTGAACATTCATGCCACAATTAACAGAATTACATTGAAAAACTATGTTGGTTAGCATTCCACATCAAAAATTCTGTTTTTATCATTTACCTACTCGAGGACGAGCAGGAATTAAGCTTGGGGACGCTTGATACGTCTCCAACGTATCTATACTTTTTGATTGTTCCATGCTATTATTTATGATGTTTTGGATGTTTAATGGGCTTTGTTATACACTTTTATATTATTTTTGGGACTAACCTATTAACCCAAAGGCCCAGTCCAGATTGTTGTTTTTGCCTGTTTCAGGGTTTTACAGAAAAGGAATATCAAACGGAGTCCAAACGGAATGAAACCTTCGGGAGAGATATTTTTGGAGCAAAATACGCACAGGGAGACTTGAGAACCACGGAGTAGGGTTGACGTGGCGTCCACGAGGGTGGGGGCGCACCCCAGGGCGCCCCCTGCCTCGTGGGCACCTCGACTGGCCCCCGGTGCTCTCCTTCCTCCTATATATACCTATGTACCATGAAACTATCAGAACAACAGAGAAAACCCTAGTTCCACCGCCGCAACCTTCTGTTCTCGTGAGATCCCATCTTGGGGCCTGTTCCGGAGCTCCGCCGGAGGGGGGATCTTCCACGGAGTGCTTCTACATCATCATCATCGCCTCACCATGAGTTGTGAGTAGTTTACTACAGACCTTCTGGTCCATAGCTAGTATCTAGATGGTTTCTTCTCTCTCTTTGGATCTCAATACCAAGTTCTCCTCGGTCTTCGAGGAGATCTATTCGATGTAATCTCTTTTTGCGGTGTGTTTGTCGAGATCCGATGAATTGCGGGTTTATGATCAAGATTATCTATGAGAAATATTTGGTTCTTTTCTGAACTCTTTATGTATGATTATAATATCCTTGCAAGTCTCTTCGAATTATTGGTTTGGTTTGGCCTACTAGATCTATAGTTCTTGCAATGGGAGAAGTGCTTGGCTTTGGGTTCAATCTTGCGATGTCCTTTCCCAGTGACAGTAGGGGCAGCAAGGCACGTATTGTATTGTTGCCATCGAGGATAAAAAGATGGGGTTTATATCACTATGTTTGAGTTTATCCCTCTGTTGGGGAACGTAGTATTTCAAAATTTCCTACGATCACGCAAGATCTATCTACTAGATGCATAGCAACGAGAGGGGAGAGTGTGTCTACATACCCTCGTAGACCAAAAGTGGAAGCGTTTATCAACGCGGTTGATGTAGTCGTGCACCTTCACGATCCGTCCCGATCTAGTACCGAACGTACGGCACCTCCGTGTTCAACACACGTTCAGTTCGATGACGTCCTCGCCTTCTTGATCCAGCAAGATGAGCAAAGTAGTAGATGAGTTCCAGCAGCACGACGGCATGGTGACGGTTGTTGATGAAGAATAATCTCTGTAGGGCTTCGCTAAGCACTACAGGAACTAGACGGAGGATAAACTAGAGGGTCGGGGTTGCCGGCACACGGCTTGGTGTATCTTGATGTGTGTTGGGTGCTAGCCCTACCCCTCTATTTATATGTTGAGCCTTGGGGTCGAAACTTGGAGTAAAATCCTTCACAAAGTTGGTTTCCCCCGAAAGGCAAGAGTCCTTCTCGGACTCCAGGGCCAGATGCCAGGGTTCTCGGCGTCTGGACCCAGACGCCAGGAACCCTGGCGTCTGGCCCCTGTACTCCGCAAAACTTCCTTTTGTGTCTTCCAAAAACCTTGTGTGCTTTCCCTTTTGGCCCAAATAAAGTTTTCTCGTACCCAAACATTTCGGGAAACATCTAGAACCCCTTCCGGAGGTCAAACACTATTATCCCATATATTAACCTTTATCTCCGGACCATTCCGGAGTTCCTCGTCATGTCCGTGATCACATCCAGGACTCCGAATGACATTCGGTCACCAACATACATAACTCATTAAATACTATATCGTCAACGAACATTTAAGCGTGTGGACCCTACGGGTTCAAGAACTATGTAGACATGACCGAGACATCTCTCCGGTCAATAACCAATAGCGGAACCTCGATGCCCATATTGGCTCCTACATATTCTACGAAGATCTTTATCGGTCGAACCGCATAACAACATACGTTGTTCCCTTTGTCATCGGTATGTTACTTGCCCGAGATTCGATCGTCGGTATCTCAATACCTAGTTCAATCTCGTTACCGGCAAGTCTCTTTACTCGTTCCGTAATACATCATCTCATGACTAACTCATTAGTCATTTGCTTGCAAGGCTTATTATGATGTGCATTACCGAGAGGGCCCAGAGATACCTCTCCGACACTCGGAGTGACAAATCCTATTCTTGATCTATGCCAACACCACGAACACCTTCGGAGACACCTGTAGAGTATCTTTATAATCACCCAGTTATGTTGTGACGTTTGATAGCACACTAGGTGTTCCTCCGGTATACGGGAGTTGCATAATCTCATAGTCATAGGAACATGTATAAGTCATGAAGAAAGCAATAGCAGTAAAAACTAAACGATCATAGTGCTAAGCTAACAGATGGGTCTTGTCCATCACATGATTCTCCTAATGATGTGATCTCGTTGATCAAATGAGAACTCATTTCTATGGCTAGGAAACATGACCATCTTTGATCAATAAGCTAGTCTAGTGGAGGCATACTAGGGACATACTGTTTTGACTATGTATTCACACATGTACTAAGTTTCCGGTTAATACAATTCTAGCATGAATAAAAGAAATTTATCATGATATAAGGAAATACAAATAACATCTTTATTATTGCCTCTAGGGCATATTTCCTTTAGTCTCCCACTTGAACTAGAGTCAATAATCTAGATTACAAAGTAATGACCCTAACACCCATGGAGTCTTGGTGCTGATCATGTTTTGCCCGTGGAAGAGGCTTAGTCAACGGGTGTGCAACATTCAGATCCGTATGTATCTTGCAAATTTCTATGTCTCCTTCCTTGACTAGATCGCGGATGGAATTGAAGCGTCTTTTGATGTGCTTTGTTATCTTGTGAAACCTGGATTCCTTCGCCAAGGCTATTGCTCCAGTGTTGTCACAAAAGATTTTCATTGGACCCGATGCACTAGGTATTACACCTAGATCGGATATGAACTCCTTCATCTAGACTCCTTCATTTGCTGCTTCCGAAGTAGCTATGTGTTCCGCTTCACACGTAGATCCCGCCATGATGCTCTGCTTGGAACTGCACCAACTGACAGCTCCACCGTTCAATAAAAATACATATCTGGTTTGTGACTTAGAGTCATCCGGATCAGTGTCAAAGTTTGAATCGACATAACCGTTTACGATGAGCTCTTTGTCACCTCCATACACGAGAAACATATCCTTTGTCCTTTTCACGTACCTCAGGATGTTCTTGACCGCTGTCCAGTGATCCACTCCTGGATTACTTTGGTACCTTCCTGCTAGACTTATAGTAAGGCACACATCAGGTCTGGTACACAACATTGCATACATGATAGATCCTATGGCTAAGGCATAGGGAATGACTTTCATTTTCTCTCTATCTTCTGCAGTGGTCGGGCATTGAGTCTTACTCAACTTCACACCTTGTAACATAGGCAAGAACCCTTTCTTTGACTGATCCATTTTGAACTTTTTCAAGGTATGTGCTTTGTGAAAGTCCAATTAAGCGTCTTGATCTATCTCTATAGATCTTGATGCCTAACATGTAAGCAGCTTCACCGAGGTCTTTCATTGAAATCTTTTATTCAAGTATCCTTTTATGCTATCCAGAAATTCTATATCATTTCCAATCAATAATATGGCATCCACATATAATATCAGAAATGCTACAGAGCTCCCACTCACTTTCTTGTAAATACAGGCTTCTCCAAAAGTCTGTATAAAACCATATGCTTTGATCACCTCATCAAAGCGTATATTCCAACTCCGAGATGCTTGCACCAGTCCATACATGGATCGCTGGAGCTTGCACACTTTGTTAGCACCTTTTGGATCGACAAAACCCTCTGGTTGCATCATATACAACTCTACTTTGAGGTATCCATTCAGGAATGCAGTGTTGACATCCATTTGCCAGATTTCATAATCATAAAATGCGGCAATTGCTAACATGTTTCGGACAGACTTAAGCATCGCTACAGGTGAGAAAGTCTCATCGTAGTCAACTCCTTGAACTTGTCGAAAACCTTTCACAACAAGTCGAGCTTTGTAACCAGTAACATTACCGTCTGCGTCGGTCTTACTCTTGAAGATCCATTTATTTTTGATGGCTTGCCGATCATCCAGCAAGTCAACCAAAGTCCACACTTTGTTCTCATACATGGATCCCATCTCAGATTTCATGGCCTCTAGCCATTTTGCGGAATCTGGGCTCACCATCGCTTCCTCATAGTTCATAGGTTCGTCATGGTCTAGTAACATGACTTCCAGAACTGGGTTGCCGAACCACTCTGGTGCGGAACGTACTCTGGTTGATCTACGAAGTTCAAAAGAAATTTGAACTGAAGTTTCATGATCATCATCACTAGCTTCCTCACTAATTGGTGTAGGGAATCACTGGAACTAGTTTCTGTGATGTATTACTTTCCAATTCGGGAGAAGGTACAATTACCTCATCAAGTTCCACTTTCCTCCCACTCACTTCTTTCGAGAGAAACTCCTTCTCTAGAAATGATCCATTCTTAGCAACGAATATTTTGCCTTCGGATCTATGATAGAAGGTGTACCCAACAGTCTCTTTTGGCTATCCTATGAATACACATTTCTCCGACTTGGGTTCGAGCTTATCAGGTTGAAGCTTTTTCACATAAGCATCGTAGCCCCAAACTTTAAGAAACGACAACTTTGGTTTCTTGCCAAACCACAGTTCATAAGGCGTCGTCTCAACGGATTTTGATGGTGCCCTATTTAACGTGAATGCAGCTGTCTCTAAAGCATAACCCTAAAACGATATTGGTAAATTGGTAAGAGACATCATAGACCGCACCATATCCAATAAAGTATGGTTACGACGTTCGGACACACCATTACGCTGTGGTGTTCCGGGTGGCGTGAGTTGTGAAACTATTCCACATTGTTTCAAATGAAGACCAAACTCGTAACTCAAATATTCACCTCCACGATCAGATCGTAGAAACTTTATTTTCTTGTTACGATGATTCTCTACTTCACTTTGAAATTCTTTGAACTTTTCAAATATTTCAGACTTGTGTTTCATCAAGTAGATATACCCATATCTGCTCAAATCATCATTGAAGGTCAGAAAATAACGATACCCGCCGCGAGCTTCAACACTCATCGGTCCACATACATCTGTATGTATGATTTCCAACAAATCTGTTGCTCGCTCCATTGTTCCGGAGAACGGAGTTTTAGTCATCTTGCCCATAAGGCACGGTTCGCAAGCACCAAGTGATTCATAATCAAGTGATTCCAAAAGTCCATCACTATGGAGTTTCTTCATGCGCTTTACACCAATATGACCTAAACGGCCGTGCCACAAATAAATTGCACTATCATTATTCACCTTGCATCTTTTGGCTTCAATATTATGAATATGTGTATCACCACAATCGAGATCCAACAAGAATCGACCACTCTTTAAGGGCGCATGACCATAAAAGATATTATTCATAGAAATAGAACAACCATTATTCTCTGATTTAAATGAATAACCGTCTCGCAACAAACAAGATCCAGATATAATGTTCATGCTTAACGCTGGCACCAAATAACAATTATTCAGGTCTAAAACTAATCCCGAAGGTAGATGTAGAGGTAGCGTGCCGATGGCGATCACATCGAATTTGGAACCATTTCCCACGCGCATCGTCACCTCGTCCTCAGCCAATCTTCGTTTAATCCGTAGTCCCTATTTCGAGTTACAAATATTAGCAACCGAACAGGTATCAAATACCCAGGTACTACTACGAGTATTAGTAAGGTACACATCAATAACATGTATATCACATATACCTTTGTTCACCTTGCCATCCTTTTTATCCGCCAAATACTTGGGGCAGTTCCGCTTCCAGTGTCCAGTCCCTTTGCAGTAGAAGCACTCCGTTTCAGGCTTGGCTCCAGACTTGGGTTTCTTTGCGGGAGTAGCAACTGTCTTGCTATTCTTCTTGAAGTTCCCCTTCTTTCCCTTGGCCTTTTTCTTGAAACTAGTGGTCTTGTTAACCATCAACACTTGATGCTCCTTTTTGATTTCTACCTCCACAGCCTTGAGCATAGCGAAGAGCTCGGGAATTGTCTTTTGCATCCCTTGCATATTATAGTTCATCACGAAGCCTTTATAGCTTGGTGGCAGTGATTGAAGAACTCTATCAATAACACTATCCTCGTCAACTTTGCAAGCAAGTTGAGTCATATGATTGTAGTACCCAGACATTCTGAGCAAGTGTTCACTGATAGAACTATTCTCCTCCATCTTGCAGCTATAGAACTTTATTGGAAATCTCATATTTCTCAATCCGGGCATTTGCTTGAAATATTAACTTCAACTCCTGGAACATCCCATATGGTCCATGACGTTCAAAACGACGTTGAAGTCCCGGTTCTAAGCCGTAAAGCACGGCACACTGAACTATCGTGTAGTCATCAGACCGCGTCTGCCAGACGTTCAAAGCGTCTACATTAGCGGGAGGGGGCTTGTCACCTAGCGGTGCTTCAAGGACATAATTCTTCTGTGCAGCAATGAGGATAATCCTCTAGTTACGGACCTAGTCCGTGTAATTGCTACCATCATCTTTCAACTTAGCTTTCTCTAGGAATGCATTAAAATTCAAAGGAACGGTAGCACGGGCCATTGATCTACAACAACATAGATATGCAAAAACTATCAGGACTAAGTTCATGATAAATTAAAGTTCAATTAATCATATTACTTAAAGAACTCCCACTTAGATAGACATCCCTCCGGTCATCTAAATGATCACGTGATCCAAATTAACTAAACCATGTTCGATCATCACATGAGATGGAGTAGTCTCAATGGTGAACATCTTATGTTGATCATATCTACTATATGATTCACGCTCGACCTTTCGGTCTCCAGTGTTCCGAGGCAATATCTGCATATGCTAGGCTCGTCAAGTTTAACCTGAGTATTCTGCTTGTGCAAAACTGGCTTACACCCGTTGTATTTGAACGTAGAGCTTATCACACCCGATCATCACGTGGTGTCTCGGCACGACGAACTTTCGCAACGGTGCATACTCAGGGAGAACACTTATACCTTGAAATTATTTTAGGGATCATCTTATAATGCTACCGTCGTTCTAAGCAGAATAAGAAGCATAATAAGATAAACATCACATGCAATCAAAATATGTGACATGATATGGCCATCATCATCTTGTGTTTTTGATCTCCATCTCCAAAGCACCGTCATGATCACCTTCGTCACCGACGCGACACCTTGATCTCCATCGTAGCATCGTTGTCATCTCGCCAACTATTGCTTCCACGACTATCGCTACCGCTTAGTGATAAAGTAAAGCAATTACATGGCGATTGCATTTCATACAATAAAGCGACAACCATATGGTTCCTGCCAGTTGCCGATAACTTTACAAAACATGATCATCTCATACAAAACCGTATAACTCATCATGTCTTGACCATATCACATCACAACATGCCCTGCAAAAACAAGTTAGACGTCCTCTACTTTGTTGTTGCAAGTTTTACGTGGCTACTACGGGCTTAGCAAGAACCGTTCTTACCTACGCATACAAAACCACAACGATATTTCGTCAAGTATGTGCTGTTTTAACCTTCACAAGGACCGGGCGTAGTCACACTCGATTCAGCTAAAGTGAGAGAGACAGACACCCGCCAGTCACCTTTAAGCAATGAGTGCTCATAACGGTGAAACCAGTCTCGCGTAAGCGTACGCATAATGTCGGTCTGGGCCGCTTCATCTCACAATACCGTCGAAGCAAAGTATGACATGCTGGTAAACAGTATGACTAGTATCGTCCACAACTCACTTGTGTTCTACTCGTGCATATCATCTACGCATAGATCTGGCTCATGATGCCACTGTTGGGGAACGTAGTATTTCAAAATTTTCCTATGATCATGCAAGATCTATCTACTAGATGCATAGCAACGAGAGGGGAGAGTGTGTCTACATACCCTCGTAGACCAAAAGCGGAAGCGTTTATCAACGCGGTTGATGTAGTCGTGCACCTTCACGATCCGTCCCGATCTAGTACCGAACGTACGGCACCTCCGCGTTCAGCACACGTTCAGTTCGATGACGTCCTCGCCTTCTTGATCCAGCAAGACGGGCGAAGTAGTAGATGAGTTCCGGCAACACGATGGCGTGGTGACGGTTGTTGATGAAGAATAATCTCTGCAGGGCTTCGCTAAGCACTACAGAAACTAGAAGGAGGATAAACTAGAGGGTCGGGGTTGCCGGCACACGGCTTGGTGTATCTTGATGTATCTTGGGTGCTAGCCCTACCCCTCTATTTATATGTTGAGCCTTGGGGTCGAAACTTGGAGTAAAAGCCTTCACAAAGTCGGTTTCACCCAAAAGGCAAGAGTCCTTCTCGGACTCCAGGGCCAGATGCCAGGGTTCCCGGCGTCTGGACCCAGACGCCAGGGACCCTGGCGTCTGGCCTCTGGACTCCGCAAACTTCCTTTTGCGCCTTCCAAAAACCTTGTGTGCTTTCCCTTTTGGCCCAAATAAAGTGTTCTCGTACCCAAACATTTCGGGAAACATCCGGAACCCCTTCCAGTGAATTCCGGAACCCTTCCGGAGGTCAAACACTATTATCCCATATATTAATCTTTATCTCCAGACCATTCCGGAGTTCCTCGTCATGTCCGTGATCACATCTGGGACTCCGAATAACATTCGGTCACCAACATACATAACTCATTAAATACTATATCGTCAACGAACGTTTAAGCGTGCGGACCATACGGGTTCGAGAACTATGTAGACATGACCGAGACATCTCTCCGATCAATAACCAATAGCGGAACCTGGATGCCCATATTGGCTCCTACATATTCTACGAAGATCTTTATCGGTCGAACCGCATAACAACATACGTTGTTCCCTTTGTCATCTGCATGTTACTTGCCCGAGATTCGATCATCGGTATCTCAATACCTAGTTCAATCTCGTTACCGGCAAGTCTCTTTACTCGTTCCGTAATACATCATCTCGTGACTAACTCATTAGTCATGTGCTTGCAAGGCTTATTATGATGTGCATTACCGAGAGGGCCCAGAGATACCTCTCCGACACTCGGAGTGACAAATCCTATTCTTGATCTATGCCAACACCACAAACACCTTTGGAGACACCTGTAGAGTATCTTTATAATCACCCAGTTATGTTGTGACATTTGATAGCACACTAGGTGTTCCTCCGGTATACGGGAGTTGCATAATCTCATAGTCATAGGAACATGTATAAGTCATGAAGAAAGCAATAGCAGTAAAAACTAAACGATCATAGTGCTAAGCTAACGGATGGGTCTTGTCCATCACATCATTCTCCTAATGATGTGATCCCGTTGATCAAATGACAACTCATGTCTATGGCTAGGAAACATAACCATCTTTGATCAATAAGCTAGTCTAGTAGAGGCATACTAGGGACATACTGTTCTGTCTATGTATTCACACATGTACTAAGTTTCCGGTAAATACAATTCTAGCATGAATAAAAGACATTTATCATGATATAAGGAAATACAAATAACATCTTTATTATTGCCTCTAGGGCATATTTCCTTCACCCTCTACATTATGTCATCTTGCTTAAGGTGTTACTCTGTTCTTATGAACTTAATACTCTAGATGCATGCTGGATAGCGGTCGATGTGTGGAGTAATAGTAGTAGATGCAAAATCATTTCGGTCTACTTGTCTCGGACGTGATGCCTATATTTAATGATCATGCCTAGATAGTCTCATAATTATTCGTTTTTCTATCAATTGCTCGACAGTAATTTGTTTACCCGCCGTAGAATATCGCTATCATGAGAGAAGCCACTAGAGAAAACTATGGCCCCCGGGTCTATTCTCAACATATCAATCTACAATCTACTTTACTTTTCAGCTTTTACTTTCTGTTCTTATATCCAAAAATACCAAAAATATCAAACTTTCATCTCTAGCAGATCTCACTTTCGTAAGTGACCGTAAAGGGATTGACAACCCCTTATCACGTTGGCTGCGAAGTTCTTATTTGTGTGTGCAGGTGCGAGGGACTCGCGCGTGGTCTCCTACTGGATTGATACTTTGGTTCTCAAAAACTGAGGGAAATACTTACGCTATTGTGCTGCATCACCCTTTCCTCTTCGAGGGAATACAACGCAAACTCGAGAAGTAGCACGCACTCTATATAAGCCACCCCACCAGATAGTTCAGGCAGGTTCTCATTCTTCTCCCTCGACTCTCTCGCCATTAGTCTCCTGACTTAGCTCTGGCATGGGGATCCATTCCTCTCTCACACACACATTGTAATCTCTGGATACATACTCAGATAAAACAAAGCCTCTCCGGAGCACGAGACGTATGGCTGTTATCTCCACCGCGAGATGCCCGAACTCGCTAAAACCACCATGTCACACATATGCATCTCGACAGATCATGCTCCTTTACCCTATCCTTACTATTGTCGGACTCGTTCCCATGACACCAACTGTCCTGGAAGTCATCCCAGCCTCCATAGACGCCAAAGGATTTAACTAAAACTGCTAGTGAGCCCCCAACTGGGCCTCTAATTCTGCCTCACAATGGGTTCTAGCCTGATCCACAAGGGCTTGAGCATTATTACCATCATGTGGCAGGTTATGCCCACGAGGTGGGTTATGACGCCATTCGCTGCTAGAAACCGCTGGTGACTCAAAGTGTCGGCTATAACTTCGACTTTGGTGTGATGTTGAATGAATCCGCTCATGGCTGTATGAGTAAGCCGCCTGTTGTGCCATAGCCGTGTGAAGAAGCTCCACATCGTTCCAGGTCTCTATAGCCGCCGGAGACTCGCCCTTAATTGGAATAGATGCCAATTGTGTAGCTGCGGCAATCATTTTATAGTCATTTTATATCATTTTTTGGTACTAACCTATTGACATAGTGCCAAGTGCCAGTTGTTATTTTCTCCATGTTTTTTACATCGCAGTAAATCAATACCAAACGGAGTCCAAACACCGCGAAACTTCAGGGAGATTTTTTATGGACCAGAAGACACCCATTGGGCCAAGGCAGCACCTGGGGGGAGCTCCAAGGGGAGCACAACCCACTAGGGTGCGCCTGGGGGCCCAGGCGCGCCCTGGTGGGTTGTGCCCTGATACGTCCAAAACGTATCTATAATTTCTGCTTGCTCCATGCCACTTTTGGGTGATATTGCTATGATATTCATACACTTCCATACACTTTTGATCATATTTGGACTAACTTACTAATCCAGTGCACCCCAGTGCCAGTTTCTGTTTTCAGCTGTTTTTGTATTTCAGGTTTTCACGTTTCGAGAACTGCCCAGAAAAATCCAGAAAAAATGTATAAAAATCAGCGTTCCAGGAGCTACCGTGCGGCCAAAGTACAGCCGAGGGGGACCCACAGGGGCTCCAGGCGGCCTGTGGGTGCGGCCCCCCCTGGGCCGCGCCGGGGGGCGCCTGGGCACCCCTGACCCCCTCTGGTGACCCCCTTTGGCATATATTTAAGGTCCGTCGAGGAAACCCTGATTCCAGACCCCTTTTCTCCAGACGCGATTCCGATCTCCGCCGCCATCGCCATAAAGCTTCGGGGGACCAGAATTCCTGCGCCGGCACCCTGCCGGGACGGGGAAGTGCCCCCGGATTCATCTCCATCGACGTTGCTTCCTCCCTCCATGGTGCGGGAGTAGTTCCTCCTCGGGGCTGAGGTTCTTACCAGTAGCTATGTGGTCAATTCTCTCTCCCATGATGTGATCTTCGTTGTGATCATAGGCTATGTTAATCTAGGGTGATCCCATGATATTTCCCCTTCCTCTATGTATTGGATCGATGTACTCACTTGTCTTTATCTAGTATAATCTCTGAGACCAAGGTGACAGCGGTCTATTGGAGATGGATTAGAACAATATTTTCATGAGTGATTTCCTCTATTGTGTGTTGATTGAAGATTGAGAGTCTCTTGGTGCTTGTCTTTGACTATCCTTTAGGTATGTTGTGGTGATTGTGGGACTCTCTTTGGATGGCCGCGGTGACATTGGGAAATCCTTAGATTGAGAACTACGAACTTTGAGGTGTGCTTTTGTAGCCCTACATAATTCTCGTCCTCTCTTGACCACGAAGGAATGACCTCCGAGTGCGTCCCCTTTGCATGTTTTATGGGAAATATCATGTGATTCGATTATGTTAATGTTGTTGGGAGTTGCCACTAGTGAAAGTATGAACCCTAGGCCTCGTTTCCACCATTGCAATACTGTTTGTGCTCACGTTTACTACTTGTTTGCTTGCTGCACTTTTTATTACATATTTATAGTACCTTGTTTTGCCATCCATATCACTTGCCATTTAACATCTCTTTGCCGAACTAGTGCACCTATACATCTAACAAGTGTATTAGGTGTGTTGGGGACATAAGAGACTTCTTGTATCTTAGTTGCAGGGTTGCTTGAGAGAGACCATCTTCAACCTCTACTTCCCTGAGTTCGATAAACCTTAGGTCATCCACTTGAGGGAAATTGCTACTGTCCTACAAACCTCTGCGCTTGGAGGCCCAACATAGTCTACAAGAGTAGAAGCGTGTGTAGACATCAAGCTATTTCTGGCGCCGTTGCCGGGGAGGTGAGCGCTTGATGGTATATCTTTAGATCTTGCAATTAAATCTTTTTGTTTCTTGTTTTTATTTCACTAGTTATGTTTATGGAAAACCTTCTTATTGGATCGTTGCTTGCGGGAGGACGCCCCACACCTGTGGTGGTTGCTCCTCCTCCTACTGAAATTGTGCCCTATAAAATACCGGCTGGTATTATCGATCATGTTTTGGCTAATCGTTATGTAGGAGACAGACATCCCGATGAACACTTGCTATATCTCTCACAACTATGTTCATTATTTAAGCTTGCAGGTGTATCGAGGGAGTTTGTCATGAGGAAATTATTTGCCTTGTCACTGAAAGGAAAAGCATTGGAATGGTATAGGCTACTAAATGACTCTCACCTGCTGGAGTGGGAAGAGATCCAGTCTCTCTTTTACTCCAAATTTTATCCTCTTCATGAAGTCCATAAGAATAGGAATTATGTTTATAATTTTTATCCTCATGACGGAGAGAGCATAGCTCAAGCTTGGGGGAGACTGAAAACGTTAATGCTAAAATGTCCTAACCATGGGCTCCCCAAAGATATTATTATTACTAACTTCTATGCGAGGCTTTCTTGACAAGATAAAGACTTGCTCGACGCCTCCTCTATGGGTTCTTTCACAAACAAAAAGATTGATGCTAAATGGGAACTCCTTGAAAGAATTTAACGCAACACTGAAGATTGGGAGATCGACAAAGGTAAAGAGTCAGGTATAATTTATGAGTATGATTGCATTAAGTCCTTTGTTGAAACTACAAGTTTTAATAAGTTTAGTGCTAAGTTTGGGCTTGATTCTCAACTCCTTGTTGATTTCCTCAAATCTTTTGCTTCACATCTTAATATGCCTAAGGAGGATTGGATCAAGTATCATAAACCTTTTAAAGAGACTTGCAAAGAAAATGAAATTGTTCATGATGATTGCAACATGCATGATCCAATTCCTAAAAATGAAGTTTTATATAAGCATGTTAATTTTTGTGGAGTGGATAGACCTTGTGAAAGGCCTATGATTGAAGAAGAGAAGTATTGTAAGCAACATAAGCATGAAAGAACAATCACTTGGGTCAAAGATTTAAATGAAATTGCTAGAGAATTGTGTGACCTTTATCCTTTTACTTGTGAACTTTGCCGTACAGAGGGTCACTTTAATTTTCAATGCATGAACTTTCAAAACATAACTGTTAACCGGTTGTGTGATGACATGATCACCTCTGATCTTTATGATGAACTTATGTTATTTTTGATGTGTGAAGAGTTATCAGAAAAGACTTCTTGGCTGGATGATAATGCCATAGGAATAAAAAACACTTTGCAAAATTTTCATCTCTATTGTGTTGTTAATTGCCATGAAAATGATTACATAGGTAAGATTATAAAGAAGGGAACTTTACCAAAGTATAAAAACGTCTCTTATATTTCTGCTAATAAAAAGGAGAGTTTCTCCCAAGTTTCCCCTATTGTTTCTAATGATAAACCAGGATATGTGGAGAAGCTTCATCTCCAACCACTCTAAGGTTAAGAAGAAGAAAAAGAAGAGGAGCAAGAAAGAAGAAGAAGGGGTATCAACCTGGCCTGAGCATATTCCTCCCATCAACTTTTATCCTAACGGTTGTAAGTTTAAAGAAGAAGGTGAAGTTTATTGCCTTAATTATCATCTTGATGATACGTCCGTAGGTATTATTGAAGATGATTTTGATTATGATATGCATGTTACTTATTGTGATTGGGAAAATGATGATAATGCTACTTATGATCTTGAAAATCTTTTTGTTACCAACTCTGAAAGTGAAGATATGGGAAGCTCTAAGCTTGGGGATGATAGGATTGCAAATCCTATCCCCACTAGTGATGTGATAATTGATTCTCTTGCTAGTAAGAATAAAGACAACATGTTTACAAATATAGTTGCTAGCAATGATAATGCTCTTCTCTACCATGATGATGTTATAACTCCAATCTATAGTGATTATAAAGGTACCTATGACATAAGGAGAAATTATCCTTATGAAACGTGTCATAATCATGAAGGGAATTACTCCCTTGTTGAACACCACCCTCCTGATATACAACTCATCTATAGTGTTCAAGTTGTTTATGATAGTCCTACTCCCACTATTACCAATGAGAAAAATTATGCTTATGTGGGGAATGAGAGTACCTTTTTGCATGTGGATCATGGTAACAATGCTTTATGTGATGCTTATATTGTTGAGTTCATCCATGATGCCACTGAAATTTATAATGAGAGAGGGAGGCTTGGTTCTAAATATCTTAATAATAAGAAGTTCCCTCTCTTTATGTTGAAGGTTTTGAAGCTGCACTTGTTTTGTCTTCCTATGCTTATTGCTTTGTGCTTCAATGAATTATTCTATTGCAATATTCCTATGCATAGGAAGCATGTTAGGCTTAAATGTGTTTAGTATTTGCTTCTTGATGCTCTCTTTTGTTCTTCAATTCTTATTCCTACAAGAGAATCATTAAAGTCTTATGCCTAGCTTAAAGGCATAAAAGAAAGCGCTTTTGGGAGGCAGCCCACATGAATAAATTTTTGTATTTTGCTTTTGTTGTGTCTTTATGTTGTTTACTACAGTATCATCATCATTGTATCTTTGCTTTTCATATTTGTGCCAAGTATAGCTTCTGATTGCTAGAAAGTTCAAAAGTTGTGAGGTGCTGTCCAGGAAACAGATTCTGTCCTTGGATAGAACAATTCGTATAAAATCACCAGATCATCTTTTTGGTATGAATTTTTTTGACAGCGTTCTCTATATAATTGTCTTTCGTGCGTCTGTTCTGAGTTTTTTGATTTGAGTTGCAGAAGTATCCCGAACAGATCGATTACTGCCTGCTGTTCTGTTTTTCACAGATTCTGTCCTGTTTTGCCTTTCATTCACTTTGCAAATTAAGAACTTGCTTTTTCTTTGCAAAAACCTTTTGGCAATCTTGAGAAACAGTAGAACTTCAAGAATATCTTTATTTCCAGCAAGGTATAATTATTTTATTAAGGGTACTAACCTCGCTAATCAGATTATGATGAGTTATGTATGAAGGGAGTTTTCAAGTGTGTGAGGGAAGATGATAAAAAAGATTCAGGAGTGTCAAGCGCTCAAGCTTGGGGATGCCCCCGTGCACCCCCAAGGAATATTCAAGGAGAATCAAGCGTCTAAGCTTGGGGATGCCCCCCGTGCATCCCCTTCTCCATCAACATTATCACTTCGTCTTTCGTTTCGCTATATTTTTATCACTTCATGTGTTATGTGCTATGCTTGGAGCGTCTTGCTTTTAGTTTTCTTTTTAGTTTTTCATAACGAGTCGGAACCTAGCATTCCTTTATGTGGGAGAGAAACACGCTCCACTTCTACCTAGAACATAACATAGGATTTTCATGTCTATCTATGTTGTGTGTGTTCTTTGTCTTTTAATAGCTACTACCATGCTCTGCTCTTAGTGTTCATGCTTATCTTTTCAAAGAGCTTTTGTTTAGTTGGTTGCTTGAACTCTCTTTAATTACCATGCTCACCTTATTAAGAGAGTTTGCTTCCGTTGCATTGGTTAATGTGTCTATGATAAAGATGCTACTTGCATGATGGTGCTTAGTAGTTCAGGTTTTCTTATGGTTAATCTCAAATAGCTGGGGGGTTCCCAATGTGTTATTGGAGTACCAACTTGATTTGTTTGCCTATGATGTGGTATGGTTTAGTAATATCTTCCTTTGAGAATTTATTTTGATTGACTTGGCGTATGCTCACGCATATTTAAGACTGTAAAGAAAGTCTGTCAAGCCTTGATGATCTTTTATTTCTGAGTAGCGATATAACTTCCATGCCTGATTCAATATTGCTTTGTCGCTCTGCATGATTATGACCGTCATTGCTCTCTTAGTTGGTCGCTCCCAGTCTTTTGCTAACCTCCACCTGTACTAAGCAAACTAACCATGCAATACATAGCTCATGGGAAAGTAGCCTAAAAACTATTGTGGTAAATAATATGTTGCCTATGTATCTTATTTCTTATGAGTTGCTTGCTGAGCGGTAACCATGTTTCTGGGGACGCCATCAACTGTCACACTTTTGTTGAATATCATGTGAGTTGCTATGCATGTTCGTCTTGTCTGAAGTAAGGGTGATTTACCGTGGGTTTAATTAATATGCATATTGTTAGAGAAGAACATTGGGCCGCCAACCAAAGCCATGCATCATGGTGGAAGTTTTAGCTTGGACCTTAATCCTCAATCTCTCATGAGAATATGCAGGGCCGGTCCTGAGATATTGGGGGCCCGCGGCGAACCTAAAATCCGGGGCCCTTAGTAAACACAACATATTAGTAAAAATAAATGTATGTATATATGAATATTTAGCAATAACACTCCAATGCGTTCAAAATTAGTGTGCGTATCAAATAATTTATACATATTACCTTAAAAATTTCTTCTAACATTCCTCGATGCAAAGTCGCTAATGATGGGGTCGATGTCAATCTCATCCAATAATTTCTTCTCGATGCATAATGTAGCCAAACCATTTAACCTCTTTTGTGTCATTGTTGACCTCAAATAATTCTTCAACAATTTCAACTTTGAAAAGCTTCTTTCAGCCGATGCGACCGTCACGGGCACAGTAAATAAGATGCGATAAGCAATGGAGATATTCGGATAACAATCAACTTCTCTTACATGCCCAAAAATCTCCATGGCAGACATTACGCCATTTGGCAAAGTGAATCTCATAATCTTCAATTCAGAAATAAGATCATATACCTCTACATCAGATGAGCCATCAAGAGAGAATGTTTTTGCAAATTTTGTGCAACACTCTTCAAGTTCATTATCACTTAATGACTTCAGGGTGCCCGAGCTCAATAAAAATCCAAAGATATCTTTGAACACCATTAGTTCTTTAAATCTATCCTTCAAAGAACTGATCGCCATATCAACCAAAACAAAAAATATTTGACACGAAAAGCCTTCTCAGCTTCTAGAATTTCTTCTTGACAATCACTTTCACCAAACTGTTTCTTCCTCTTAGCACGACGTTTCATTGGAAAGACGGGGTCAATTCCCATTTCAGACGCAATACCTTTGGCGATGGTCAAACTTGAAGAAAATCCATCATCTCTGTACTTCTCAAAATATTCTGTTATACCTTTTATTTGCTTCAAAGCAGAGTCAATACACATGGTTGACGATTGCAGCATATTGCTAACTTTATTTACAGCAAATAGAATATCATGCCAGATAATCATACCAACTAGAAACTCAAAGCGACCAAGTGCATCAAATAAATTTTTTGCATCGCTTTTATCCTTAGGTTCAGTGTCAGAAGCATCACGTAACTCAGACAAAGCTGACCTTAACTCCATGGCTTGATATCTTATTACTGTAACACTTTTGATTCAACTCTCCCAGCGAGTGTTGGACAATGATTTCACAGTCAAACTAGGAACATGTTTAAGCAAAACATTCCACCTTTTTGTAGAACCAGCAAATAATATATATATGCGCTGAACAATACCAAAAAATGAAACAGCTTACTCACATGTTTTTGCCATATCGCAGAGAGTGAGATTGAGACTATGACAAGCACATGGCATGTATAATGCCCTTGGATTCACATCAAGTAACCTAGATTGTACCCCTCGGTATTTTCCTTTCATGTTAGAACCATTGTCATATCCTTGACCCCTTATATCATTAACATTTAAGCCAAAAGTCTCCATAGATTCAAGCAGTACTTTAAAAATCCCTAAGCCAGAAGTGTCATCCACCTTCAAGAACGCCAGAAAGTACTCCTCAATTTTTATTTTCCCATCCGACAAATTAACACAACGAACTAAAAAAGTCATTTGTTCTTGATGACTGACATCAGGGGTACAATCTAGGATAACAGAGAAATACTTGGCCTCTTTAACAACCTTTATGATAGAACATGTGATCTCAGCAGCCAAAAGAGATATCAACTCGTTCTGAATTTTATGACTGAGATAATGGTAATGAATTTCTTTGTTCTGGATACGTCTAAGGTGGTCTTGCATTACCAAATCAAATTCTGCAATCATCTCAACACAAGCTAAGAAATTACCATTATCATCCTTGTAAAGTTGCTCACTATTTCCGCGAAAAGCCAAGTTGCGTTTACCAAGATATTTCACAATGGCTATTATTCTTAACAAAACTTGCCTGACACGTTCTTTCTCCTTTGTTATTTGATGCTGCAATTCCTTGTCAATAGTTTCCTTTTTCCGTAGCCTAATCCTTAATTCATTCCACTTGTTCATGTTATTAATATGATCAACGCTATTTTCATGTTCTTTAAGCTTCTCACTAATGTGCCTCCAATGATTTAATCCATCATGTGCTAAGGAACTCTGACTCCTGCTATTGCTAGACTTGAAGATCTTACAACAAAAGCAAAAAACTTTGTCAACACCTTCTGAATAAACTAGCCATTTTCTATCATGTTTCTCTCCATTGCTTAATTTCCTATGATAATGAGCATAGGAAAAATGTCTTCCTGCATCATCTACACGGTATTCCATTTTATCCTTTTCCTCTCTCATTGGCCCTTTCTCAACTAATACATCTCTTGCTTTATTGTCAAGATTATCCCAATTTCTCGGATCATAAATATCAGGAGTATAGAATGGTTCATCAACACTAGGAGACTGTTCTTGTGCATCCGATGAATTACCTACATTCTCGGAGTCACTTACATTGTTGTCGTCGATGTTGGTGTCGACATTTTCTTCTTGCTGATCGGATTCTGAATTCACATTAGTTTGTTGCTCTTCCTCTATGGCAACTATGGCCAACTCATCACCTGGGTTTATCGAAGTAGTGGAAATAGGCTTGTAATATATGTGTATATGTCCACGCTGTGATTGTACCAATTTATCTGCGGCATTCTTCTTTTTCCTTTTATTGCTACCTGATGCATACGTCCTGTTTCTCGGAGGCATGCTAACACACAATCCTAAAAAAGTAAATTTTGCATCAATTATTGAACAGTGCCACATACGCATCAAGGAATGGCCAACGGCAAATATAATATACCTCGTTCAGACAGCGTCAGCCCGAGTGGTGTTTGCAGCGCCTAGACTCGGAAAGCAATGAACAATTGACCAAGCGTGAAGGTCCCCTAATTGAAATCAGCTTGTGAACTAGATTAGGGAGGAGATTAGGAGAAGAGAATTAGAAATTAGCAAGAGCCAGATGGCAATCGGCAGACCTGCAGTACGGCGTGTCGGCGACGGCGGGCAGCGGCCTAGGGCTGGGTCGCTGGGACTGGGAGCCTGCGTCTGCGTGATGGGCTGATGGCTGATGAGATCATGATGACTGCGTGTCGCTGGGTCGCTGCCTCACTAGGAGCCTGCGTGATGACTGATCGCTGGGTCGCTGGGAGCCTGCGTGATGACTGCGTGTCGGTGGCGGCGAAGTCGACAGGATCACGATTCACGATCGACCTTTTTTTCTAGGTGGAGGACTAAGGCAAGCGATCAATAAATTGGTAATCACGCCGCGCGCATGTCGCTAATCCTGCCGCTGCTGCTTTATTTTTTGAGGATTTGTGTCGCTGCTGCTCGTTTGGCCTGCGAGTTGTTTGACATGGGCTCGTTTGGCCTGCGAGTTGTGTTGCAATCGATATGAATACGTATATACGTACTACATACCTGGGTGGGGGGCCCTACCTTGTGGGGGCCCGGGGCGGCCGCCCCCCCCTGCCCCCCCCCCCAGGGCCGGCCCTAAGAATATGCTTATGCATTAAAGAGGAGTCCATCATCTATTTTCTATGTTGTCCCGGTATGGATGTCCTCAAGTTGAGATCTATCAAAAACGAGAAATCAAATGCGATCTATCTCCTTGGACCTTTGTACAGGTGGCATAGAGGTACCCCTTTGTGACACTTGGTTGAAACATATGCAATGCAATGATAACCCATGGAAATCCGAGCTAATTAGGACAAGGTGCGAGCACTATTAGTATTCGATGCATGAGGCTTGCAACTTATAGGATGTCTTATGCATGACACATATGAAGTACTACTACCGTTGACACAATTGCTTCCATGTTTTCAAAATAAAAAGCTCTAGCACATAACCATCCTTTTACTTTTATGTTGAAGCACCAACTACTGAGAGCATGATTGTCATTCTGAGTGTAATGTGCATTGTCCCAAAGTAGCATTGTCTTTTGCATGATTGTGATATCGTTTATTCTGAAATGATTGTATCTAGTCATCACTTAAACCTTGAAGGTGCCCCTGCATTTATGTTTTGCTTCACTAAAGGGGGCAAGCTAGATATCACTTTGTCATATTTGCACATCATGTTCATTGCAAATCTTTTTGATGTTTCAGTTTCATATTGTAAAACTTTTAGTCATTTGTGATTTTCTCATGAGGCAACTTAATTACTATAGAATCATTGTCTCAGTAAGCTTTTGTCATATGACTATGAAAAAGTCATATATGGTTAATAGCATGTCACCACAGAAATTATTCTTGTTATCATTTACCTACTCGAGGATGAGCAGGAATTAAGCTTGGGGATGTTGATATGTCCAAAACGTATCTATAATTTCTGCTTGCTCCATGCCACTTTTGGGTGATATTGCTATGATATTCATACACTTCCATACACTTTTGATCATATTTGGACTAACTTACTAATACAGTGCACCCCAGTGCCAGTTTCTGTTTTCGGCTGTTTTTGTATTTCAGGTTTTCACGTTTCGAGAACTGCCCAGAAAAATCCAGAAAAAATATATAAAAATCAGCGTTCCAGGAGCTACCGTGCGGCCAAAGTACAGCCGGGGGGACCCACAGGGGCTCCAGGCGGCCTGTGGGCGCCCCCCCCCCCCCCCTGGGCCGCGCCGGGGGGGCGCCTAGGCACCCCTGACCCCCTCTGGTGACCCCCTTTGGCATATATTTAAGGTCCGTCGAGGAAACCCTGATTCCAGACCCCTTTTCTCCAGACGCGATTCCGATCTCCGCCGCCATCGCCATCAAGCTTCGGGGGACCAGAATTCCTGCGCCGGCACCCTGCCGGGACGGGGAAGTGCCCCCGGATTCATCTCCATCGACGTTGCTTCCTCCCTCCATGGTGCGGGAGTAGTTCCTCCTCGGGACTGGGGTTCTTACCAGTAGCTATGTGGTCAATTCTCTCTCCCATGATGTGATCTTCGTTGTGATCATAGGCTATGTTAATCTAGGGTGATCCCATGATATTTCCCCTTCCTCTATGTATTGG
The DNA here is from genome assembly GCA_902687465.1 of Secale cereale. NCBI lineage: Eukaryota > Viridiplantae > Streptophyta > Magnoliopsida > Poales > Poaceae > Secale > Secale cereale. The sequence continues at coordinate 691,455,890 of LR738715.1, forward strand.
ATCGATGTACTCACTTGTCTTTATCTAGTATAATCTCCGAGACCAAAGTGACAGCGGTCTATTGGACATGGATTAGAACAATATTTTCATGAGTGATTTCCTCTCTTGTGTGTTGATTGAAGATTGAGAGTCTCTTGGTGCTTGTCTTTGACTATCCTTTAGATATGTTGTGGTGACTGTGGGACTCTCTTTGGATGGCCGCGGTGACATTGGGAAATCCTTAGATTGAGAACTACGAACTTTGAGGTGTGCTTTTGTAGCCCTACATAATTCTCGTCCTCTCTTGACCACGAAGGAATGACCTCCGAGTGCGTCCTCTTTGCATGTTTTATGGGAAATATCATGTGATTCGATTATGTTAATGTTGTTGGGAGTTGCCACTAGTAAAAGTATGAACCCTAGGCCTCGTTTCCACCATTGCAATACCGTTTGTGCCCACGTTTACTACTTGTTTGCTTGCTGCACTTTTTATTACATATTTATAGTACCTTGTTTTGCCATCCATATCACTTGCCATTTAACATCTCTTCGCCGAACTAGTGCACCTATACATCTAACAAGTGTATTAGGTGTGTTGGGGACACAAGAGACTTCTTGTATCTTAGTTGCAGGGTTGCTTGAGAGAGACCATCTTCAACCTCTACTTCCCTGAGTTCGATAAACCTTAGGTCATCCACTTGAGGGAAATTGCTACTGTCCTACAAACCTCTGCGCTTGGAGGCCCAACATAGTCTACAAGAGTAGAAGCGTGTGTAGACATCATGCCCACCTCAAATGCCCCTCGGACCGCCTCTTTGCTCTATAAATACCCTAGTATTCCAAAAACCCTATGGGAGTCGACGGAATTTCGATGCAGCCGCCGCAGAGTCCGGAGCCACCAGATCCAATCTAGACACCATCACGGAGGTGTGGCACCCCGGCTCAGAGCGCCCGGTTTACCTTGCATTGCCAGCCCAGAGACCTTGTCTTCTGGCAACACACAACATCTTGGTACAGAAAACAACCGCTTTATTGATACTAGTGGATCATAGTTTTACATTACAATAAGTGGCGAGGCCAAGCGGCACACACGGTGCGGCTGGACAATATGTACATTATTTAATGAACATAACAGGCCTCGGTCATAACAACTACGCGGCAGCGGAACGACTTCGTAGCGGAACTCCATAGCATAGGGACACCGATGTGGACACGATCTAGACTCGGATGGCACTCCTTTCCAGCGAAACTTTCCTGAAATCTGGCATGACACGCCAGGTCAGTACATTCAATGTACTTGCAAGCTTACAGCAAACAAAATCATAATGACAAACAATATCATGATAATTATTCAATTGTTAAAATGCAGCACCATACATGAGTATGCATACAACTAACATGTTGTGCTCATGCCTTTGTGAAAACAGTCCCTCGGTCTGACTTACCCATGGTGATCTTTCTTAATTTATAAACTTGTCCATCTCAACAGGACATAACTCGTGATCTTTCCGGCGATCACAACCCTGACCATACTTGGTCTCAAATCATCTCGGTGGCTCTTCCACCATTTTTTATAGTACAAAAAAAATCATAACTTAGTGAGCAAAATTTTATTATATGTTGACCCATGGTGTGGCCTACTCTCAAGCGTGTCCGTGACCGTGGACTCGGCTATCGATAGATTAATTACACTCTGCAGAGGTAGTGCACTGTACCCACACCACGGGACCCATGGCATCGCTTTCCCATTCGGGTGGACCAACGGCGTTCCGACAAAACTCTTCCATTGCCATGACACTCTCTCGGCCACTCCGACTCATTCACCATCGGAATAGTCCCGGGTGGCCCCGTGCCTATGAAAGGCACACCGACCACCATCGTGGCCAAACATAAATTGTCCTAAACGGGGACTCGGTACCATAAACTCAACAACGGGCACAGAAGGTTATGTCTGCTTACCGGGCCAGGGTACTGCATGCCCATAACCTTCCCTACTTGGTGGTACCGACCAGAGGCATGACAACGGACCGAATAAAGACCTTCCCATAAAGGCAAATGTGGTTGCACTGGGAAAAACTCGATTCAGTGGCACCATGACCCGGTCAATAATTTATTCAAGTTGAGTTATTAACAGGTTCAACTTTAAGAAAATAAAAAATCGGTGTCATAAAATGCCATGCAAATGCAACATACCAATATGCATTACCATAAAGAACTGGGTCAACTTTATCCTACTAAGTGCAAGCATCACAACTTCCAATATTATTCTGGTCATGATTTACTTTTAATTAAAAACAAAATATTTTCTAGCAAAATTTTACCATATTTGTTATGCAAGGAAAATAACTTCACATAACTATTTATATTTATTCCCATATTAGTTCTCCATGACCCAAACTTTCTTCTAGCTATCTTAACAACTTAAATCAACTTCCAACTTTCTGTAAACTAAATAATACAACTAAATACAACAACCAACAGAAAGTAATTAACAAAAATAACTCATGTGCATAGATTAAATCATTTATTCAAGTTGGAAAATCACAAATATTGAAATGGCACCATGAAAATGTTGATGTGGCTTGCCTTAGTGCAAATGAGGTTCACAAGCCTCCTGGTGATCCTCAAGACAAGCTTCACCTTCTGAAAATAATTAAAAGTACAAAAAGAAAATATCAAGAACCATTCAAAAATTCTCCAGAAAATCTACACAGCACCAAAAAGTCTCATTTTTGGTGTGCTGCAAGATTTCTTTACAAAGAACACAATGCAAAAAGAATTAATTCATTTGGACTTATGGTTAAAAACTTGTTGCAAATTGAAGTGTTCTGGAATATATTCAAATTTGGAATTTAAATAAACAGACTGGAAAAGGGGGGTGATGTCGAAGGCGTAAAGGCCCAGGGCGCCACCACTCGTACCGCTTCGCGCGAGTATAGAGAGGTTGACTAGTGGGCCCCGCTAGTCAGGTGAGGGGAGAGAGGGAGAGGAACAGGGGCGGCCGCGGCCTCGCCGGAGCGCACACCGGCGACGCGAGCTCCTTGGCCAAGATGAGAGGGATAGATCAACAGAGGAGGTCGAGGCGCACCTACCCGTACCCGTAGCGTAGCTAGGGGTGGTCAGACAGCGTCGGAAATGGCCTCGCAGGCGGAGGCAGAACGGGGTGGTCGCCGGAGTTGAGGAAGACGGCGAGCAACGGCGACTCCAAAAGCTCCAACTAGGTGGAACGACACCACCAGAAAGTGGCGGAGGCTCTGGAAGGGTTGCCCTGGCCTGGGAGGGGCTGGAGCTACCGCGACGACCTGAGGGGATCGCCGGCGAGCTCAAGCTCGGGGACGGCGGCCTGTGGCCTGCCCGGCCGGGCCACGAGGTTCTACGTAGTTGTGGTGTGTGTGGGAGTGGAGCGGGGTGCTTGGGAAGGCTGGGAGGGGTCCTATATATAGGCGAGTCGAGAGGGGGGATCGGGGCTCTGCCGGCGACACCTGGACGCTGTGCCCGGCGATGAACGACATCAGTGAGAGGGGGAGAAGGCGACGGGGTTCACGCGGGAGCTGTGGACGGACGGAGACGAGCACAGGGTCACTGGAATGGCGACGAGCACAGTGCGCACTGCACTATTGCCTTGGCCGGACCGCGCCCGTGCTTGCTGCGGCGAGCTCCGGCGTCGGCGAGTGCCGGGGGGTGCTGTAGAAGTCGAGACGAAGATGGTGGCGCGGTTTGGCAAGCTCCGGCAGGCGCGGAAGCGAGCACGCGCGAAACAGAGCGCTTGGCGGCATCCAGAGCGCGCCGACAAGCAGCCTGGCATGGTGCACACACGTGGTCACCGCGTGAACTCTGCCTACTGGCCGACTTGGTGCCAAAGATCATGTCTGGCGTGTTGTTCGTGGTAGATATGAGTGTTACCCAGGTTTAGTTTGGATCCAGACGCAGTAGAAAGAAATTCACACGGCTGGTAAGTTTTTGGACATAAACTTTGAGAGTTTACTAAGGTAAATTGGCTAGGAGTTGGAGGCTGTGCTTTGGAGGCTAGTCCTAAGTTACTAGGGTAAAGATGCACAAGGAGTTTCAGAAGCAATGGAGCAAGTAAAATGGTAATTGCTGTAGAAACTATCATTTCTGTCCAAAATAGAAAAGAATTTATGTAGCAAAAATATTCCAGAAAGTGGTGCAATATTTTTGCTCAGGAATGTGTCCTAGGGTCCAAAGTATATTTATGAATTTCCTCAGATTTTTGTGGGGCAGAAAAATTGGGGTTGCTTTGGAGCACAAAGGGCTAAACTAGGGTTTTGGAGGGAAAAATGAATATTTTTCAATAAAGAAAAATATTCCAATACTTATTTTAGGGTGAACCAGAGGGAAAAGATGATTTGGGATGGATATGAGGCACTTGGGTGAAAGCCAAGGGTACCCAAGTGTTTAAGTCCATATGAAAAGATTCAAAAATCCCAAGGTTCAAATCAAATCCAAATAAAACTCAGGCAAATAAAAGAAGGCAAAAATCAGGCTATCACAGGAGGGGTTCACCACTTCAATTGGTGCCTCTCCGATGATGCGTGAGTAGTTCCTTGTAGACCTACGGGTCCGTAGTTAGTAGCTAGATGGCTTCCTCTCTCTCTCTCTCTCTCTCTCTCTCTCTCTCTCTCTCTCTCTCTCTCTCTCTCTCTCTTTTGATTATCAATACAATGGTCTCTTGGAGATCCATATGATGTAACTCTTTTGCGGTGTGTTTGTTGGGATCCGATGAACTTTGAGTTTATGATCGGATCTATCTTTTTATATCCATGAAAGTTATTTGAGTCTTCTTTGATCTCTTACATGCATGATTGCTTATAGCGTCGTATTCCTTCTCCGATATTTGGGTTTTATTTGGCAAACTTGATCTATTTATCTTGCAATGGGAACAGGTCCTTTGTAGTGGGTTCGATCTTACGATGCTCGATCCCAGTGACAGAAAGGGAACCGAGACGTATGTATGATGGCTACTAAGGATAAAACGATGGGGTCTATTTCTACATAAATAGATCTTGTCTACATCATGTCATAGTTCTTATTGCATTACTCTGTTTTCCCATGAACTTAATACACTAGATGCATGCTGGATAGCGGTCAATGTGTGGAGTAATAGTAGTAGATGCAGGCAGGAGTTGGTATACTAACCTTGGACGTGATGCCTATATGATGATCATTGCCTGGATATTATCATGATTATTTTAAGTTCAATCAATTACCCAACAGTAATTGTTTTCCCACCATTTGCTATTTTCTCGAGAGAAGCCACTAGTGATACCTACGGCCCCCGGGTCTCTTTGTCGTATTATTTGCCTTGGCTATCTATTTTCCTTTGCCTTTATTTTTAGATCTACTAAACCAAATACCCCCAAAATACCTTCCTGCAAGTTATTTTATTTATCATTCAATCTATCAATATTTACAACTCTATCACGTCTGTTACCCGAAAGGGACTGACAACCCATTTTACATGTCCGGTTGCGAGCATTTGTTATTTGTGTACATGTGTTGTTTATGTCGTGTTGCTAGCTTCGCCTACTGGTTTGATAACCTTGATCTCATCACTGAGGGAAATACCTACCGCTACTATACTGCATCATCCCTTCCTCTTTGGGGAAATACCGACGTAGTTCTAGCAGACATCAAAAGGAATTTATGGCGCCGTTGCCGGGGAGGATCTTCAACATATACCAGGTTTCTAATAAAAAATCTCATATCCTCACAATTTACATTATTTGCCATTTGCCTCTCGTTTTTATCTCCCCCACTTCACAAATAATTACCATTTTTGTTCGCTCTCTTTTTCGTTCGCCATTTTCTCGTCAGATCTGTTTTCGTTTGCCCTTATGTCTTACTTGGTTACTTTGCTTGGTTGTTTGGTATAATTGGGTGTTTTATTGGGAATCCTAAGGAAAGCGTTTATGGATCCTCATCCACTTGCTAATCTTTTTAAAAGATCCACTTATGATGAACCAAATGCTAGTGAGTTGAATGCACTAGATTATCTTTATGAAGTTTTGCTTGAGATTCATGAATCTAAAAATTGTGATGAAGTGATAAAAGAAGAAATTTGTGAAGTTATTCATGATAGTTCCTTGTATGAAAAGCATGATTGCAATGATGTTATTATAAATTCTATTAATATCAATTGTGCTAATGACATGCAAAACCCCAAGCTTGGGGATGCTAATTTTGCTATGTCTACTACTTGTTGCAATGATCATGATTGGGGTGATTCTTCTTACAATCTTGAAAAATTATTTAAGCCTCATGATGCATATGTTTGCGATAATATTGAAAGTGGGTTTGGAGAGGTCTGACTTTATTTGATGATAAACCCACTATTTTGGAAGAGTGTCAACTTTTTATGTATGTGGATCATGAAGAGAAAATTGTATATGATAGTTATATTGTCGAATTTGAGTATGATCTTACATGCAATTATTATGAGAGTGGTAAATATGGTTGTAGAAATTTTCATGTTACTAATTTACCTCTCGTCATGTTGAGATTGCTATTGTTTCATCCTTGTTCCTTGCATATGCTAGATGTTTCTTGTCTTGATAATTTGGTTGCCTACCAAATGCCTATGCATAGGAAGTATGTTAGACTTAAATATGTTGTCACGTGTTTCATGATGCTCTTTTTGTGCTTCAACCCTTGTCTTTCATGTGAGCATCATTGAAATCTCAAGCATATCTTAATGGCTATAAAGAAAGAGCTTGTTGGGAGACAACCCAATGAATAATTTTTTGCTCTTTATTGTATGTTCTTGCGTGTAATATCCTTTAATACCCTCTGTTTAGATGTGTTTTTGTGGTTGTAATAAAGGTTGGTGCCAAGCAAAGCCTTGGGAACACATTGGGTGTTAGTAGATTTGATCTTGCTGAAAAATAGAAACTTTTGCGCTCATGAGAAAATTCTATTTTTTTACAGAAGAGTGATTTTTAGTTGATTCTTTTTGCACAAGATTAATATAAAAATTTCCCACGTGGCCCTATTTTTCAAGATTTTTTGAGTTGCAGAAGTATTCGAAACTTCCATATTACTACAGACTGTTCTGTTTTTGACAGATTCTATTTTTATTGTGTTATGTGCTTGTTTTGATGATTCTATGGTTTTCCTTGATGAGTTTTTGCCATAGAAAATTTGGAATACAGTAGATATAATACAAATACAAAATATTAATTGGTTTTCTACAACACTTATAGCAGTGATTTGTTTTCTTATACTAACGGATCTCACGAAGGTTTTGTTGAAGTTTTGTGTGATTGAAGTTTTCAAGTTTTGGGTTATCTTACGATGGATGAAGGAATAAGGAGTAAGAAGAGCCTAAGCTTGGGGATGCCCCGGCATCCCAAGCCATTATCTAAAAGAGAAGCAAGCAACTAAGCTCGGGGATGCCCCCGAGTGGCATCCCCTCTTTCTTCTAACGACCATCGGTATATTACTCGAAACTATATTTTTATTCACCACATGATATGTGTTTTGCTTGGAGCGTCTTGTATGATATGAGTCTTTGCTTATTTTGTTTTCTTTTTAAGTCATCAATCCTTGTTGTACACATCTATTTGAGAGAGCCAAAATTATGCCATGACTTGTTAGAATAGCTCTCTATGCTTCACTTAAATTTTTATGAGCTATGGATTTGCTCTAGTGCTTCACTTTTATCTTTTTGAGCACAGTGTGCTTTAATATTTTTGAAGAAATACTCTCTTGCTTCACTTAGATTTATTTGAGAGTTAGTAAATTTTTAAGAAATTCTCTCTTGCTTCACTTAAATTATTTTGAGAGAAAGAAAAAAATTATGCTCATGATCTTCACTTATATTTGTTTGAGCTTATCAAAAGCAACACATGAAAATTAGTTCCAAAGTGATAGATATCCAAGAAGGATATAATAAAAACTTTCATGAAGATCATTGGACAAAATTAACTTGATTCCTTGTAATAGTTTTGAGACATGATGATATGATATGTGAGTCATGTTGATGAGTAATTAAGCTTTAGTAAGAATATTAGTGTTTAAGTTTGTGATTCCTTATGCAAACGTGAAAGTCAATAATCATGCAATGAAATTACATCCTACTTGTGGTGCATTATTTGGTGTTATTTATGCTCAATGCTCGCTTATGAGATTATTCGTTTCATGGTTGGTCGCTTCCTAGTCTTTTGCTAGCCTTCATTTTGCACTAAGTATGATTACTACTTGTGCATCCAAAATCTTTTATCCCGGTTTTGCCACATGAGTCAACCATACCTACCTATATGTGGTATTCCCTTGCCGTTCTAAGCAAATTTGTATGTGCAATCTCTAATTTTCAAAATAAATTTCCCTTTTGTGTGCCTGTACCGCTCGCGAGGCGGTGAGGGGTGGCTGATATTTTCCGTGCTAGATGTGTTATTCTCATGATGAGTGTTTATTCACTTGTCATTGCACGAGAGTAATGCAAAGGTATTAGGGATGCCCAGTCCCGAATTGAAAAAACAAATTTACTATATGTTGTCAAATAATAAATTACTTGGAAAGTGTTGGTATGGAAGGCAACCGTGGATTAGGCTAGCCATGGCTTATGAAAGTTTGGTTGCAAAGGAATAAACATTATTTTATGTTTGGGAACCGCCTATGATATATCTAGCATGGAAAGTGTTGGGAACCTCAAGTCGTTTTCGTTGGTGGGAAAAGTACACCTCCCAAAATAATTTTATCTCTCAATTTAAGCTTTGAGCTCCGGCACCTCTACAAATCCCTACTCCCCTCTGCGAAGGGCCTTTCTTTTACTTATGCATTTTTTCTTTTGAATTTGAGTGTCCATCTTCTGCTATAAAGCACCAACTAGGAAACACTGTGATCGTACTTGAGCATTGGGTGTAACTAATATGCGAGTGTGTTTCATGAATGGATCAATGGTTGAGCATGATGGGCTAGGGATAACTTATTTTAGCATTGATATTTTGAAAGACATGGTTGCTTGTTGATATGTTTGAGTATTTAAATCTCATGTCAAAACTAGACTATTGCTTTGAACCATATAAAAGTCCAAATGTCCATGCTATAAAGAAAAGAATATGATATGACATGATATGCAGCATTCCACATCAAAAATTCTGTTGTTATCATTTACCTACTCGAGGACGAACATGAATTAAGCTTAGGGATGCTGATACGTCTCCAACGTATCTATAATTTTTTATTGTTCCATGTTGTTATATTATCATTCTTGGATGTTTTACAATCATTTTATATCATTTTTTGGTACTAACCTATTGACATAGTGCCAAGTGCCAGTTGTTGTTTTCTGCATGTTTTGTACATCGTAGTAAATCAATATCAAACGGATCCAAAACACCGCGAAACTTCACGGAGATTTTTTATGGACCAGAAGACACCCATTAGGCCAAGGCAGCACCTGGGGGCCCAGGCACGCCCTGGTGGGTTGTGCCCACCTCGGGTGCCCTCCGGATCGCCTCTTTGCTCTATAAATACCCCAATATTCCAAAACCCTAGGGGAGTCGACGGAATTTCGATCCAGCCGCAGAGTCCAGAGCCACCAGATCCAATCTAGACACCATCACGGGGGGGGGGGAGTTCGCCACTTCCATTGGCGCCTCTCCGATGATGCGTGAGTAGTTCCTTGTAGACCTACAGGTCCGTAGTTAGTAGCTAGATGGCTTCCTCTCTCTCTCTCTCTCTTGATTATCAATACAATGGTCTCTTGGAGATCCATATGATGTAACTCTTTTTCGGTGTGTTTGTTGGGATCCGATGAACTTTGAGTTTATGATCAGATCTATCTTTTTATATCCATGAATGTTATTTGAGTCTTATTTGATCTCTTATATGCATGATTGCTTATAGCCTCGTCTTTTTTCTCCGATATTTGGGTTTTGTTTGGCCAACTTAATTTATTTATCTTGCAATGGGAAGAGGTGCTTTGTAGTGGGTTCGATCTTATGGTGCTTGATCCCAGTGACATAAAGGGAACCGACACGTATGTATCGTTACTACTAAAGATAAAACGATGGGGTCTATTTCTACATAAATAGATCTTGTCTACATCATGTCATTGTTCTTATTGCATTACTTTGTTTTCCCATGAACTTAATACACTAGATGCATGTTGGATAGCGGTCAATGTGTGGAGTAATAGTAGTAGATGCAGGCAGGAGTCGGTCTACTAATCTTGGATGTGATGCCTATATAATGATCATTGCCTGGATATCGTCATGATTATTTGAAGTTCTACCAATTGCCCAACAGTAATTGTTTTCCCACCATTTACTATTTTCTCGAGAGAAGCCACTAGTGAAACCTACGGCCCCCGGGTCTCTTTCTCGTATTATTTGCCTTTGCGATCTGTTTTCCTTTGCCTTTATTTTCAGATCTACTAAAGCAAAAACCAAAAACTACCTTGCTGCAATTTGTCTTATTTATCATTCAATCTATCAATATTTACAACTATATCACGTCCGTTACCCGAAAGGGATTGACAACCCCTTTTACACGTCGGGTTACGAGTATTTGTTATTTGTGTGCAGGTGTTGTTTACGTTGTGTTGCTTGGTTCTCCTAGTGGTTCGATAACCTTGGTCTCATCACTGAGGGAAATACCTACCGCTGATACACTTCATCATCCCTTCCTCTTTGGGGAAATATCGACGTAGTTCTAGCAGACATCATGGAGCCATCGCAACGTAGGTTAGCTCGATAGGGTTGGACGGGACAAAGGACACAAAGGATTTACCCAAGTTCGGCCCCTCTCAATGAGGTAAAATCCAATTCCTGCTTTTCTGACTATTGCTTGAGTATCGATTACAAGGGAGCAGTTATGCTTTGACCTCACTCTCGATCGATTGTTCTCTAAGTTTACCCGCCGTTGGGTCTCGCCTTTATATACATAGGTCAAGGCTGGCGGCTTACAGGATTCCGGGTCAGATTACACAACGTAACCGACCCCGTCTCTAAATCACCTTGCCTTGTTAAGCAAGCTACCATCAGGCGGCTTACACCTTCGGGTCTTGAGTCGCCTCCGGTTTACGGGCCTTTAACAGGCCTGCTTGTAAGCCACCTTCGGTCTTCTCATCTTGTCTTCTTCATGCCTTACTTGGCCTTCAATTATGAGTCGGCAATAATATGACCCGACCCCTCTTGGGCGGGCCATATGATACGTCCAAAACGTATCTATAATTTCTGCTTGCTCCATGCCCTTTTTGTGTGATATTGCTATGATATTTATGCACTTCCATACACTTTTGATCATATTTGGACTAACCTACTAATGGTTGCAAAAGTGCACAATGTTCTTATTTTACACTTTATTGTGTAGGAATTACTTGGAAATTGACAAAAACGCAAAAGGAGTCGTATTGGAGTAGGACTCTGACTTTCTTGAAATCTGTCTGAGAACGTTTTTTAAAGATGGTCACGTTCCGGCCCAAAGACGACGTCAAACGGAAAAAGTCTAGTTGCGAAAGTTGTGGGGAATTTCGAGGCGATGCTTCTGGATATAAAATTCGTTCAAATCAGAGTCCGGACGGCCGAGTAAAGCCCGTTTTACTGAGGCCCAAAATCTGATGACGGGAATCCGAGAGTCTATATAAAGAGAGGAAACCTAGGTCACCAAGGGCCACGAATTTTCCTCCTCCCGAGCCGTCGTCTTGGAGGGGAGGACCAGCACCATTGCAGCACCATCCACAAGGAAGAAGGGGGGCCAAGGAGCCGCTGCCCCCTAGGGCCGCCGCCGCCCCGAGGGCCGCCGCCGCCCCCGCGCCCCCAAGGGACGCCGCCGCCGCCTCCGTGGCTGCCGCCGGCCGTATCCTCCTCGCGGGGCTGCACCTCTCCATCAACACCATCATCAACCTCCTCCTCACCATGTCCATGTGTGAGTAGTCTTCTCCGGGGCCGAGGGCTCGTACGTGTAGCTATGTGGTTATCTCTCTCTCCCATGATGTGATCTTCGTTGTGATCATAGGCTATGTTAATCTAGGGTGATCCCATGATATTCCCCTTCCTCTATGTATTGGATTGATGTACTCACTTGTCTTTATCTAGTATAATCCCCGAGACCAAGGTGACAGCGGTCTATTGGACATGGATTAGAAAAATATTTTCATGAGTGATTTCCTCTCTTGTGTGTTGATTGAAGACTGATAGTCTCTTGGTGCTTGTCTTCGACTATCCTTTAGATATGTTGTGGTGATTGTGGGACTCTCTTTGGATGGCCGCGGTGACATTGGGAAATCCTTAGATTGAGAACTACGAACTTTGAGGTGTGCTTTTGTATCCCTACATAATTCTCGTCCTCTCTTGACCACGAAGGAATGACCTCCGGGTGCGTCTCCATTGCATGTTTTATGGGAAATATCATGTGATTCGATTATGTTAATGTTGTTGGGAGTTGCCACTAGTGAAAGTATGAAGCCTAGGCCTTGTTTCCACCATTGCAATACCATTTGTGCTCACGTTTACCACTTGTTTGCTTGCTGCACTTTTTATTACATATTTATATTACCTTGTTTTGCCATCCATATAACTTGACATTTAACATCTCTTCGCCGAACTATTGCACCTATACATCTAACAAGTGTATTAGGTGTGTTGGGGACACAAGAGACTTCTTGTATCTTAGTTGCAGGGTTGCTTGAGAGAGACCATCTTCAACCTCTACTTCCCTGAGTTCGATAAACCTTAGGTCATCCACTTGAGGGAAATTGCTGCTGTCCTACAAACCTCTGCGCTTGGAGCCCCAACATAGTCTACAAAAGTAGAAGCGTGTGTAGACATCACCATACCACGGGGTTATATCCCCAAAAATGGTGTTGTTCATGGATTGATGACATAAGATGTTCACCATTGAAACTACTCCATCTCACGTGATGATCGGACATGGTTTAGTTGATTTGGATCACGTGATCATTTAGATGACCAGAGGTATGTCTATCTAAGTGGGAGTTCTTAAGTAATATGATTAATTGAACTTTAATTTATCATGAAGTTAGTCCTGGTAGTATTAGCATATCTATGTTGTAGATCAATAGCTCGCGATGTTGCTCCTCGTTTATTTTTCATATGTTCCTAGAGAAAACCAAGTTGAAAGATGTTAGTAGCAATGATGCGGAATTGTTCCGTGATCTGAGGATTATCCTCATTGCTGCACAGAGAAATATGTCCTTGATGCACCGCTAGGTGACAGACCTATTGCAGGAGCAGATGTAGACGTTATGAACGTTTTGACAAAAGCTCGGTATGATGACTACTTGATAGTTTAGTGCACCATGCTTTACGGCTTATAACCGGGACTTCAAAAACGTTTTGAACACCACAGAGCATATAAGATGTTCCAAGAGTTGAAATTAGTATTTCATACTCATGCCCGTGTCGAGAGGTATAAGACCTCTGACAGTACTTTGCCTACGAGATGGAGGAGAATAGCTCAACCAGTGAGCATGTGCTCAGATTGTCTGGGTACTACAATTACTTGAATCAAATGGGAGTTAATCTTCCAGATAAGATAGTAATTGACAAAGTTCTCTAGTCACCATCACCAAGTTAGTAGAACTTCGTGATGAACTATAATATGCAAGGGATGACGAAGGTAATTCCCGAGCTCTTCACGATGCTGAAATCGGCGAAGGTAGAAATCAAGAAAGAGCATCAAGTGTTGATGGTTAACCAGACCACTTGTTTCAAGTAAAGGGCAAAGGGATAGAAGGGGAACTTCAAGAAGAATGACAAGCAAGTTGTCACTCCCGTGAAGAAACCCAAAGCTAAACTCGAGCCTGAAACAAGTGCTTCTACTGCAAAGGAAATGGTCACTAGAAGTGGAACTGCCCTAGATATTTGGCGGATTAGAAGGATGGCAAAGTGAACAAAGGTATATTTGATATACAGATTATTGATGTGTATTTTACTAGTGTTCATAGCAACCCCTCGGTATTTCATATTGGTTCAGTTGCTAAAGAGTAGTAACTCGAAATGGGAGTTGCATAATGAACAGAAACTAGTTAAAGGATGAAGTGACGATGTGTATTGGAAGTAGTTCCAAGATTGATATGATCATCATCGCACACTCCCTATACTTTCGGGATTAGTGTTGAACCTAAATAAGTGTTATTTGGTGTTGAGCATGAATATGATTTGATCATGTTTTTTGCAATACGGTTATTCATGTAAGTTAGAGAATAATTGTTGTTCTGTTTACATGAATAAAACCTTCTATGGTCATACACCCAATGAAAATGGTTTGTTGGATCTCGATCGTGGTGATACACATATTCATAATATTGAAGCCAAAAGATGCAAGGTTAATAATGATAGTGCAACTTATTTGTGGCACTGCCGTTTAGGTCATATTGGTGTAAAGCGCATGAAGAAACTCCATAGTGATGGACTTTTGGAATCACTTGATTATGAATCACTTGGTGCTTGCGAACCATGCCTCATGGGCAAGATGACTAAAACTCCGTTCTTCGGAACTGTGGAGCGAGCAACAGATTTGTTGGAGATCATACATACAGATGTATGTGGACCAATAAGTGTTGAAGCTCGCGGCGGGTATCGTTATTTTCTGACCTTCACTGATGATTTGAGCAGATATGGGTATATCTACTTAATGAAGCACAAGTCCGAAACATTTGAAAAGTTCAAAGAATTTCAGAGTGAAGTGGAGAATCATCGTAACAAGAAAATAAGAGTTTCAACGATATGATCGTAGAGGTAAAATATTTGAGTTAGTGAGTTTGGCCATTAGTAAAAACAATGTGAAATAGTTTCACTACTCACGCCATCTGGAACACCATAGTGTAATGGTGTGTCCGAACATCATAACCGTACTTTATTAGATATGGTGCGATCGATTATGTCTCTTACCGATCTACTACTATCGCTTTTGGGGTTATGCATTAGAGATAGCTACATTCACGTTAAATAGGGCACCATCTAAATCCGTGGAGATGACACCGTATGAACTGTGGTTTGACGAGAAACCTAAGCTGTCATTTCTTTAAGTTTGGCACTGCGATGCTTATGTGAAAAAGTTTCAACATGATAAGCTCGAACCCAAATCGGAGAAGTAAATCTTCATAGGATACCCAAAAAGAAATTGTTGGGTACACCTTCTATTACAGATCTTAAGGCAAGGTCTTTGTTGCTAAGAGTGGATCCTTTCTAGAGAAGGAGTTTCTCTCGAAAGAAGTGAGTGGGAGGAAAGTAGAACTTGATGAGGTAATTGTACCTTCTCCCGAATTGGAAAGTAGTACATCACAGAAAATTGTTCCAGTGATTCCTACACCAATCAGTGAGGAAGTTAATGATGATGATCATGAAACTTCGGATCAAGTTTCTGCTGAACGTCGTAGATCAACCAGAGTACGTTCCGCGCCAGAGTGGTACGGCAACCCAGTTCTGGAAATCATGTTACTAGACCATGATGAACCTACGAACTATGAGGAAGCGATGATGAGCCCAGATTCCGCAAAATGGCTTGAGACCATGAAATCTGAGATGGGATCCATGTATTAGAACAAAGTATGGACTTTGGTTGACTTGCCCGATGATCGGCAAGCCATCAAAAATAAATGGATCTTCAAGAGGAAGACCGACGCAAACGGTAATGTTACTGTTTACAAAGCTCGACTTGTTGCGAAAGGGTTTCGACAAGTTCAAGGAGTTGACTACGATGAGACTTTCTCACCCGTAGCGATGCTTAAGTCTGTCCGAATCATGTTAGTAATTGCCGCATTTTATGAAATCTGGCAAATGGATAACAAAACTGCATTCTTTAATGGATTTATTAAAGAAGACTTGTATATGATGCAACCAGAAGGTTTTGTCAATCCTAAAGGTGCTAACAAAATGTGCAAGCTCCAGTGATCCATCTATGGACTGGTGCAAGCATCTCGGAGTTGGAATATACGCTTTGATAAGTTGATCAAAGCATATAGATTTATACAGACTTGCGGTGAAGTCTGTATTTACAAGAAGTGAGTGGGAGCACTACAACCTTTCTGATAAGTATATGTGAATGACATATTGTCGATCGGAAATGATGTAGAATTTTCTGGAAAGCATAAAGGAGTGTTTGAAAGGAGTTTTTCAAAGAAAGACCTTGGTGAAGCTGCTTACATATTGGGCATCAAGATCTATAGAGATAGATCAAGACGCTTGATAAGACTTTCGATGAGTACATACCTTGATAAGATTTTGAAGTAGTTCAAAATGGATCAGTCAAAGAAGGAGTTCTTGCCTGACTTGTAAGGTGTGAAGTTGAGTAAGACTCAAAGCCAGACCACGGCAGAAAAATATAGAGAGAATGAAAGTCATTCCCTATGCCTCGGCCATAGGTTCTATAAAGTATGCTATGATGTGTACAAAACACGTTGTGTACCTTGCCATGAGTTTGACGGGGAGGTACAATAGTGATCCAGGAGTAGATCACTGTACAGCGGTCAAAATTATCCTTAGTAATTGGATGACTAAGGAAATGTTTCTCGATTATGGAGGTGATAAAGAGTTCGTCGTAAAGGGTTACGCCGATGCAAGCTTTGACACTAAATCCAGATGACTCTAAGTATCAATCTGGATGCGTATTGAAAGCGGGAGCAATTAGCTAGAGTAGCTCCATGCAGAGCATTGTAGACATAGAAATTTGCAAAATACATACGGATCTGAATGTGACAGACCCGTTGACTAAACTTCTCTCACAAGCAAAACATGATCACACCTTATTACTCTTAGGTATTAATCACATAGCGATGTGAACTAGATTATTGACTCTAGTAAACCCTTTGGGTGTTGGTCACATGGTGATGTGAACTATGGGTGTTATTCACATAACGATGTGAACTATCGGTATTAAATCACATGGCGATGTGAGCTAGATTATTGACTCTAGTGCAAGTGGGAGACTGAAGGAAATATGCCCTAGAGGCAATAATAAAGTTGTTATTTATATTTCCTTATATCATGATAAATGTTTATTATTCATGCTAGAATTGTATTAACCGGAAACTTAGTACATGTGTGAATACATAGACAAAACAGAGTGTCCCTAGTATGCCTCTACTAGACTAGCTCATTGATCAAAGATGGTTATGTTTCCTAACCATAGACATGAGTTGTCATTTGATCAACGGGATCACATCATTAGGAGAATGATGTGATGGACAAGACCCATCCGTTAGCATAGCACTATGATCGTTTAGTTTTACTGCGATTGCTTTCTTCATGACTTATACATGTTCCTATGACTATGAGATTATGCAACTCCCGAATACCGTAGGAACACCTTGTGTGCTATCAAACGTCACAACGTAACTGGGTGATCATAAAGATGCTCTACAGGTGTCTCCGAAAGTATTCGTGGTGTTGGCATAGATCAAGATTAGGATTTGTCACTCCGAGTGTCGGAGAGGTATCTCTAGGCCCTCTCGGTAACACACATCATAATAAGCCTTGCAAGCAAAAGACTAATGAGTTAGTCACGAGATGATGTGTTACGGAACGAGTAAAGAGACTTGCCGGTAACGAGATTGAACTAGGTATAGAGATACCGACGATCGAATCTCGGGCAAGTAACATACCGATGACAAAAGGAACAACGTATGTTGTTATGCGGTTTGACCGATAAAGATCTTCGTAGAATATGTAGGAGCCAATATGAGCATCCAGGTTCCGCTATTGGTTACTGACCGGAGATGAGTCTCGGTCATGTCTACATAGTTCTCGAACCCGTAGGGTCCGCACGCTTAACGTTTGATGACGATCGGTATTATGAGTTTATGAGTTTTGATGTACCGAAGGTAGTTCGGAGTCCCGGATGAGATCACGGACATGACGAGGAGTCTCGGAATGTCCGAGACATAAAGATTGATTTATTGGACGACTATATTCGGACACCGGAAGTATACCGGAAAAGTTTCGGATTTAACGGGATTGCCGGAGGGGGTTACCGGAACCCCCTACGAAGGGGGATGGTCCATAGTGGGCCTTATGGAAAGGAGAGAGGCAGCCCATAGGGCTGGCCGGCGCCCCACCTAGGGTTCCTAGTTGGACTAGGAGTTGGGGGGCGCCACCTCTTCTTCTTTTCCTATTCCCTCTCTTCCTTCTTTGGTGGTTCCTACTAGGAATAGGATTGCAATCCTATTCCTAGTAGGATTGCACCCCTAGCCGCACCAAACAAGGGCCGGCCGGCCTCCCCCCTTGCTCCTTTATATACGGGGGCAGGGGGGCACCCAAAGACACACAAGTTGAATTCTTCCAGCCGTGTGCGGTGCCCCCCTCCACAGAAACACACCTCGGTCATACCGTCGCGGTGCTTAGGCGAAGCCCTGCGCCGGTGAATACATCATATCCGTCACCACGCCGTCGTGCTGACGAAACTCTCCCGTGAAGCTCAACTGGATCAAGAGCTCGTGGGACGTCATCAAGCTGAACGTGTGCTGAACGCGGAGGTGCCGTACGTTCGGTGCTTGATCGGTTGAATCGCGAAGAAGTTCGACTACATCAACCGCGTCACTTGACGCTTCCGCTTCCGGTCTACGAGGGTACGTAGACACACTCTTCCCTCTCGTTGCTATGCATCTGGTAGATAGATCTTGCGTGATCGTAGAAATTTTTTAAAATACTACGTTCCCCAACAGTTTTATCCTCTTCATGAAGTCCATGAGAATAGGAATTATGTTTATAATTTCTATCCTCATGATGGAGAGAGCATAGCTCAAGCTTGGGGGAGACTGAAAACGTTAATGCTAAAATGTCCTAACCATGGTCTCCCCAAAGATATGATTATTACTAATTTCTATGCGAGGCTCTCTCGACAGGATAAAGATTTGCTCGATGCTTCCTCTATGGGTTCTTTCACAAACGAAAAGATTGACGCTAAATGGGAACTCCTTGAAAGAATTCAACGCAACACTGAAGATTGGGAGATCGACAAAGGTAAAGAGTCAGGTATAATTTATGAGTATGATTGCATTAAGTCCTTTGTTGAAACTACAAGTTTTAATAAGTTTAGTGCTAAGTTTGGGCTTGATTCTCAACTCCTTGTTGATTTCCTCAAATCTTTTGCTTCACATCTTAATATGCCTAAGGAGGATTGGATCAAGCATCATAAACCTTTTAAAGAGATTTGCAAAGAAAATGAAATTGTTCATGATGATTGCAACATGCATGATCTAATTCCTAAAAATGAAGTTTTATATAAGCATGTCAATTTTTGTGGAGTGGATAGACCTTGTGAAAGGCCTATGATTGAAGAAGAGAAGTATTGTAAGCAACATAAGCATGAAAGAACAATCACTTGGGTCAGAGATTTAAATGAAATTGCTAGAGAATTGTGTGACCTTTATCCTTTTACTTGTGAACTTTGCTGTATAGAGGGTCACTTAAATTTTCAATGCATGCACTTTCAAAACATAACTGTTAACCAGTTGTGTGATAACATGATCACCTCTGATCTTTATGATGAGCTTATGTTATTTTTGATGTGTGAGGAGTTATCAGAAAAGACTTCTCGGCTAGATGTTAATTCCACAGGAATAAAAAGCACTTTGCAAAATTGCCATCTCTATTGTGTTGTTAATTGCCATGAAAATGATTACATAAGTAAGATTAGAAAGGAGGGAACTTTACCAAAGTATAAAAATGTCTCTTATATTTCTGCTAATAAAAAGGAGAGTTTCTCCCAAGTTTCCCCTATTGTTTCTAATGATAAACCAGGATATGTGGAGAAGCTTCATCTCCAACCACTCCCTCCTAAGGTGAAGAAGAAGAAAAAGAAGAGGAGGAGGAAGAGGAGCAAGAAGGAAGAAGAATGGGTATCAACCTGGCCTGAGCATATTCCTCCCATCAACTTTTATCCTAACGGTTGTAAGTTTAAAGAAGAAGGTGAAGTTTATTGCCTTAATTATCATCTTGATGATATGTCCGTAGGTACTATTGAAGATGATTTTGATTATGATATGCATGTTACTTATTGTGATTGGGAAAATGATGATAATTATACTTATGATCTTGAAAATCTTTTTGGTACCAACTCTGAAAGTGATGATATGGAAATCTCTAAGCTTGGGGATGATAGGATTGCAAATCCTTTACCCACTAGTGATGTGACAATTGATAATTCTTTTGCTAGTAAGAATAAAGACAACATGATTACAAATATAGTTGCTAGCAATGATAATGCTCTTCTCTACTATGATGATGTTATAACTCCAATCTATAGTGATTATAAAGGTACCTATGACATAAGGAGAAATTATCCTTATGAAACTTGTCATAATCATGGAGGGAATTACTCCCTTGTTGAACACCACCCTCCTAATACACAATTAATCTATAGTGTTCAAGTTGTTTATGATAGTCCTACTCCCACTATTACCAATGAGAAAGATTATGCTTATGTGGAGAGTAAGAGTACCTTTTTGCATGTGGATCATGGTAACAATGCTTTATGTGATGCTTATATTGTTGATTTCATCCATGATGCCACTGAAATTTATAATGAGAGAGGGAGACTTGGTTCTAAATATCTTAATAATAAGAAGTTTCCTCTCTTTATGGTGAATATTTTGAAGTTATGCTTGTTTTGCCTTCCTATGCTAGTTGCTTTGTGCTTCAATGAATTATTCTATTGCAATATTCCTATGCATAGGAAGCATGTTAGGCTTAAATGTATTTGGTATTTGCTTCTTGATGCTCTCTTTTGTTCTTCAACTCTTATTCCTACGAGAGCATCATTAAAGTCTTAAGCCTATCTTTATGGCTATAAAGAAAGAGCTCTAGGGAGACAACCCTTGTTATCTTTGCTTTCAGTTTGTTCTTTCAGTTTATAGTGGTCTTGATGTTTGTTACTACAGTAGCAACATCATTGTATCTTTACTTTTCAGCTTTGTGCCAAGTGTAGCCTCTGATTGCAAGAAAGTTCAAAAGTTGTGACGTGCTGTCCAGGAAACAGATTCTGTCCTTGGACAGAAAAAATCGTATAAAATCACCAGATCATCTTTTTGGTCTGAATTTTTTCGACAGCGTGCTCTATACAATTGGCTTTCGGGCGTCTGTTCTGAGTTTTTTTGATTTGAGTTGCAGAAGTGCCCCGAAAAAATCATTTACTACCTGCTGGTCTGTTTTTCACAGATTATGTCCTGTTTTGCCTTTCCTTCATTTTGCAAACCTTGAGCTTGCTTTTTCTTTGCAAAAACCTTTTGGCAATCTTGAGAAACAGTAGACCTTCAAGAATATCCTTATTTCCAGCAAGGAACAATTATTTTATTATGGGTACTAACCTCGCTAATCAAATTATGATGAGTTATGTATGAAGGGAGTTTTCAAGTGTGCGAGGGAAGATGATAAAAAGATTCAGGAGTGTCAAACGCTCAAGCTTGGGGATGCCCCCATGCACCCCCAAGACATATTCAAGAAGACTCAAGCGTCTAAGCTTGGGGATGCCCCCGTGCATCCCCTTCTCCATCAACATTATCAGTTCGTCTTTCGTTCCACTATATTTTTATCACTTCATGTGTTATGTGCTATGCTTGGAGCGTCTTGCTTTTAGTTTTCTTTTTAGTTTCTTTAGCTTTGCTTGCTGTTCATAACGAGTTGGAAGTCAGCTTTCTTTGTGTGGGAGAGAAACACGCTCCACTTCAACCTAGAACATAACATAGAATTTTCATGTCTATCCTTGCTGTGTGTGTTCTTTGTCTTTCAATAGCTACTATCATGTTCAGCTCTTAGTTTTCATGCTTATCTTTTTAAAGAGCTTTTGTTTAGTTGGTCGCTGGAACTCTCTTTAGTTATCATGCTTATCTGGTTAAGAGAGTTGGCTTCTGTTGCACTGGTCGATATGTCTATGATAAAAATGCTATGTGCATAATGGTGCTTAGTAGTTCATGTTTTCTTATGGTTAGTCTCAAATAGCTGGGGGGGTTCCCAATGTGTTATTGGAGTACCAACATGATTTCTTTGCCTATGATGTGGTATGGTTTAGTGATATCTTCCTCTGAGAATTTATTTTGATTGACTTGGCATATGCTCACGCATATTTAAGGCTGTAAAGAAAGTCTATCAAGCCTTGATGATCTTTGATTTCTGAGTAGCGATATAACTTCCATGCCCGATTCAATGTTGCTTTGTCGCTCTGCATGATTATGACCGTCATTGCTCTCTTAGTTGGTCGCTCCCAGTCTTTTGCTAACCTTCGCCTGTACTAAGCGGACTGACTGCTTGTGCATCCAAAATCCTTTAAACCAGTTATGCCATATGAGTCCACCATACCTTCCTATACATGGTATTTACCTGCCATTCCTAACGAAGACTTTCATGTACCATCTCGAAATTATTCAAAAAAAGCATTTCTCTTTTGTGCCTCTGTTTTAGCTCATGAGGAAGTAGTAGTTAATTCATGATATTTTTAAGTTGGACAAGCTTCACCCCGGGATTGCATGTCTAATGTGCAAACCCATAATACGAGAAGGAACTGGCATAGAGTGCGCCTGGCTCATTAAAAAATTATACAACAAACAAACCCTCCTTCACGCTTTGTTCATGAGAAATCAGAAAACTTTGGCAGTGATAAACAAAGGAGATTAAGAGGATGTGATCGTCCTCATTCGGGAGCCGTTCCTCGAAACTTGTCCAGCTCGAGAAGTAATTGAGTTATCTGCTAGCATTCGTTGACGAAATATGCATAATCTAAAAAAATAATTATTACCTCTGTTTTTAAAACCAAGAGCTCTGGTACATGATTAGTTTTTGTTTTCGACCACGGGTTTTCAACCTTGGCATCAAAAGTCACAGTTCGAGAGTCTCCACCTTCTTTAAAGCACCAACTATTGAGAGCATGATTGTCATTCTGAGTGTAATGTGCATTGTCCCAAAGTACCATTGTCTTTTGCATGATTATGATATCGTTATTCTGAAATCATTGTATCTAGTCGTCACTTAAACTTTGGAGGTGCCCCTGCATTTATGTTTTGCTTCACTAAAGGGGGCAAGCGAGACATCACTTTGTCATATTTGCACACCATGCTCATGTTGGAAATATGCCCTAGAGGCAATAATAAAAGAGTTATTATTATATTTCCTTGTTCATGATAATTGTTTATTATCCATGCTATAATTGTATTGATTGGAAACTCATATACATGTGTGGACAAATAGACAAACTTTGTGTCCCTAGTAAGCCTCTTCAGGACTAGCTCGTTGATCAAAGATGACCGCGGTTTCCAGGTCATAGACATGAGTTGTCATTTGATAACGGGATCACATCATTAGGAGAATGATGTGATGGACGAGACCCAAACGTTAAACATAGCTTTTGATCGTATCAGTTATCGCTATAGTTTTCTGCATGTCAAGTATAAGTTCCTATGACCATGAGATCATGTAACTCACTGACACCGTAGGAGTGCTTTGTGTGTGCCAAACGTCGCAACGTAACTGGGTGACTATAAAGGTACTCTACAGGTATCTCCGAAGGTGTCTGTTGAGTTGACATGGATCGAGACTGGGATTTGTCACTCCGTGTGACGGAGAGGTATCTCCGGGCCCACTCGGTAATACGTCATCTCAATGAGCTCAAAGTGACTAAGTAGTTAGTCACGGGATTATGTATTACGGTAACGAGTAAAGAGACTTGCCGGTAACGAGATTGAACTAGGTATAGAGATACCGACGATCGAATCTCGGGCAAGTAACATATCGACGAGACAAAGGGAACTGTATACGAGATTGCCTGAATCCTTGACATCGTGGTTCATCCGATGAGATCATCGAGGAACATGTGGGAACCAATATGGGTATCCAGATCCCGCTATTGGTTATTGACCTGGGAGTGTCTCGGTCATGTCTGCATGGTTTCCGAACCCGCAGGGTCTACACACTTAAGGTTCGGTGACGCTAGGGTTGTTAGTGAGAACAGTGCATGGTTACCGAAGGTTGTTCGGAGTCCCGGATGAGATCCCGGACGTGACGAGGGTCTCCGGAATGGTCCGGAGACGAAGATTGATATATAGGATGAAAGGTTTCGGAGTCCGGAAGTGTTCCGGGGAGTATCGGGAAATCGGCGGATGACCGAAAGGGGTTTCGGGGGTCTCGGAAGGGGTTTCGGGCCTAATGGGCCACAAAGGGGGACACAACAGCCCTCATAGGGCTGTGCGCCCCCCCCTGGGACCTCTCCTCATGCGCCAAGGGAGGTGGACCCCCCTAGGGCTGCCGCACCCCCTTTGGCTTGGGGGGCAAGTGTTGGGGAACGTTGCATGGGAAACAAAAATTTTCCTACCGTTCACCAAAATCAATCTAGTAGATGCAACTACGAGGGGGGAGTGTGATCTACGTACCCTTGTAGATCGCTAAGCGGAAGCGTTATGAACGCGGATGATGGAGTCGTACTCGTCGCGATTCAGATCGCCGAAGACCTAGCACCGAAGCAACGGTGCCTCCGCGTTCTTCACACGTACGGCTCGGGGACGTCTCCTCCTTCTTGATCCAGCAAGGGGTGGAGGAGAGGTTGATGGAGAACCGGCAGCACGACGGCGTGGTGGTGATGGTGGAGAAGAACTCCAGCAGGGCTTCGCCTAAGCACCGCGGGAGAAGAAGATGTAACGGGAGAGGGAGGGCAGCACCGAGGCACGAACTGTGTTGGCTGCCCTCCCTTTGCCCCACTATATATAGGGGGGGTGGAGAGGTCAGGGCGCCCTAGGGTTTCCCCCTAGGGGCCGGCGGCCAGGGCAAGGGGAGGGGGCGGCGGCCAGGGCAAGGGGGGGCGGCCAGGCCCTAGGGTTTCCCCCCCTAGGTGCCTTGCCCCCCAAGGCCAAGGGGTGCGGCCAGCCCTAGGGGGTCCCACCCCCTTAGCCGCATGGGGAGAGGGCCCAGGGGGGGCGCACAGCCCCCTGAGGGCTGTGGTGTCCCCCTTTGTGGCCCAATAGGCCCAGAACAACTTCCGGACCCCCCGAAATCCCTTCCGGTACTCCGCCGATTTCCCGATGCTCCCCGGAACACTTCCGGTACTCCGAAACCTTTCATCCTATATATCAATCTTCGTCTCCGGACCATTCCGGAGACCCTCGTCATGTCCGGGATCTCATCCGGGACTCCGAACAACCTTCGGTAACCATGCACTCTTCTCACTAACAACCCTAGCATCACCGAACGTTAAGTGTGTAGACCCTGCGGGTTCGGAAACCATGTAGACATGACCGAGACACTCCCAGGTCAATAACCAATAGCGGGATCTGGATACCCATATTGGCTCCTACATGTTTCTCGATGATCTCATCGGATGAACCACGATGTCAAGGATTCAGGCAATCCCGTATACAGTTCCCTTTGTCTCGTCGGTAGGTTACTTGCCCGAGATTCGATCGTCGGTATCTCTATACCTAGTTCAATCTCGTTACCGGCAAGTCTCTTTACTCGTTACCGTAATACATAATCCCGTGACCAACTACTTAGTCACTTTGAGCTCATTGAGATAACGTATTACCGAGTGGGCCCGGAGATACCTCTCCGTCATACGGAGTGACAAATCCCAGTCTCGATCCATGTCAACTCAACAGTCACCATCAGAGATACCTGTAGAGTACCTTTATAGTCACCCAGTTACGTTGTGACGTTTGGCACACACAAAGCACTCCTACGGTGTCAGTGAGTTACATGATCTCATGGTCATAGGAACTTATACTTGACATGCAGAAAACTATAGCGATAACTGACACGATCAAAAGCTATGTTTACGTTTGGGTCTCGTCCATCACATCATTCTCCTAATGATGTGATCCCGTTATCAAATGACAACTCATGTCTATGACCTGGAAACCGCGGTCATCTTTGATCAACGAGCTAGTCCTGTAGAGGCTCACTAGGGACACAAAGTCTGTCTATTCATCCACACGTGTATTTGAGTTTCCAATCAATACAGTTATAGCATGGATAATAAACGATTATCATGAACAAGGAAATATAATAATAACTCTTTTATTATTGCCTCTAGGGCATATTTCCAACAGTCTCCCACTTGCACTAGAGTCAATAATCTAGCATTACAAAGTAATGAATCTAACACCCATAGAGTCTTGGTGTTGATCGTGCTTAGCCCGTGGAAGAGGCTTAGTCAACGGATCTGCAACATTCAAATCCGTATGTACTTTGCAAATGTTTATGTCCTCCTCCTTGACCGAATCGCGGATGGAATTGAAGCGTCGCTTTATGTGTCTGGTCCTCTTGTGAAACCTTGGTTCCTTGGCTAGAGCAATGGCACCAGTGTTGTCACAGAACAGAGTCATTGGGTTCAGTGCACTAGGCACAACTCCAAGATCTGTCATGAACTCCTTCATCCAGACACCTTCCTTTGCCGCCTCCGAGGCAGCTATATACTCCGCTTCACATGTAGAATCAGCTACCACGCTCTGCTTGGAACTGCACCAGCTTACCGCTCCCCCGTTGAGAATATATACGTATCCGGTTTGAGACTTAGAGTCATCCGGATCAGTGTCAAAGCTTGCATCGACGTAACCCTTTACGACGAGCTCTTGATCACCTCCATAAACGAGAAACATATCCCTAGTCCTTTTCAGGTATTTTAGGATATTCTTGACCGCTGTCCAGTGATCCATACCAGGATTACTTTGAAACCTTCCGGCCATACTTATGGCAAGGCTGACATCTGGTCTTGTGCACAGCATTGCATACATGATAGAGCCTATGGCTGAAGCATAGGGGACGACACTCATCTTTTCTCTATCTTCCGCAGTCACTGGGCACTGAGTCTTACTCAACTTTGTACCTTGCAATACCGGCAAGAACCCCTTCTTGGATTGATCCATTTTGAACTTCTTCAAAACTTTATCAAGGTATGTGCTTTGTGAAAGTCCTATCAAGCGTCTTGATCTATCTCTATAGATCTTGATGCCCAATATGAAAGCAGCTTCACCGAGATCTTTCATTGAAAAACTCTTGTTCAAATACCCCTTCACGCTATCCAAAAATTCTATATTGTTTCCAATCAGCAATATGTCATCCACATATAATATCAGAAACGCTATAGAGCTCCCACTCACTTTCTTGTAAATACAAGCTTCATTGTAAACTTGTATAAACCCAAACGCTTTGATCACCTCATCAAAGCGAAGATTCCAACTCCGAGATGCCTGCACCAGCCCATAAATGGAACGCTGGAGCCTGCATACTTTGTCAGCATTCTCTGGATCGACAAAACCTTCTGGTTGCATCATATACAACTCTTCCTTAAGAAAACCGTTAAGGAATGCTGTTTTGACATCCATCTGCCAAATTTCATAATCGAAATATGCAGCTATTGCTAACATGATTCGGACGGATTTAAGCATCGCTACGGGTGAGAAAGTCTCATCGTAGTCAATCCCTTGAACTTGTGAAAAACCCTTTGCCACAAGTCGAGCTTTATACACGGTGACATTACCGTCAGCGTCCGTCTTCCTCTTAAAAATCCATTTATTCTGAATGGCCTTCCGCCCTTCAGGTAATACTTCCAAAGTCCATACTTTGTTTTCATACATGGATCCCATCTCGGATTTCATGGCCTCTAACCATTTGTCGGAATCTGGGCCCACCATTGCTTCTCCATAGCTCGTAGGTTCACCGTTGTCTAACAACATGACCTCCAAGACAGGGTTACCATACCACTCAGGTGCAGTGCGCACCCTTGTCGACCTACGAGGTTCGGTAGTAACTTGATCAGTAGCTTCTTGATCATCATCATTGGCTTCCTCTTCAACCTCTGCAGGCTCCTCAAAAACATCTTTCTGTGCTGCGCTACTTTCTGGTTGAAGCAGAGGTTCAATAACCTCATCAAGTTCTACCTTCCTCCCACTCAATTCTTTCGAGAGAAACTCTTTCTCGAGAAAGGACCCGTTCTTAGCGACAAACACTTTGCCCTCGGATCTGAGATAGAAGGTGTACCTGTTGGGGAACGTAGTATTTTCAAAATTTTCCTACGATCACGCAAGATCTATCTACTAGATGCATAGCAACGAGAGGGAGAGTGTGTCTACGTACCCTCGTAGACCGAAAGCGGAAGCGTTTATCAACGCGGTTGATGTAGTCGTGCACCTTCACGATCCGTCCCGATCTAGTACCGAACGTACGGCACCTCCGCGTTCAGCACACGTTCAGCTCGATGACGTCCTCGCCTTCTTGATCCAGCAAGACGGGCGAAGTAGTAGATGAGTTCCGGCAGCACGACGGCGTGGTGACGGTTGTTGATGAAGAACAATCTCTGCAGGGCTTCGCCAAGCACTACAGAAACTAGACGGAGGATAAACTAGAGGGTCGGGGTAGCCGGCACACGGCTTGGTGTATCTTGATGTGTCTTGGGTGCTAGCCCTACCCCTCTATTTATATGTTGAGCCTAGGGGTCGAAACTTGGAGTAAAAGCCTTCACAAAGTCGGTTTCACCCGTAAGGCAAGAGTCCTTCTCGGACTCCAGGGCCAGACGCCAGTGTTCCCGGCGTCTGGACCCAGACGCCAGGGACCCTGGCGTCTGGCCCCTGGACTCCGCAAAACTTCCTTTTGCGCCTTCCAAAAACCTTGTGTGCTTTCCCTTTTGGCCCAAATAAAGTGTTCTTGTACCCAAACACTTCGGGAAACATCCGGAACCCCTTCCGGTGAATTCCGGAACCCTTCCGGAGGTCAAACACTATTATCTCATATATTAATCTTTATCTCCGGACCATTCCGGAGTTCCTCGTCATGTCCGTGATCACATCCGGGACTCCGAATAACATTCGGTCACCAACATACATAACTCATTAAATACTATATCGTCAACGAACGTTTAAGCGTGCGGACCCTACGGGTTCGAGAACTATGTAGACATGACCGAGACATCTCTCCGGTCAATAACCAATAGCGGAACCTGGATGCCCATATTGGCTCCTACATATTCTACGAAGATCTTTATCGGTCGAACCGCATAACAACATACGTTATTCCTTTTGTCATCGGTATGTTACTTGCCCGAGATTCGATCGTCAGTATCACTATACCTAGTTCAATCTCGTTACCGGCAAGTCTCTTTACTCGTTCCGTAACACATCATCTCGTGACTAACTCATTAGTCTTTTGCTTGCAAGGCTTATTATGATGTGTGTTACCGAGAGGGCCCAGAGATACCTCTCCGACACTCGGAGTGACAAATCCTAATCTTGATCTATGCCAACACCACGAATACTTTCGGAGATACCTGTAGAGCATCTTTATGATCACCCAGTTACGTTGTGACGTTTGATAGCACACAAGGTGTTCCTACGGTATTCAGGAGTTGCATAATCTCATAGTCATAGGAACATGTATAAGTCATGAAGAAAGCAATAGCAATAAAACTAAACGATCAAGTTGCTAAGCTAACGGATGGGTCTTGTCCATCACATCATTCTCCTAATGGTGTGACCCCATTGATCAAATGACAACTCATGTCTATGGTTAGGAAACATAACCATCTTTGATCAATGAGCTAGTCTAGTAGAGGCATACTAGGGACACTTTGTTTTGTCTATGTATTTACACATGTACTAAGTTTCCGGTTAATACAATTCTAGCATGAATAATAAACATTTATCATGATATAAGGAAATATAAATAACAACTTTATTATTGCCTCTAGGGCATATTTCCTTCAATCACGGACATGACGAGGAACTCCGAAATGGTCCGGAGATAAAGATTAATATATGAGATAATAGTGTTTGACCTCCGGAAGGGTTCCGGAATTCACCGGAAGTGGTTCCGGATGTTTCCCGAAGTGTTTGGGTACAAGAACACGTTATTTGGGCCAAAAGGGAAAGCACACAAGGTTTTTGGAAAGCGCAAAAGGAAGTTTTGCGGAGTCCAGGGGCCAGACGCCAGGGTCCCTGGCGTCTGGGTCCAGACGCCGGGAACCCTGGCGTCTGGCCCTGGAGTCCGAGAAGGACTCTTGCCTTACGGGTGAAACCGACTTTGTGAAGGCTTTTACTCCAAGTTTCGACCCCTAGGCTCAACATATAAATAGAGGGGTAGGGCTAGCACCCAAGACACATCAAGATACACCAAGCCGTGTGCCGGCTACCCCGACCCTCTAGTTTATCCTCCGTCTAGTTTCTGTAGTGCTTGGCGAAGCCCTGCAGAGATTGTTCTTCATCAACAACCGTCACCACGCCGTCGTGCTGCCGGAACTCATCTACTACTTCGCCCGTCTTGCTGGATCAAGAAGGCGAGGACGTCATCGAGCTGAACGTGTGCTGAACGCGGAGGTGCCGTACGTTCGGTACTAGATCGGGACGGATCGTGAAGGTGCACGACTACATCAACCGCGTTGATAAACGCTTCCGCTTTCGGTCTACGAGGGTACGTAGACACACTCTCCCTCTCGTTGCTATGCATCTAGTAGATAGATCTTGCGTGATCGTAGGAAAATTTTGAAAATACTACGTTCCCCAACAGGTACACCTTCTATCTCAGATCCGAGGGCAAAGTGTTTGTCGCTAAGAACGGGTCCTTTCTCGAGAAAGAGTTTCTCTCGAAAGAATTGAGTGGGAGGAAGGTAGAACTTGATGAGGTTATTGAACCTCTGCTTCAACCAGAAAGTAGCGCAGCACAGAAAGATGTTTTTGAGGAGCCTGCAGAGGTTGAAGAGGAAGCCAATGATGATGATCAAGAAGCTACTGATCAAGTTACTACCGAACCTCGTAGGTCGACAAGGGTGCGCACTGCACCTGAGTGGTATGGTAACCCTGTCTTGGAGGTCATGTTGTTAGACAACGGTGAACCTACGAGCTATGGAGAAGCAATGGTGGGCCCAGATTCCGACAAATGGTTAGAGGCCATGAAATCCGAGATGGGATCCATGTATGAAAACAAAGTATGGACTTTGGAAGTATTACCTGAAGGGCGGAAGGCCATTCAGAATAAATGGATTTTTAAGAGGAAGACGGACGCTGACGGTAATGTCACCGTGTATAAAGCTCGACTTGTGGCAAAGGGTTTTTCACAAGTTCAAGGGATTGACTACGATGAGACTTTCTCACCCGTAGCGATGCTTAAATCCGTCCGAATCATGTTAGCAATAGCTGCATATTTCGATTATGAAATTTGGCAGATGGATGTCAAAACAGCATTCCTTAACGGTTTTCTTAAGGAAGAGTTGTATATGATACAACCGGAAGGTTTTGTCGATCCAGAGAATGCTGACAAAGTATGCAAGCTCCAGCGTTCCATTTATGGGCTGGTGCAAGCATCTTGGAGTTGGAATCTTCGCTTTGATGAGGTGATCAAAGCGTTTGGGTTTGTACAAGTTTACAATGAAGCTTGTATTTACAAGAAAGTGAATGGGAGCTCTATAGCGTTTCTAATATTATATGTGGATGACATATTGCTGATTGGAAACAATATAGAATTTTTGGATAGCGTGAAGGGGTATTTGAACAAGAGTTTTTCAATGAAGGATCTCGGTGAAGCTGCTTTCATATTGGGCATCAAGATCTATAGAGATAGATCAAGACGCTTGATAGGACTTTCACAAAGTACATACCTTGATAAAGTTTTGAAGAAGTTCAAAATGGATCAATCCAAGAAGGGGTTATTGCCGGTATTGCAAGGTACAAAGTTGAGTAAGACTCAATGCCCAGTGACTGCGGAAGATAGAGAAAAGATGAGTGTCGTCCCCTATGCTTCAGCCATAGGCTCTATCATGTATGCAATGCTGTGCACAAGACTAGATGTCAGCCTTGCCATAAGTATGGCCGGAAGGTTTCAAAGTAATCCTGGTATGGATCACTGGACAGCGGTCAAGAATATCCTGAAGTACCTGAAAAGGACTAAGGAAATGTTTATCGTTTATGGAGGTGATCAAGAGCTCGTCGTAAAGGGTTACGTCGATGCAAGCTTTGACACTGATCCGGATGACTCTAAGTCTCAAACCGGATACGTATATATTCTCAACGGGGGAGCGGTAAGCTGGTGCAGTTCCAAGCAAAGCGTGGTAGCCGATTCTACATGCGAAGCGGAGTACATAGCTGCCTCGGAGGCGGCAAAGGAAGGTGTCTGGATGAAGGAGTTCATGACAGATCTTGGAGTTGTGCCTAGTGCACTAAACCCAATGACTCTGTTCTGTGACAACACTGGTGCCATTGCTCTAGCCAAGGAACCAAGGTTTCACAAGAGGACCAGACACATAAAGCGACGCTTCAATTCCATCCGCGATTCAGTCAAGGAGGAGGACATAAGCATTTGCAAAGTACACACGGATTTGAATGTTGCAGATCCGTTGACTAAGCCTCTTCCACGGGCTAAGCATGATCAACACCAAGACTCTATGGGTGTTAGGTTCATTACCTTGTAATGCTAGATTATTGACTCTAGTGCAAGTGGGAGACTGTTGGAAATATGCCCTAGAGGCAATAATAAAAGAGTTATTATTATATTTCCTTGTTCATGATAATCATTTATTGTCCATGCTATAATTGTATTGATTGGAAACTCAAGTACATGTGTGGATAAATAGACAAACTTTGTGTCCCTAGTAAGCCTCTTCAGGACTAGCTCGTTGATCAAAGATGACCGCGGTTTCCAGGTCATAGACATGAGTTGTCATTTGATAACGGGATCACATCATTAGGAGAATGATGTGATGGACGAGACCCAAACGTTAAACATAGCTTTTGATTGTATCAGTTATCGCTATAGTTTTCTGCATGTCAAGTATAAGTTCCTATGACCATGAGATCATGTAACTCACTGACACCGTAGGAGTGCTTTGTGTGTGCCAAACGTCGCAACGTAACTGGGTGACTATAAAGGTACTCTACAGGTATCTCCGAAGGTGTCTGTTGAGTTGACATGGATCGAGACTGGGATTTGTCACTCCGTGTGACGGAGAGGTATCTCCGGGCCCACTCGGTAATACGTCATCTCAATGAGCTCAAAATGACTAAGTAGTTAGTCACGGGATTATGTATTACGGAACGAGTAAAGAGACTTGCCGGTAACGAGATTGAACTAGGTATGGAGATACCGACGATCGAATCTCGGGCAAGTAACATACCGACGAGACAAAGGGAACTGTATACGGGATTGCCTGAATCCTTGACATCGTGGTTCATCCAATGAGATCATCGAGGAACGTGTGGGAACCAATATGGGTATCCAGATCCCGCTATTGGTTATTGACCTGGGAGTGTCTCGGTCATGTCTGCATAGTTTCCGAACCCGCAGGGTCTACACACTTAAGGTTCGGTGACGCTAGGGTTGTTAGTGAGAACAGTGCATGGTTACCGAAGGTTGTTCGGAGTCCCGGATGAGATCCCGGACGTGACGAGGGTCTCCGGAATGGTCCGGGGACGAAGATTGATATATAGGATGAGAGTGTTCGGAGTCCGGAAGTGTTCCGGGGAGTATCGGGAAGACGGCGGATGACCGAAAGGGGTTTTCGGGGTCCCGGAAAGAGTTTCGGGCCTAATGGGCCACAAAGGGGAGACGCAACAGCCCTCATAGGGCTGTGCGCCCCCCCTAGGGCCCTCTCCTCATGCGCCAAGGGGGCTGGACCCCCTAGGGCTGCCGCACCCCCTTAGGCTTGGGGGGCAAGGCACCTGGGGGGGAAACCCTAGCCCCAGGGGGCGCCGCCCCCTCCCCATCTGCCCTGGCCGCCGGCCCCTAGGGGAAACCCTAGGGCGCCCCCTCCCCTCTCTCCCCCCTATATAAAGAGAGGCAGAGGGAGGGCAGCCACACACGTTCGTGCCTCGGCGCTGCCCTCCCTCTCCCACATCCATCTTCGCGAACTCCGCAGTGCTTGGCGAAGCCCTGCTGGAATCCTCCACCACCATCTCCACCACGCCGTCGTGCTGCCGGTGTCTCCATCAACCTCTCCTTCCCCCTTGCTGGATCAAGAAGGAGGAGACGTCCCCGAGCTATACGTGTGAAGAACGCGGAGGCACCGTTGCTTCGGTGCTAGGATCTTCGGCGATCTGAATCGCGGCGAGTACGACTCCATCAACCGCGTTCTTGAACGCTTCCGCTTAGCGATCTACAAGGGTATGTGGATCCAACTCTCCCCTCGTAGATGCATCTCCTAGATTGATCTTGGTGAACGTAGGAAAAATTTTTGTTTCCCATGCAACGTTCCCCAACAGTGGCATCATGAGCTAGGTTCTTGCGTAGATGCTTTCACGAGTAGAACACAAAAGGGTTTGTGGGCGTTGATGTTTAGATTGCTTCCCTCCTTGGTCTTTCTTGATTCAACGGTATTATGGGATGAAGCGGCCCGGACCAACTTTACATGTCCACGTACATGAGACCGGTTCCATCGACAGACATGTGACTTTTGTTGCATAAGATGGCTGGCGGGTGTCTGTCTCTCCTATCTTAGTTGAATCGGAATAGACAAAGGCGGTCCTTGTAGAAGGTTAAATAGCAACTTAAATATCACCGTTGTGGCTTTGCGTAGGTAAGAAGCGTTCTTGCTAGATACCCATAGCAGCCACGTAAAACACGCAACAACAAATTAGAGGACGTCTAACTTGTTTTTGCAGGGTATGTATGTGATATGATATGGCCAATGACATGATGAGATATATTTGATGTATGAGATGATCATGTTGTAATAGTTAATATCGACTTGCATGTCGATGTATACGGCAACCGGCAGGAGCCATAGGGTTGTCTTTAATTTTTGTATGACCTGCGTGTCAATCATTAAGCGCTTTGTAATGCTTTACTTTATCGCTAAACGGTAGCAATAGTAGTAAGAGCAGGGTGGGCGCGCGACAACCCCGATGGCGACACGATGATGGAGATCATGATGATGGGGATCATGGTGTGGCGCCGGTGACGATGGAGATCATGCCGGTGCTTTGGAGATGGAGATCAAAAGCACGAGTTGATGGCCATATCATGTCACTTATGATTTGCATGTGATGTTAATCCTTTTATGCATCTTATTTTGCTTAGGACGACGGTAGCATTATAAGATGATCCTTCACTAAAATTTCAAGATAAAATTGTGTTCCCCCCGAGTGTGCGCCGTTGCGAAGGTTCGTCGTTTCGAAGCACCACGTGATGATCGGGTGTGATAGACTCTACGTTCGCATACAACGGGTGCAAGCCAGTTTTGCACATGCAGAACACTCGGGTTAGACTTGACGAGCCTAGCATGTACAGACATGGCCTCGGAACACGGAAGACCGAAAGGTCGAGCATGAGTCATATAGTAGATATGATCAACATGTTGATGTTCACCATTGACACCACCTCATCTCACGTGATGATCGGACTTGGGTTGGTGGATCTGGATCATGTCACGCTCGAATGACCAGAGGGATGTCAATTTGAGTGGGAGTTGTAGATAATTTGATTAGGTAATAACTCACTTATCATGAACAATAGTCTAAAATGTCTTTGCAAATCTTTTGTTGTAGATGGCTCGCGCAGTAGCTCCCCTGAATTTTAATGCGTTCCTAGAGAAAGCTAAACTGAAAGATGATGGGAGCAACTTTGCGGACTGGCTCCGCAATCTGAGGATCATCCTCACAGCTGCCCAAAAGGTTTATGTCCTAAATGCACCGCTAGGTGAACCCCCCGCTCCTCAGGCCTCTGCGGACGTTATGAACGCCTGGCAGTCGCGTTCGGATGACTACTCAGTAGTGCAGTGTGCCATATTGTATAGCTTGGAAGGAGGACTTCAAAGGCGTTTTGAACGTCATGGAGCATATGAGATGTTCCAGGAGTTGAAGTTCATCTTTGAAAAGAATGCCAAGATCGAGAGGTATGAGACCACCGATAAATTCTTTGCTTGCAAGATGGAGGAGAATTCGTCTGTCAGTGAGCACTTACTGAAGATGTCTGGGTACTATACCCGCATAGCTGATCTGGGACTTGTGTTCCCAGACGAGGCTATCATTGACAGAATTCTCCAGTCACTCCCGCCTAGCTACAAGAGCTTCATGCAGCAGTATAACATGCAAGGGATGAACAAAACCATCGCCGAGCTGTTTTCGATGCTGAAAGTCGCTAAGGCAGACATCCAGAAGGAGTATCAAGTGTTGATGGTCAATAAAACCACCAGTTTCAAGAAGAATGGCAAGGGCAAGAAGGGTAACTCTAAGAAGGGTGGCAAGGCAGTTGCTCATCCAGTGAAGAAACCCAAGGCTGGGCCCAAGCCAGAGACTGAGTGTTTCTATTGCAAGGGGAGCGGCCACTGGAAGCGGAACTGCCCCAAGTATCTGGCAGACAAGAAGGGGGCCAACAACAACAACAAGCAAGGTATATGTGATATACATGTTATTGATGTGTACCTTACCAACTCTCGTTGTAGTGCCTGGGTATTTGATACCGGTTCGGTTGCTCACATTTGCAACTCTAAACAGGAACTGCGGAATAAACGGAGGCTGGCGAAGGACGAAGTGACGATGCGCGTGGGAAATGGTTCCAAGGTTGATGTGATCGCCGTTGGCACGCTCGCTCTTCGATTACCATCGGGATTAGTTATGAACCTGAATAATTGTTATTTAGTGCCTGCGTTAAGCATGAACATTATATCTGGATCTTGTTTGATGCGAGACGGTTACTCATTTAAATCAGAGAATAAAGGTTGTTCTATTTATATGGGTAATATCTTTTATGGTCATGCACCCGAAGTGAGGGGTTTATTCTTATTGAATCTCGATAGTGATGATACACATGTTCATAACATTGATGCCAAAAGATGTAGAGTTGATAATGATAATACCACTTACTTGTGGCACTGCCGTCTGGGTCATATCGGCGTGAAACGCATGAGGAAGCTCCATGCTGATGGACTTTTGGAGTCTCTTGATTTTGAATCACTTGACACATGCGAGCCGTGCCTCATGGGCAAGATGACGAGGACCCCGTTTTCAGGGACAATGGAACGGGCAAGTGACTTATTGGAAATCATACATACTGATGTGTGTGGTCCGATGAGTGTCACGGCGCGCGGTGGATATCGTTATTTTCTCACCTTCACCGACGACTTAAGTAGATATGGGTATATTTACTTAATGAAGCATAAGTCTGAAACTTTTGAAAAGTTCAAGCAATTTCAGAGTGAAGTTGAAAATCATCGTAACAAGAAGATCAAGTTCCTACGATCTGATCGAGGGGGAGAATATCTGAGTTATGAGTTTGGCAATCACTTAAGAAAATGTGGAATCGTTTCACAGTTGACGCCACCTGGAACACCACAGCGTAATGGTGTGTCCGAACGTCGTAATCGAACCCTATTAGATATGGTGCGTTCTATGATGTCTCTTGCCGATTTGCCACTATCGTTTTGGGGATATGCGTTAGAGACAGCTGCATTCACTTTAAATAGGGCTCCATCCAAGTCCGTTGAGACAACACCGTATGAACTATGGTTTGGTAAGAAACCTAAGTTGTCTTTTCTCAAGGTTTGGGGTTGCGATGCTTATGTCAAAAGGCTTCAGCCAGAAAAGCTCGAACCCAAAGCGGACAAGTGTGTCTTCATAGGATACCCAAAAGAAACTGTTGGGTACGCCTTCTATCTCAGATCCGAAGGCAAAGTGTTTGTCGCTAAGAACGGGTCCTTTCTCGAGAAAGAGTTTCTCTCGAAAGAATTGAGTGGGAGGAAGGTAGAACTTGATGAGGTTATTGAACCTCTACTTCAACCAGAGAGTTGCGCAGCACAGAAAGATGTTTTTGTGGAGCCTGCAGCGGTTGAAGAGGAAGCCAATGATGATGATCAAGAAGCTTCTGATCAAGTTACTACCGAACCTCGTAGGTCGACAAGGGTACGCACTGCACCTGAGTGGTATGGTAACCCTGTCTTGGAGGTCATGTTGTTAGACAACGGTGAACCTACGAGCTATGGAGAAGCGATGGTGGGCCCGGATTCCGACAAATGGTTAGAGGCCATGGAATCCGAGATGGGATCCATGTATGAAAACAAAGTATGGACTTTGGAAGTATTACCTGAAGGGCGGAAGGCCATTCAGAATAAATGGATTTTTAAGAGGAAGACGGACGCTGACGGTAATGTCACCGTGTATAAAGCTCGACTTGTGGCAAAGGGTTTTTCACAAGTTCAAGGGATTGACTACGATGAGACTTTCTCACCCGTAGCGATGCTTAAATCCGTCCGAATCATGTTAGCAATAGCTGCATATTTCGATTATGAAATTTGGAAGATGGATGTCAAAACAGCGTTCCTTAACGGTTTTCTTAAGGAAGAGTTGTATATGATACAACCGGAAGGTTTTGTCGATCCAAAGAATGCTGACAAAGTATGCAAGCTCCAGCGTTCCATTTATGGGCTGGTGCAAGCATCTCGGAGTTGGAATCTTCGCTTTGATGAGGTGATCAAAGCGTTTGGGTTTGTACAAGTTTACAATGAAGCTTGTATTTACAAGAAAGTGAGTGGGAGCTCTATAGCGTTTCTAATATTATATGTGGATGACATATTGCTGATTGGAAACAATATAGAATTTTTGGATAGCGTGAAGGGGTATTTGAACAAGAGTTTTTCGATGAAGGATCTCGGTGAAGCTGTTTTCATATTGGGCATCAAGATCTATAGAGATAGATCAAGACGCTTGATAGGACTTTCACAAAGTACATACCTTGATAAAGTTTTGAAGAAGTTCAAAATGGATCAATCCAAGAAGGGGTTCTTGCCGGTATTGCAAGGTACAAAGTTGAGTAAGACTCAATGCCCAGTAACTGCGGAAGATAGAGAAAAGATGAGTGTCGTCCCCTATGCTTCAGCCATAGGCTCTATCATGTATGCAATGCTGTGCACAAGACCAGATGTCAGCCTTGCCATAAGTATGGCCGGAAGGTTTCAAAGTAATCCTGGTATGGATCACTGGACAGCGGTCAAGAATATCCTAAAGTACCTGAAAAGGACTAAGGAAATGTTTCTCGTTTATGGAGGTGATCAAGAGCTCGTCGTAAAGGGTTACGTCGATGCAAGCTTTGACACTGATCCGGATGACTCTAAGTCTCAAACCGGATACGTATATATTCTCAACGGGGGAGCGGTAAGCTGGTGCAGTTCCAAGCAGAGCGTGGTAGCCGATTCTACATGCGAAGCGGAGTACATAGCTGCCTCGGAGGCGGCAAAGGAAGGTGTCTGGATGAAGGAGTTCATGACAGATCTTGGAGTTGTGCCTAGTGCACTAAACCCAATGACTCTGTTCTGTGACAACACTGGTGCCATTGCTCTAGCCAAGGAACCAAGGTTTCACAAGAGGACCAGACACATAAAGCGACGCTTCAATTCCATCCGCGATTCAGTCAAGGAGGAGGACATAAACATTTGCAAAGTACACACGGATTTGAATATTGCAGATCCGTTGACTAAGCCTCTTCCACGGGCTAAGCATGATCAACACCAAGACTCTATGGGTGTTAGATTCATTACCTTGTAATGCTAGATTATTGACTCTGGTGCAAGTGGGAGACTGTTGGAAATATGCCCTAGAGGCAATAATAAAAGAGTTATTATTATATTTCCTTGTTCATGATAATCGTTTATTATCCATGCTATAATTGTATTGATTGGAAACTCATATACATGTGTGGACAAATAGACAAACTTTGTGTCCCTAGTAAGCCTCTTCAGGACTAGCTCGTTGATCAAAGATGACCGCGGTTTCCAGGTCATAGACATGAGTTGTCATTTGATAACGGGATCACATCATTAGGAGAATGATGTGATGGACGAGACCCAAACGTTAAACATAGCTTTTGATCGTATCAGTTATCGCTATAGTTTTCTGCATGTCAAGTATAAGTTCCTATGACCATGAGATCATGTAACTCACTGACACCGTAGGAGTGCTTTGTGTGTGCCAAACGTCGCAACGTAACTGGGTGACTATAAAGGTACTCTACAGGTATCTCCGAAGGTGTCTGTTGAGTTGACATGGATCGAGACTAGGATTTGTCACTCCGTGTGACGGAGAGGTATCTCCGGGCCCACTCGGTAATACGTCATCTCAATGAGCTCAAAGTGACTAAGTAGTTAGTCACGGGATTATGTATTACGGTAACGAGTAAAGAGACTTGCCGGTAACGAGATTGAACTAGGTATAGAGATACCGACGATCGAATCTCGGGCAAGTAACATATCGACGAGACAAAGGGAACTGTATACGGGATTGCCTGAATCCTTGACATCGTGGTTCATCCGATGAGATCATCGAGGAACATGTGGGAACCAATATGGGTATCCAGATCCCGCTATTGGTTATTGACCTGGGAGTGTCTCGGTCATGTCTGCATGGTTTCCGAACCCGCAGGGTCTACACACTTAAGGTTCGGTGACGCTAGGGTTGTTAGTGAGAACAGTGCATGGTTACCGAAGGTTGTTCGGAGTCCCGGATGAGATCCCGGACGTGACGAGGGTCTCCGGAATGGTCCGGAGACGAAGATTGATATATAGGATGAAAGGTTTCGGAGTCCGGAAGTGTTCCGGGGAGTATCGGGAAATCGGCGGATGACCGAAAGGGGTTTCGGGGGTCTCGGAAGGGGTTTCGGGCCTAATGGGCCACAAAGGGGGACACAACAGCCCTCATAGGGCTGTGCGCCCCCCCTGGGCCCTCTCCTCATGCGCCAAGGGAGGTGGACCCCCCTAGGGCTGCCGCACCCCCTTTGGCTTGGGGGGCAAGGCACCTGGGGGGGGGAAACCCTAGCCCCAGGGGGCGCCGCCCCTCCCCATCTGCCCTGGCCGCCGGCCCCTAGGGGAAACCCTAGGGCGCCCCCCTCCCCTCTACTCCCCCTATATAAAGAGAGGCAGAGGGAGGGCAGCCACACACGTTCGTGCCTCG
The DNA here is from genome assembly GCA_902687465.1 of Secale cereale. NCBI lineage: Eukaryota > Viridiplantae > Streptophyta > Magnoliopsida > Poales > Poaceae > Secale > Secale cereale. The sequence goes on from LR738715.1 coordinate 691,496,682, forward strand.
GTGCTGCCCTCCCTCTCCCACTACAATCTTCGTTTTCCCGCGGTGCTTGGCGAAGCCCTGCTGGAATCCTCCACCACCATCTCCACCACGCCGTCGTGCTGCCGGTGTCTCCATCAACCTCTCCTCCCCCCTTGCTGGATCAAGAAGGAGGAGACGTCCCCGAGCTGTACGTGTGAAGAACGCGGAGGCACCGTTGCTTCGGTGCTAGGATCTTCGGCGATCTGAATCGCGGCGAATACGACTCCATCAACCGCGTTCTTGAACGCTTCCGCTTAGCGATCTACAAGGGTATGTGGATCCAACTCTCCCCTCGTAGATGCATCTCCTAGATTGATCTTGGTGAACGTAGGAAAAAAATTTTGTTTCCCATGCAACGTTCCCCAACAGCTCACTACAAATCTATTGAGTGTTTCAGTATCATATTGTTAAACTTTCAGTTCTTTGTGATTTTCTCATGAGGCAACTTAATTACTACAGATTCATTGTCTCAGTAAGCACTTGTCATGTGACTGTGAAAAGTTCTTATATGGTTAATAGCATGTCACCACAGAAATTATGCTTGTTATCATTTACCTACTCGAGGACGAGCAGGAATTAAGCTTGGGGATGTTGATACGTCCAAAACGTATCTATAATTTCTGCTTGCTCCATGCCCTTTTTGTGTGATATTGCTATGATATTTATGCACTTCCATACACTTTTGATCATATTTGGACTAACCTACTAATGGTTGCAAAAGTGCACAATGTTCTTGTTTTACACTTTATTGTGTAGGAATTACATGGAAATTGACAAAAACGCAAAAGGAGTCGTATTGGAGTAGGACTCTGACTTTCCTGAAATATGTCTGAGAACGTTTTTTAAAGATGGTCACGTTCCGGCCCGAAGACGACGTCAAACGGAAAAAGTCTAGTTGCGAAAGTTGTGGGGAATTTTGAGGTGATGCTTCTGGATATAAAATTCGTTTAAATCGGAGTCCGGACGGCCGAGTAAAGCCCGTTTTACTGAGGCCCAAAATCTGATGACGGGAATCCGAGAGTCTATATAAAGAGAGGAAACCTAGGTCACCAAGAGCCACGAATTTTCCTCCTCCCGAGCCGCCGTCTTGGAGGGGAGGACCAGCACCATTGCAGCATCATCCACAAGGAAGAAGGGGGGCCAAGGAGCCGCTGCCCCCTAGGGCCGCCGCCGCCCCCGCGCCCCCAAGGGCCGCCGCCGCCGCTGTGGCTGCCGCCGGCCGTCTCCTCCTCGCGGGGCTGCACCTCTCCATCAACACCATCATCAACCTCCTCCTCACCATGTCCATGTGTGAGTAGTCTTCTCCGGAGCCGAGGGCTCGTACGTGTAGCTATGTGGTTATCTCTCTCTCCCATGATGTGATCTTCGTTGTGATCATAGGCTATGTTAATCTAGGGTGATCCCATGATATTTCCCCTTCCTCTATGTATTGGATTGATGTACTCACTTGTCTTTATCTAGTATAATCCCCGAGACCAAGGTGACAGCGGTCTATTGGACATGGATTAGAAAAATATTTTCATGAGTGATTTCCTCTCTTGTGTGTTGATTGAAGATTGAGAGTCTCTTGGTGCTTGTCTTTGACTATCCTTTAGATATGTTGTGGTGATTGTTGGACTCTCTTTGGATGGCCGCGGTGACATTGGGAAATCCTTAGATTGAGAACTACGAACTTTGAGGTGTGCTTTTGTAGCCCTACATAATTCTCGTCCTCTCTTGACCACGAAGGAATGACCTCCGGGTGCGTCTCCATTGCATGTTTTATGGGAAATATCATGTGATTCGATTATGTTAATGTTGTTGGGAGTTGCCACTAGTGAAAGTATGAAGCCTAGGCCTTGTTTCCACCATTGCAATACCATTTGTGCTCACGTTTATCACTTGTTTGCTTGCTGCACTTTTTATTACATATTTATATTACCTTGTTTTGCCATCCATATCACTTGCCATTTAACATCTCTTCGCCGAACTAGTGCACCTATACATCTAACAAGTGTATTAGGTGTGTTGGGGACACAAGAGACTTCTTGTATCTTAGTTGCAGGGTTGCTTGAGAGAGACCATCTTCAACCTCTACTTCCCTGAGTTCGATAAACCTTAGGTCATCCACTTGAGGGAAATTGCTGCTGTCCTACAAACCTCTGTGCTTGGAGCCCCAACATAGTCTACAAAAGTAGAAGCGTGTGTAGACGTCACCATACCACGGGGTTATATCCCCAACAATGGTGTTGTTCATGGATTGATGACATCAGTTTAACTGATGGCTGTGAACACGAATTGATGCCATTGTTGTTGTTTTTTGTTATGTGGATGCATATGTTGATGATTACAAATATGTTCATATATCGATGATCATGTTAACGAATATGTTGTTATTTGTCCGTGGATATATTGATGTATTGATGATTATGTTGATGTATTTATGATTAGGGTGCCTCGGGGTTGACGGAACCACCTAAACCTAAAATGTAGGGTTTAGGGTGCCTCCGGGTCGACGGAACCACATATACCTAAAGTCTAGGGTTTAGACACCACCTAAACCTAAAATGTAGGGTTTAGGGTGCCTAGGGGTTAACGGAACCACCTAAACCTATCATTTAGGGTTTAGGGTGCCCCCGGGTCGACGGAACCACCTAAACATAAAATGTAGGGTTTAGGGGCCTAGGGGTCGATGGAACCACTAAACCTAAAAGTTAGGCTTTAGGGTACCTCGGGGTCGACGGAACCACAACAACCTAATAAAAACACAAAGATATCTGACATCATTGATTCATCTACCAGATAATCTACTATTTTTCATCCATCTTCCAAAGCACGCCATCTCTACCCTCATATCAGATTGAGCTTCAGATCTCCCATTGATAATGTTAGCCTGCACATAACTGAAATCCAGCACCCTTTCCTCCTGGAAATTCATAAGTGCATGCACGTCTTGAACTAACTTGTCGTAGTTGGCCTCCACATTGTTTTTCTCTTGTGTCAGATGGTGAGTATGCAAAGCACTTTCAAGATTGTCATTCTTCCTGGCATTCTTGACATCTTCATACATTGCCCAAAGCTTCAAAAATGCATTTTGTATTGTTGCGGGCCACTGGTGATCAACCCATTCAACAAACCCACAGTTTCGACCTTCATGAAAAAATAGCAAATGAAACATAGTTTAGTGCACAACTTTAGCATAGTTAGTACCACTATTTGTAATTGTACCTACCCACAAAATAGTTTGGTAACAATACCCTAGCTACATTGATAATTGTACCTACCCACAAAATAACAACATGTGCATCCCAAAATTACAACACCATTCAGCTAAAGATTTTAACTACATTTTGGTACTCAGTTACAAAACAAGAGGAAGCTCCAACTACAAAATTGTTCAACTGCAAAAGCATATGCACTACATAATCCATGTTCATCATTCAACACTATGTTGGCAATAAGCTCCAATTGGAAAAGCATATGCAATACATTTTGACTACTCAAGCTAAATTGTTCATCATTCAACACTATGTTGGTAATCAACTCCAACTGCAAAAACATATGCACTACACGGTGTCAAGCAAAATATCTAGCATCAGAACAATAGCATATACATTGCAAAATATACCTACCATTGAACTAAATATTTTGCATCACTACAAGAGCGCATACTGTCAAGCCATCAATGGATGATACATGAATGAAACCATGAATGGGTCATACCGGCTCTACACATGCTAAGAACCTTCTGCCCGTGTCTGTTCCTTCAAAGGCAACAAGCCTCTCTAATTCCTTGCCGTGCTTCTCACAGAAGACCATCAGATCCAGCTCAAGCCCCTTGTAATCGAGATCTTCAAGGCTGAAAGGGAACTACACAAGCTCGTACAATCACAATGCCCAAATCAAAACCCAACTAAATCACCCAAATAAGAAAACAATTCAAAAAACCTAAACCTAGCTCAAGTGAATTGACCTGGTTAAGCCCATCGGTGGAGGAGGAGTGCATGTACGGGAGGCTCGACTGGTCGTCGCTGCTTTCATCCTAAAAAACCATGGCGGCGGCAAGGTGCTACGGGCGTCGCTCGGGAACGTGGGCGGCGACAAGGGAGAAAATGAGCGAGGATGAAGACGAAGAATGGTGCGATTGGGGAGGAGGGAGGCCGACCAGACCGGGCTAAGAGCGACGGAGCCGGGCTTGTCCTCGTCAGCGCACAAGCACGCGACGGAGCCGGGCTTGTCCTCGTCAGCGCACGAGCACGCGCCGGTTGGCCAACGTGGTACATGACAAGTGGGCCCGGGTGGTTAGTTTTGACATCAATACGTATAAACACAAGGTTTAGCTCTATTTGCAACGGCCCACCCCAAAGTTGATGCTGACATGTGAAATTACGAAACTTGGTACCAATTTGCATGTTCTGCCTCAGTTGTGGTATTTCTGTGCAATTAACTCTTTGCAAGGTATCATGGCCCCCCAGCTAGATGCCATATCTATGTCGCTGGCCTTCACGATCAGCTCCCGTCCGTGCCACATGAGTTCAAACTGAAGACAAACATCGACTGGTCTTGGAGGATCACTGTCCGGCTGTTGGACGACAGGGTCACCCTCGATCAGGGTAGTGCCACCTTTGCTGTCGTCCATCAGATCAAGATAGGCTTCATGGGGACCTTCAAGTTGTTGACTCCCAACATGCTGAATGTCATTGTCTTCAATGACGATGGCATTGAAGTGGTGACCAGGTGCGGGAGGCACGACAACACCTTCGCCATGAACGCCTAGGACAGGCCATCGTACGCTCCAGCTGCTTTAGTTTAATATCGAACTACTTTTTTTGCGAGAAAGTTTCTTATCTATTCATCTTCAATCATGGCAGTACAACGAATACCAGAAATAATAGAAATTACATCCAGATCCGTAGACCACCTAGCGACAACTACCAGCACTGAAGCGAGCCGAAGGCGCGCCGCCGTCATCGCCGGAGTCGGGCACAACTTGTTGTAGTAGACAGTCAGGAAGTCATCGTGCTAAGGCCCCGTAGGACCAACGCACCAGAACAGCAACCGCCGCAGATGAAGAATAACGTAGATCAGAAAGATCCAATCCGAAGACACACAAACGTAGACAAACAACGACAAGGTCCGAGCAAATCCACCAAAGATAGATCCACCGGAGACACACCTCCACATGCCCACCAACGATGCTAGACGCATCGCCAGAACGGGGGCTAGGCGGGGGAGACCTTATTCCATCTTCAGGGATCAGCCGCCGTCTCGTCTTCCTGAGCAGGACACAAACCCTAGCAAAACTGAAAGAAACGATTAAAAACGGAGCCCTCCCGCTGACCCTTGCCGAGATCCACCACGCCCCCATGGTCCTAAGGCCGCCGGAGAGGAGGCGGACCTGCAGCGGCGTCGGCGAGAGGCAAAAACCCTACCTTTTTGTGGAGGAGGAGAAGGAGGAGGTGGCCGCTACAAAGGCTTCCGTCCTATGGCCTGCGCATGCTGTGGTGGCGGCTCTATAACGACATTGCTGAACGACTTAGAACTTAATATCGAACTGCTTAGTACTATGTTTGAACTGATCTGCTTATGTGTGGCACAATATTTATGCTTACTACTATGTTCTGTTGTGTGTGTTCTTCCTAACGTCGCTTTATGCTGGTAAACTCACCACATCGCTGAAGAGGCTATCAGACAACAATGGTTGCATGCAACCAAACAACATGCTTATGCGTGAATTCAAACAATGCGGGCAACCAAACACCGTGCGCCTAGCTATCCCCCAATGCGTGAGAAGTCAATGCGGGCAACCAATCAGATTGCAGATGATGGTTTAGAGGCTGCATTTGCTCAACCAGCCTCATATGAGCCCGGCCGCTACGCCCGCTAAGACCCTGTACAATGCAAGACGCTTAGAAGAGGTGCTTGTAGAAATAAACCATACTTTCCTTAAGCACCGATGCTTATTTGTACAGAACAAACACTTAATTAGACGTCTCTCCTATAAAAATAGGCACCGATGCTTCAGAAAAATCTAGTTTATTTTTCTAAGCAGCTCCTTAAGCCTGTGCCCCATTGTACAAGGCCTGAACGCCCCTATTTCAGTCGTTGAAGTGGGAGTGGCGCCCCTATTTCAGTCGTTGAAGTGGGAGTGGCGAGTGGGTGAAACAACACTGTTCTGACGAGGGCGGCTCGCCCATTCTCACTGTCCTCATGCCCGCGGGTGCGGCTACGCTTGGTTTCTTCTTCCTCGCTGCTCGTTCTCGATTCAAAACTCCAAGGCCCTTCTCCCCTCCCCTCCCTACCCTCCAAAACCCTACCGCATCCTCCTCCACCGACGCCATGGCGTCGCCTCGCTCTCATGATCAGTCCGACGGTAAGCGCCTCTCCCCACAGCCCATCCCTAACCCTAACCCTAACCCCAGCCCAAATCCTAACTCTGCCCCCTCCCGCCCCAGTCCGTGACCCGGTGCTGGACATGGTTTTCAATGCGGCCTCCCAAGACAACCTCCCCCTCTTCAAGGGTACGCTGCCCCCTCCCCCGTCCCGGATTCTGACCCTGTCCCAGTTTTGTTGCTCGAGTGCTAACATTTTGGAGGCCCAATCCGTTGCAGTGCTGGTCATGATGCTGGACATGGGCAGGGGCCGCCCCAAGGAGGCGATTGAGGAGTTGAGGGTGGAAGAAGATGGGCAGTTTGAAGGTTTCAGTGCGCTGCACATCGCGGCCACCAGAGGGAGTATGGAGGTGTGCAGGTACCTCGTCGAGGAGCTGCTGATAGATGTGGATCTGGTCGACAAGGAAGGTCCATCTATCTCCAAAACCCCAATCTATTGGTTTAGGACCCTGCGCACACGTTCAGTGTAGATTTTGTCAATTTGTATGAAATGCTACTTTACATGCGCTTGATCTGTATGTTAGGTGTCACGATATCTGACTGTTTTGTGCTTTCTCTGGGTTTGGCATAGAGGTGCATTATGATAATCCAGCTTTTCGAACCAGCTTTTGCCATGGCTCCAAGCTCAGCACAACACAGTCCAGCAACCATAAACAGAGCCTAAGATTATCTACGTCAGTATGAACCAATGTATCATAAGCACCAATATTTGTCTCGCAAAATAAAATTATGATTTATCATATTCTGTTGTGCTAACTCATGATCATGCAGCTTTATATGAAATAAATCGGTCTTTTCAAGGGAAGAAATAAGTCGGGCTTAATTATGATACTGAATGTGAATACCCTACATAAGCACTGTTCGTATGAATAATTAAATAGGCTACTCTTTGAGGGCAAATTTATCTTTATTTTAGGATAGTTTGGTTGTTTAGTTATTGCACATATGTATGCACTCCAACTCTGAGGATGCATTTGATTCTTCTATTCGGGTAGTCTAATGTCTAATTTTCATATGTCAGTTCCATTTAATCAATACTCTCGAGCATTATAAAAATCCTGCTTCATATCATATCTAATTCGATTGGGTCTACTTTGTGTGTCTTGGGGAGCCATATCTAAATTCTATACTCTCAGAGAAGACAGAGCAGTGTTAGGAAACTTCTGTGGTGGTATGCTTTTGGAGATAAGACATGCTTTGATACAAAAAAGATCTCATTTCTTGCTATGCCGAGAAGTGGTTTGATATAATTTCGTTTTTGTGTGTTTGTCTGCTTTATAGGTAGAACACCTCTGTTCTTTGCAACATACCGCAATGGGGGTACTGCCGAGTATCTTCTTGATCATGGTGCTAATCCAGACAAAGCCAATAACAATGGGTTTTCCCTGTTACATTATGCCGCTGAATTAGGTCCACCTCTATACTCTGTTCTGCATCTCTGCATTGCAAATTGTTTTGTGTTATCCTATTCAGAGCTATTTACCTTTGTTTCATATAGTAATTTACTAATATTCTTCTGTGCTAATAGATTGTCTTCAAACCCGATGGTTAAGTTCTTGTAATGTGTCTCTCTGTTCGGAAGTACATGTTGTTTTAGACTCATCAGGCTGTTTGAGAATGCGCGGCATATTAGGTTTCCATGTAGATGTTTGGTGGTATTTCCTGATATACTCTTAGCTGTACTAAATAATAATCTTGCACACGCTTTTAGCCAAAGTCATCGGTATATTTATGTTTAGCCATTAGCCGAAGTTCTACCGTGTGCATGCATGTATTGCATCAAACCAGGGATCTTTGTGTAGCATAACTACTTATATTTTGAACACTTTAACATGGATATAGTGGCTTAGCTGCTGTGCATTTGCAATATCCTAATATGTCACCTAATTGGGAAGTCAAATAACCTAATATATGTCACTATCATTCCAGTCTTACATGGGTGTGGAGTGGCAATAATCTGGTAACTGACTTAATAACCTGGTTACCAAGTGGCTATAGCAAGTGGCTCTAACCTGGCAATTAGTAACGAAAAGAAGTCATCGAAACATATCTACGTGGGATCTAGTTTTGACTGTATCATCACAGCAAAGCCAACAATGAGCACAGATCGTCAACCAGACACACGATTTGAGAGATAGAAGTTCTTGAAAATTCGAAATAAAAGGAGTCTTTCTGATTTCATGTTTGCATGCATTGGTCTTTTGGGATTGTGCATGTGGCAGCGAGTAACCATGCTGTACATCATGGTCTTATCTTATTGAGTATCCCCCTTGATGGGAATTAGGCCCCATCCGTAAATACTCCTATTAAAAGTTAACATAACTATTAAAATTTTGTCTTTATTCCTTCCAATCCAAACAAGTCCTCATTGGGCTTTTTTGTAGCACATGATCAAGGCAAACACAGGTCCAGGATACACCAGAAACAGAAGAAATTGTCACAAAAAAATACCTATCATCTTACTTGGTTTCTCATCTTACATTCTTACATAAAGATAAAAATACATTGCATACTAACTAGATCCATAAAACCAGAATTGTTGTGTTTGTGAACCCATCTCCTGTTACTGAATTGGAGAGGTCCATGCTGCACTTTGGGAAGTAGGAAGTAGCGAACTGTGAACCTGATGAATCATGAATCGAGTAGCCATGCTGTAGATCATGGTCTTATCTTATTGGATACCCCCCCTTGATGGGAATTAGGCCCCATCCCTAAATACTCCTATTAAAAGTTAACTTAATTGTGAAATTTTTGGCTTTGATTCCTTCCAATTCAAACAAGTCCTCAGTGGGATTTTTTGTAGCACACGATCAAGGCAAACACAGGTCCAGGATACACCAGAAACAAAAGAAATTGTCACAAAAAAATACCTAACATCATACTCCCTCTGTTCCAAAATAGATTACCCAACTTTGTACTAACTTTATACTGAAGTTAGTACAAAGTTGAGTCATCTATTTTGGAACGGAGGGAGTACCTTATAAGCTCATGGATTCTTTTTAGAAGAGATTGCCGGAAAACCAAAGTGATCTGTAAGGACTGGAATATCACTAAAGAACTAGGCAACTAGCCATGGACAGGGGTGCGTGGAAGCTAGCTATCCATGTGCCAGAACCATGAGTTGGTTGCGGGATCTTATGGGTTTCAGCTCTAGCCTACCCCTACTTGTTTGGGACTAAAGGCTTTGTTGTTGTTGTTGTAGTAGTATTGCCAGAAAACACCTCTCGTCTTTGTAATAAGTCCCGTGTTTTCTCCCAGGCATTTGTGAAATGATAGAGCTTTTGCTTGCAAAAGGAGCTTATGTTGACCCGGTATCTGCTCATGGAACACCACTTCATGGTGCTGCTGGTGAAGGGCAGTATGATGCTGTGAAGATTTTATTGGACCACAATGCAGATGTAAGTTTAAGTACATACTGTTTCTGCCTCAAGTTATCCTACATGTTTTGAACTTTAATTACGTGTGTTTTGCAATTTTTTCCCTCGGCTGTCTTGTCATGTTCTATTTTATTGATTGTGTATGGTTGCTTGATGCTGCTATGGTGTTTGTGCTGCATAGTTAACTCTTGAAATCCTCAGTGCATTTTTCTTCTCTTCTGCATGCCCCTCGTTGTGTAGTAGTTGTAATGCTACATCTCACCAGTGTCTTGGTAATAAGTATGCTTCATCCACTTCCCTTTCAAATTCATAGCACTATACTATCAAATCTACAGTGCATTTCAAAAATAATTCTATTTTTGGAATGTGAGCACATAATACTGCACATCTTCTCATTTTTGGTTCCTTCAATGCCAATTTCCATGCATAAAACTACTTAATATGATTACTTTGTTTTTACATATTGGCCATAATAGATACGTCTCTAACTCTATCATGTATCGCCATTTGTTTTTGAGTGCTACCTGGAATTCTATGAAGTTTACTTGACCAATATGATAGTAAGCTACAAGGTTCCACAACATATTCACACCGTTGTTGACTTCTTGTGTATTTTGTTAATGCCATGGGAGCTGTTTAATTTTCACTGAAGAGGCTTGCTTCGGTACGTCCAAAGATCTTTTCACGCACCCAATTCTACCTGCATCTGCAAATTCTTCTGCATGGCTATCCCTCGCATAATATTTCCCTGCCGGCTCATCCATCTTCCCATAAAAGCTGTGGGTGTGACCGTGTGAGGGCGCTGTTGCCTCCCAAATCGTTCTCACTGCTGGCGTGATGCATCATCTTCTTCGTTTTCTAGTTGTGGTTCCATATTCAGGTTTTAGTACCTCCTCTTATTGATGGCTGCATTGTTTTTGTTGGGGTTTGAGATCCTAATGACTGGCCAGTGATGACTAAAAGATCGAATCTTTCTTTAAACAAAACAGTCTGGATCTGTAAACTAGAATGGCTTATGCTCCATTAATACTGTGGCTGTGAAATTCGCATCAGATTATGAGCGGAAAGGCAGTATACCACCATGCAATTCTGCTTGCAGATTCCATGTAAACAATCATAAATAAATGCTATGCGGTGGTAATCATGGCATTATCTTTGGACTATAGGAGTACGTATGTCGGCTCAATGGCATTAGGGCCTGATTACCAATATAATCTTTACAAAAATAACCTTCTCACTGATTTTACTATGGGTGTACGAATCAATTTTCTTTGCTAAAAGCTTGCCTCATCAGTTTAGTTCGATGTATTGACCATTGGAGCTGATATCTTAATATTTCTCCAGTACAACAAGATGGTAAATGGTGTGACACCTCTTATGGCTGCTACAGATGCCAACTCAACGGAATGTATCAAGCTCCTAGCTAAGGTGTTGTACATTCATCTGAGCTTTGTCAAGTCCATGAATTTAATTTTGTTGGATACTCATTTCTATGTTTATTTTCCATACTGAATTTGTTTTTTACTTCCTTTTCTGGCATTTGTTTTTCATACTGGCTGCAGCTGTGGCATGCTGCAATTTGTGACCCCTTGTACCGGACACTTTCGTAACCATTTTTTTGCTGAAAAAACTTGTGGCGCATTGAGGCTGGGGAGGACATCTGCATATGTGCCATGTTGATATTAATAGTCACCTAAACATGGTACCAGTTTATGACAATTTTGGCAGTAATTTTTGTACTTACAATACTGAGCATGGATGTTAAGACTTAGGAGATTATCACGAGTACTCAAAATATTATGCTTGTGCAGTCATAGAAATTTGAGAAAAGATACACTTATGTAATCAAATCCTTTTTCATCCATATATTTGCAGCAAAAATTCAGGTAGTTTGTTCAGATATTATGTATCGCATGCATCCTGCATAGAATTAATTTAATTGATGTTCTGTAGGTTCAGGAGGAGCCTGTGCTTAAACGGGAAATCGTGGCATCAGAGCTTATATCACTAGGGAGTATCTCTTTAAAGAAAAAAGATTATGTTGTCGCAGCAAAATTGTACAGTCAGGTATATTAAAACACCATATATTTCTTGCTTTGTTTAGCTTTCCAGCATTTCAGTTTACGTTGCATGCATTATAATTTATAGTTTCTTGCATAGCTCTCAGTCTGAAAATATTTAAGGTTCACAACTTCATATATGATTTCAAAAGGATTTTATCCTGGTTTCGCATTAATTGTTGGATGCATAGTCCAAAGTAATACTTTTGGGCAAAAATATACCAGAATACCTGGAGCTCCATGTGGAGCTGGGTACCATTTATCAAAAAATTTAGTCATGGGAAGTTTCCTACTGAAAGGGTCCAGGGTGTAGACTCCAGCTGGCTTTGTTATTTCTAGTAACTTAGGATTTGTTCAGAATAGGGTTCAGCTGACAGTATGCTGTGTCTTTCTTTTAGTTGCTTTGGTCATGTATCCTCTAAATTTAGTGATGCAAAGTACTCATTTTGTGATAATGGATATGGACCATGAGATATTCTTGGTACTTCTGCTCAGGTATAAACAGGAAAAAATAGTGTTACCTTGATGACTAATGCAATATCTTCGAGTAGTTAGTCAGGAAAAAACGCAGGGATGACTAGGATGAACGAGTGGGCTAATGGAAAAGCAAGCTGTTTAATAGAAGTTATTTAGTTCAAAAGTTACTCTGCAGCTATGTTCAAATGTATGTTAGGCTGGCTTTTGTAGACTTGCTAATTTGTATTTTATGTAGGCTAGTATGAATTTCTCTGCAGCTATGTGTAGATTCTTGTTTGAGTGTTCACAACTTCCTAATTGTTTTTTTATTCAGTTAACTAATTCAGTGTGAGTTAAAAGAAACTTAGTAGCTCAATTGTCGATTTGTCTTGTGTGATGTAGGCAATGCAGCTTGATCCTGATGATGCAGTCTTGTTCTCAGACAGGAGCCTTTGTTGGCTTAACATGGGGAATGGGAGAAAGGCTTTGCTAGATGCTAATAAATGCAGAAAAATGCGGCCTCACTGGCCAAAAGCTTGTCACCGGCAGGGTGAAGCTCTGATGCTACTGAAGGTTAGATACGGCTGGCTGTTTTCTCTTGGTATTGCAAATTGTTTATGATCGCTCCCTTGGCCTTTTATCATCAGGACTATGAGGGCGCAAGTGAACGGTTCTTGGATGGACTCAAATTGGACCCAGTGGACAGTGATATCGAGGATGCATTACGGTAAGCCCATCTGCCTCTTTGGTCACACTAATAATGCCTTTTGACGACTGGCCGTGTTTCAGCACATCTCAAGCACAGTATTAGTTATATGTTGAACACTTACCTAAATAATTACAAGTGCCAGACGTAGCTATGCAAATTCCAAATATCTGATACTTCTCCTTGGAACATTCAGGGAAGCTATGAAGTCGTTGAAGACGTCTCGGAGCACGGAAGCCAAGCGACTATTTGGGTGTTGCAGGGAAGAAATCAGTTGAAGACTTGAAACGGCTCAGGAGCTTCTTCATTTGCGCAAAGACTGATTTCCTTCGTATATAGAAAGTAAAGCGACGTGTCTGATGGGACTACGTACTACCATTCAATCGACTGAGATCTAGACACACCCTTTCTCTTGCTGCTCTTGAC
>LR738715.1:691516568-691541369 GCA_902687465.1 Secale cereale
GAGCAGGAGGAGTTTCATTTGGATTCGTGCTACTGGAAACAGAGAGTCGAGGGCAGGCGGGTAGGGGTAGGGCAGGGGCGGCGGCTACCTGTTGCAGCATGCGGTGGTTGAGGATGGTGGCCTTGTCGAGCACCTTCATGGCGACGGGGGCGCCCGTGTCGGCGTCGACCGCGAACTTCACCTTGGCGAACGACCCCTGCCCGATGGTCCGCCCCACCTCGTACCGCCCAACAAGCTTCTTCCTCGCCGCGCCCGCCATTTCCCTGTGGCCTCTCCCAGCTCCCGGCCTCGCGCCACGCCGCCGGACTCGGCCCCCCCTCCGCCGTCGGGTTTGGAGAGCGCGCACGCCCCGCTACGCTGCGTCGGCCGAGCGTGCGTGCGTGCGTGCGTGCGAGTGTGATTCGGGCCGGTGGTGCGCGCGCGCCGCAGCCGCGATGCGAGCGCGAGGATGGATAAAACGGCGGAAGTGCCGCCGTCGCGTGGTTCAGCTTTTTGGCTGTCGGGGAAACTCCCTTTTTTAAAGCATTTTATTTAAAGTACTTCCTCTGTAAACTAATATAAGAGTGTTTAGTAGTGTTCTAAACACTCTTATATTAGTTTACGGAGGAAGTAATTCCAATGTGTCAAAAAAATGCCCTGCTACGGGTGGGCCGGCAGACTTTTTAAAAGATCCGCCGCCCCGCGAGCCGTCCGATTGTATGAAGCAAGCCATTTATTTTTCTTTCTAGATTTCCTGCAACAATACTATTGTTGCGGAACCTCTTCTCTAAATTTCTGTAACAAGTGGCGTGTTACAAAAAATTCTTCTTCTCTAATTTTCGGCAACAGGACTGTTGCAAAAACTTCTCTTCTCTATTTTCCCGCAACAGAATCTTTGTTGCAAAAACTTATCTTCTCTAATTTCCTGCAACAAGAGTCCGGTTGTAAAATTTCTTCTCCTCTATTTTTCTGTAACATGACCTTTGTTGCAAAACCTCCATTGCAAATAGGATCCATCATCTCCAGACTCTTCATTCCTGCAACAAGGTTGTGTCGTCCTTGTCGGCCTCCCTCATGATCGGTCTGCAACAGGCCGTTTGTTGCGGTATGCCTTTTCGAAACAAGTGTCCAGTTGCAAGAACTAAAGTATCGGAGCGCGCATAGTGAAATGAGACCCAAAAAATGAGATGAAAGAGAGAAGCGGTGTGCTGGTCCATACGTTTGTCAAGAGTAGAACGTGGCGGATGTGGGATAAAAGATCAGTCAGTTGACCACTAGTTTTTCCCAAAAAAATACATATTAGTTCACCTTTCTCCGCGTTTGGAACTTTATGGTACTCCTCCTTTCCTTTTTAGATAGCAGACCCCGCAAAGCACGGTACCGTGAATTTCGTTTATGGTCTTGTAAACATAATTTACGGTACCGTGGATGGCGAGAAAGGACAGATCTTGTAAACAAGCTCAAACACATAATGCATAATTTAAACTAGTAGTTCTGACACGTATTATATCTCCGGAGTTCATACAAAAACATACTCTCTTCGTTTCTAAACATAAGTATTTTTAGCCATTTTAAATGGACTACAACATATAGATGTATGTAAACATATTTTAGAGTGTAGGTTCTCTCATTTTGCTTCTTATGTAGTCATTTGTTGGAATCTCTAGAAAGACTTATATTTAGGAACGGAGGGAGGGAGTAGTTTGCACTAGCATAAACAAATTTAAACCTAGATCTGCTCATCATCATTATCAGCATCGGGCTTCTTGACGTGGAAGTGGTACTCCATCGGCGAGTTAGAGAGGACGAACGCCATGTCGTACTCCTCCTTCAACGGCGCCACCATCGTCGTTGCAGCTTCTTCTTCGACGGTGGCCACCTCCTTCTCGTCAAAACACGCGCGCTCCGCCGCTCGGAGACGCTTGAGCGCGGGCGAGAAGATCCAGTCCAGCCTGTCGAAGTTGCTCCATGCCCAGTTGCCGTTGTTGTGGGAGAGGGCGCGGCGCGCGCGCCCTTGCACCTTGGGCCACTCCTCCCCGACGGGTGGAGGGAGGAGTTGCCCGACTCATCGTCATGGCGGCGATTGCGAGGTGATACGTCTCCATTGTATCTATAATTTTTTATTGTTCCATGCCAATATTCTACAACTTTTACATACTTTTGGCAACAATTTATATGATTTTCTTGGACTAACATATTGATCCAGTGCCAGTTCTTGTTTGTTCCATATTTTTTGTTTCGCAGAAAATCCATATCAAACAGACTCCAAACACGATAAAAACTTAAGGAGACTGTTTGTTGCATGTTTTTTGTTTCGCGGAAAATCCATATCAAACAGACTCCAAATGCGATAAAAACTTACGGAGATTTTTTTGGAATATATGTGAATTTTGGAAAGTGGAATCAACGCAAGGCGGTGCCCAAGGGGCCCACAAGCCCTTGAGGCGCGCCCAGGGGGCTTGTGGCCACCCAGGAGGTCGGTTGGAGGTGTCCTTCAGACGCAAGGAAACTAATATCCGGATAAAAAGGGGTAAGTGGGAAAGGGGATACATGGGCCTCTGGCCCGATTCTGCGCGCAGGCAGGCGCCGGATGTCCGGGCTGGGGGCCGGATGTCCGAGGCTTCGCAAGACGCCGGATGTCCGGCCTGAAGATGGGCAAACTTCGGGTGCGTTCTGTCATCGATGCCGGATTTCCGGGGGAGAGGCCGGATGTCCGGGTGTTGGTGAGGCGCCGGATGTCCGGCCGCTGAAGCTTCAACAACTCTGTCTTCTTCCGTCGTCGCTTCCAAGCTTCCCTCGTGGATGGTGTAGGTGTTCCTCGGCGCTTGCAGTCCTCCTCGTCGTCTGTGAAGCTCCGACAATACCTATGCATGCACACGAGTGGAGTGTCAAGTAGTATACCATCCTCGAGGGGTTCAAGTGAACACATGTAAAGGAGATGATTCACCTTTATGTATGAGAAGTAGAGGTCGCACGTGTCACTTGCCAAACGGACTCTTGTCATGGTGATGTCCTTAGGATGCTCTGCATCATCCCCTTCCCCTTGGAAAAGATCCGACCTCAGATCAAAAGCCAAATCACCATGGGAAAGAGATGACGTCACCATGTCGAAGCGGTCGATCACCAAGCACTCATCATCTTGAAGCTCGACATGGGCACTCTCCAATGTCGCACCGTCTAGTGAGTCCTTCAAAAGGTGCAACGACAACAAACACTTCAAAAAACAAATGTGGTTAGCGTTAGTGCAAAGCCAAGCATTCAAGAGGTGATTCACCCAACAAGTGTGGTCATCAAGCATAGCATGTGGTGTGACAAAGGATTGTGACATGGCATGTAAGCCTATGAATTGAGCACAATCATGGTCATCATGGAAACAAGCATGTAAATGTGAGGTAGAGATGCACATATGTGTGACAAGAGAGTAAGCATCTACCTCAAAGTCGTAGCAAGCATGCATAAATCGCTCAATGAAAGGTCTATGGTAGGCATAGGAATCATTCATAACACCAAATAAAATGAAGTGTCTAAACACATGGGTCAAGTGCAAGACAATCCAAGCATAACGTGCATAGGGTGTAGTGAAGATAGTATTGCACTCAACACAATAGAAAGAGCAATTGTTCATCATGTGTGAGGCAAGCAAGCTAAGCATGTGACAAGCAATGGGACATGTCATATGTGAATAGATGACATTGTTGCAACCAAGCATATGATAGGGACAAGTAATACACAAGTCGGATGCAACACATAAGACATATATAGCAAGAGGCATGACAATGTGAAAATGACAAGTCGAAGAAAGATCTCTAGCATGTGTGCAAAGTGTCATGGTGTAAGCAACACATGAAGTATGATCCATAATATTCATGCTCATGGTTTTGGAGTTCTCGAAGGATATAACCTCGAAAGCATGTCCTTGTGCATCCTTCACAATGCCGAAGTACAAGCAAGTGCAATGTAGAAGCGTCGTGGTAGAAGGTGGTTCCCTCTTAAGAGCTCGAATGGTCAACTCGCGTGAAGTGGAAGTCGACACGAAGTCCAAGTATCCTACACATGCACACAATAAAATAAAGAACGTATGCGCATGGTAGATAAACACATCATCCATCATGATGGTTCTCTTCTCTTGCACATAACCATTAGAAGCAAAAGTGGATGAATAATATGATGCAACAATGGATATATTCATGGCACTAGGCATATGGTGCAAAGAGGTAAGACAAGCATGCTTCACAAGAAATATGTCAAAATCTCCAAATAAATGTGAGAATGCTATGGGGCCAATCTCATTGGCAAGACTAAAATCATGGTTGCGCTCAATGCATGGACAATCATATAGCATGAGAGAGGCAACATGTGGAGACATATGACAACAAGCAATATCAATCATGTGCAAAGCATGGCAATGGTTGACATCAACCGCATGGAAGGAGCAAGTATGAATCATCGGTGATGCAACATAAGCAAGCATATCAATCATGTCGTGCAAACTTGTGGAGCGAAGATGCAACACACTAGATGAGTTCGTAGCAATCATGTCATGTGAGCCAACAGTAGGCATAAGCAATGCACACGACATATCACAAGCACGAGCACATATCATGAACAAGGTATCATCATAGGCATTTGGCACAAAGCAAACATGGAAATAACAAGCAATATCTCCATGGAGCTTGCAAATACACATACAAGTATGAGAATCAACCATCATGTGTAATGCGAAGCATGGGTCACAAATGCATGGCAAAGGCATATAAATGATTATATCATGCAAAGTGAATATGGCAAGAGGGGCATAAGAGATATAATGGACAATAACCCATAACCATGTGAGGGCCATGTAGAAGAGATGCGCGAAATCTTTGCGCGAAGGGAGCGGTTGGAAGGATAATCCATGGAATCCCAAGTCGTCGTTGCTCTCTAGAGCTCGTTTCGTCAACTCGTGCTCTTGCGAGGTTGACGAGTAAGTATGGGGACCTACACAAAAGGCACACAAACCAAAGAATTTGTGTGCGTGGTAAATGTACACATCATCCATTATGATGTGTATGTGTATGTGTGAGTTAACACAAGATAAGCATCGCTCAAAGAAATTTGATGCACGGTATAAGAACATGTCATCCATCATGAATGAATAGTTATTGTGTATAGCATGACATGGATGCAAATTGAGCATACAATTATATGGCACATTTATAGCATGTTCATTCATGGGGAGCATATTGTGCACACAAGCATGGGAATAATGCAATGGATGGGATGGATCAAAGTCTCCTAAAATGTATGAAGAAACTATGGGGGTCTCCTCACGAGCAATATCGGGAGCATAATGTGGAGAAGTGGAACAACATCCAAAACAATGCATGTCCAAAGCTAGGTAATCATGGCATGACATATGATGGATATGATGCAAAGGTAGCATATGAATATCATCACAAGAAAAACAAATGCCAATAACCATGGGCTTGTCATCTATGCCATAGGTGCAAATTGGGTTTATCTTAATGGCATATGCATAGTTACTATGAAGAGATTGCAAATATGACATATTGTTGATCTCATACATAGCATATGACAAGTCAAGCGGATTGTCGAACATGATGTGACCGAGAGAATTATCATAAGAAATTATATGCAACATGGCATCACAACTAATAGACTCCACATGACAATCATAAAACTCATCATCATCGCATGGGGAAATCATACTAGCACGAAGCATGGCAATATGTGGATCAACATCATGCAAGCAATCAATGTCAACATAGTCCACTAGTGGGACGAGAGCATCACCTTCACCTTTGTTACCCTTCTCTTTCCACTCATGTGGTGTAGGTGAGGTGGGAAAGACCAAATGGTGGTCATCATCTTCATCTTGATGGAACCATGTGGGGGGCGCATCATATTCCACCATGGCCATCTTCTTGTCCAATGGAAGGACAAAGTCATCGAGGATCGACGCGTGATGGCTTCTCGCCCCTCGTTGGTTACCCCAAGTGGAAGGTTTGAGATGCAGTGTAGCGGAAGTTTTCCCTTGGCAATACCAAGGATCGATTTTCCTGAGACTCCTAGTTTCAACAAGAAGGTGTCAACTGCTAACGGCGCCAGATATTAGCAATCAACGTGGACCTGCACACAGATACAAATAACTTTGCTCCCAACGAGTACAGAGAGGTTGTCAATCCCTCCGGCCTTGTAGTTTACAAAGGATCAAACGCAAGTGATAATAGTGATAGGTATTGCTGCAATAGTAAGTAAAAAGCGGAAAGTAAATAGCGGATGTGATCAATGATGGTAATATGGACCGGAGTCTCATGATGTTCACTAGTGATGTCTCTCTCCCAAAAGACGATAAAACAGCTATGTGAGGTAAACGAATTACAGCTGGGCAATTGACAGGACCATGTGCGCAAACCAATGCTGACTAAGTTGCAAGAAAGGTAGAGGTTCAAAGCATGGGCGGTACGCCAAGGCAAGTAGACCGAAATCCATCTGCATCTACTACTAATCATCCACCTTGAGATATCTATCCAGAACATCTCGCTGGTATTAAGTTGCGAGTCCCACCCATAGTGTAAACTCAAAGCAACAGACAACTGCATTAAAAGAACTTTGCGTAAAGTAAACAATCCTTGCACCCGCGGGCACAAGCACCGTTGTTTTCCCCTTGTGGCAACAGCACATCCTCTAGACTCATGTTTCTGTCACTCAAGCTAGTCATCGAGGGACATGAACCCACAATCAAGCATAACGTTCCCTCTTGGAGTCACTACCTACTACTTGGCCAAAGCAATAAATAACAACGGAGAACATGCAAGAATTACTTATGAACATAAATATAAAAGAGGTGAATCAAATATATTACTCAAACACAATCTGAACATAATCTCATAATCCATCGGATCCCAGCAAACTCATCATAGCAACAGCATAAGGATTACATATGTGCCTCGATCATGTAGGGCAGCTCACGAGGACTAATTAGTGAAACACAAGAACGGGAGGAGAACATCACATAGCTACTGGTCATGGACCCATGGTCCAAGGGAGACTACTCACAACTCATCCGTGAGGCGTCCATGGTGGTGGAGAAGCTCCCGGTGGTGATCCTCCCCTCCGGTAGGGTGCCGGGAAGAGTTCTCCTGGTGCTCACGATCTTGGAAGCGGCGGCGGCGGCGGAACAGAGATGAGATCGCGAAAAAGGGTTTCCGTCTCGAGGGTTTTGGGAGACGGTCTAAATATATGCCAAAGGGGGGCACCAGACGAGGCTCGGGGGGCCCAGGCGCCCCCCGGCGCGGCCAGGGGGGCGCGCCACCAGGGCGCCTGGGGCCCTGGTGGCCCCCCTCCGGCTGTGCTTCGGGTGCCTGGTAGCTTCTGGAACGCTGATTTTTTATATAATTTTTCCGGGATTTTTCTGGCAGTTCTCGTAATGGGAAAACCTGAAATACAAAAATAGCCGAAAACAGAAACTGGCACTGGGGTGCACTGAGTTAATAGGTTAGTCCAAATATGATCAAAAGTGTATGGAAGTGTATAAATATCATAGCAATATCACCCAAAAGAGGCATGGAGCAAGCAGAAATTATAGATACGTTTTGGACGTATCAACATCCCCAAGCTTAATTCCTGCTCGTCCTCGAGTAGGTAAATGATAACAAGAATAATTTCTGTGGTGACATGCTATTAACCATATAGGACTTTTTCATAGTCATATGACAAAATCTTACTGAGACAATGAATCTGTAGTAATTAAGTTGTCTCATGAGAAAATCACAAAGAACTGAAAGTTTTACAATATGATACTGAAACATCAAATAGATTTGTAATGAACATGGTGTGCAAATATGATAAAGTGATATCTCGCTTTCCCCCTTTAGTGAAGCAAAACATAAATGCAGGGGCACCTCCAAGGTTTAAGTGATGACTAGATACAATGATTTCAAAATAAACGATATCACAATCATGCAAAAGACAATGCTACTTTGGGACAATGCACATTACACTCAGAATGACAATCATGCTCTCAGTAGTTGGTGCTTTTAAAAGAAGGTGGAGACTCTCGAACCGTGGCTTTTGTTGGCAAGGTTGAAAACCCGTAGTCGGAAACAAAGACAAAACATGTAACAGAGCTCTTGATTTTAAAAACAGAGGTAATAATTATTTTTTTGATTATGCATGTTCCGTCAACGAATGCTAGCAGACAACTCAATCACTTCTTGAGATGGACAAGTTTCGAGGAACGGCTCCCGAATGAGGACGATCACATCCTCTTAATCTCCTTTGTTTATCACTGCCAAAGTTTTCTGATTTCTCATGAACAAAGCGTGAAGGAGGGTTTGTTTGTTATATTAATTTTGAGCCGGGCGCACTCAATGCCAGTTCCTCCTCGTATTATGGGTTTGCACATTATACATGCAATCCCGGGGTGAAGCTTGTCCAACTTAAAACGATCATGAATTAACTACTACTTCCTCATGAACTTAAAACAGAGGCACAAAATAGGAATGCTTTTTCTTTGGATAATTTCGAGATGGTACATGAAAGTCCCCGTTAGGAATGGCAGGTAAATACCATGTAGGAAGGTATGGTGGACTCATATGGCATAACTGGTTTAAAAGAATTTGGATGCACAAGCAGTCAGTCCGCTTAGTACAGGTGGAGGTTAGCAAAAGACTGGGAGCGACCAACTAAGAGAGCAATGACGGTCATAATCATGCAGAGCGACAAAGCAACATTGAATCAGGCATGGAAGTTATATCGCTACTCAGAAACAAAAGATCATCAAGGCTTGACAGACTTTCTTTATAGTCTTAAATATGCGTGAGCATACGCCAAGTCAATCACAATAAATTATTTGAAGGAAGATATTACTAAACCATACCACATCATAGGCAAACAAATCATGTTGGTACTCCAATAACACATTGGGAACCCCCCAGCTATTTGAGACTAACCATAAGAAAACATGAACTACTAAGCGCCATTATGCACGTAGCATCTTTATCATAGACATATCAACCAGTGCAACGGAAGCAACTCTCTTAATAAGATAAACATGATAACTAAAGAGAGTTCAAGCAACCAACTAAACAAAAGCTCTTTAAAAAGATAAGCATGAAAACTGAGAGCTAAACATGACAGTACCTATTGAAAGACAAAGAACACACACAGCAGAGATAGACATAAAAATTCTATGTTATGTTCTAGGTAGAAGTGGAGCGTGTTTTTCTCCCACATAAAGAAAGCTGAGTTCCGACTCCTTATGAAAAGCTAAAGAAAACTAAAAAGGAAAACTAAAAGCAAGACGCTCCAAGCATAGCACATAACACATGAAGTGATTAAAATATAGTGGAACGAAAGACGAACTGATAATTTTGATGGAGAAGGGGATGCACGGGGGCATCCCCAAGCTTAGACGCTTGGGTCTCCTTGAATATTTCTTGGGGGTGCACGGGGGCATCTCCAAGCTTGAGCGTTTGACACTCCTGAATCTTTTTATCATCTTCCCTCGCACACTTGAAAACTCCCTTCATACATAACTCATCATAATCTGATTAGCGAGGTTAGTACCCATAATAAAATAATTGTTCCTTGCTGGAAATAAAGATATTCTTGAAGGTCTACTGTTTCTCAAGATTGCCAAAAGGTTTTTGCAAAGAAAAAGCAAGCTCAAGGTTTGCAAAATGAAGGAAAGGCAAAACAGGACAGAATCTGTGAAAAAACAGAACAGCAGGTAGTAAATGATTTTTTCGGGGCACTTCTGCAACTCTAATCAAAAAACTCAGAACAGATGCACGAAAGACAATTATATAGAGCATGCTGTCGAAAAATTCAGACCAAAAAGATGATCTGGTGATTTTATACGAATTTTTCTATCCAAGGACAGAATCTGTTTCCTGGACAACACGTCACAACTTTTGAACTTTCTTGCAATCAGAGGCTACACTTGGCACAAAGTTGAAAAGTAAAGATACAATGATGATGATACTGTAGTAACAAACATCAAGACCACTAAAACTGAAAGAACAAACTGAAAGCAAAGATAACAAGGGTTGTCTCCCTAGAGCTCTTTCTTTATAGCCATAAAGATAGGCTTAAGACTTTAATGATGCTCTCGTAGGAATAAGAGTTGAAGAACAAAAAAGAGCATCAAGAAGCAAATACCAAACACATTTAAGCCTAACATGCTTCCTATGCATAGGAATATTGCAATACAACAATTCATTGAAGCACAAAGCAATAAGCATAGGAAGACAAAACAAGTGCAGCTTCAAAACCTTCAACATAAAGAGAGAGAACTTGATATTATTGAAATATCTATAAGCATATGTTCCCTTCTCATAATAATTTTCAGTGGGATCACGAATAAACTCAACAATATAAGCATCACATAAAGCATTGTTACCATGATCCACATGCAAAAAGGTATCATTACTCTTCATATAAGCAAAATCTTTCTTATTGGGAATAGTGAGAGTAAAGCAATCATAACCATCATGGTAATCATTGTATTTAGGAGGTATATCATAATCATAATAAATTTTATCCTGAATAGTAGGTGGGCTGAAAACATCATATTCATCATTCTAATCATATATAGGAAGCAAAGTATCATCAAAGTAAATTTTCTCTTCAAAAGTTGGGGGACTAAAAATATCATGTTCATCAAACGTGTCATCCCCAAGCTTAGAGCTTTCCATGTCATTAGCAATATTGATATTCAAAAAAAGCATACTAATAACATCACCACCATCATGATTGTTATGCAAATAATAAAGTTCCATAGGTTTTTTAATTTTCTCTTCAAACACATCATGTCCCAAAGCAAGGTAGAGCTTATAAAGCTCTCTCATATTTTTGTTGCTTTCCATTAAGCAAAACTAGTGAAAAGACATAAAGAAAACTGAAAGGTAAACTAACAAGACTAAAAAGCAAAGATAAAAGATAGCGTGCAACTCCCCTATCTTGAAGAGTGGAGTCCCCGGCAACGGCGCCAGAAAACTTTGCTTGATGGCTTCTCGCCCCTCGTTGGTTACCCCAAGTGGAAGGTTTGAGATGCAGTGTAGCGGAAGTTTTCCCTTGGCAATACCAAGGATCGATTTCCCTGAGACTCCCAGTTTCAACAAGAAGGTGTCAACTGCTAACGGCGCCAAATATTAGCAATCAACATGGACCTGCACACAGATACAAATAACTTTGCTCCCAACGAGTACAGAGAGGTTGTCAATCCCTCCGGCCTTGTAGTTTACAAAGGATCAAACGCAAGCGATAATAGTGATAGGTATTGCTGCAATAGTAAGTAAAAAGCGGAAAGTAAATAGCGGATGTGAAATGATGGTAATATGGACCGGAGTCTCATGATGTTCACTAGTGATGTCTCTCTCCCAAAAGACGATAAAACAGCTATGTGAGGTAAACGAATTATAGTTGGGCAATTGACAGGACCATGTGCGCAAACCAATGCTGACTAAGTTGCAAGAAAGGTAGAGGTAAAAAGCATGGGCGGTACGCCAAGGTAAGTAGACCGAAATCCATCTGCATCTACTACTAATCATCCACCTTGAGATATCTATCCAGAACATCTCGCTGGTATTAAGTTGCGAGTCCCACCCATAGTGTAAACTCAAAGCAACAAACAACTGCATTAAAAGAACTTTGCGTAAAGTAAACAATCCTTGCACCCGCGGGCACAAGCACCGTTGTTTTCCCCCTTGTGGCAACAGCACATCCCCTAGACTCATGTTTCTGTCACTCAAGCTAGTCATCGAGGGGCATGAACCCACAATCAAGCATAACGTTCCCTCTTGGAGTCACTACCTACTACTTGGCCAAAGCAATAAATAACAACGGAGAACATGCAAGAATTACTTATGAACATAAATATAAAAGAGGTGAATCAAATATATTACTCAAACACAATCTGAACATAATCTCATAATCCATCGGATCCCAGCAAACTCATCATAGCAACAGCATAAGGATTACATATGTGCCTCGATCATGTAGGGCAGCTCACGAGGACTAATTAGTGAAGCACAAGAACGGGAGGAGAACATCACATAGCTGCTGGTCATGGACCCATGGTCCAAGGGAGACTACTCACAACTCATCCGGGAGGCGTCCATGGTGGTGGAGAAGCTCCCGGTGGTGATCCTCCCCTCCGGCAGGGTGCCGGGAAGAGTTCTCCTGGTGCTCCCGATCTTGGAAGCGGCGGCGGTGGCAGAACAGAGATGAGATTGTGAAAAAGGGTTTCCGTCTCGAGGGTTTTGGGAGACGGTCTAAATATATGCCAAAGGGGGCACCAGACGAGGCTCGGGGGGCCCAGGCGCCCCCCCGGCGCGGCCAGGGGGGGCCGCGCCACCAGGGCGCCTGGGGACCTGGTGGCCCCCCCTCCGGCTGTGCTTCTGGTGCCTGGTAGCTTCTGGAACGCTGATTTTTTATATAATTTTTCCGGGATTTTTCTGGCAGTTCTCGTAATGGGAAAACCTGAAATACAAAAACAGCCGAAAACAGAAACTGGCACTGGGGTGCACTGAGTTAATAGCTTAGTCCAAATATGATCAAAAGTGTATGGAAGTGTATAAATATCATAGCAATATCACCCAAAAGAGGCATGGAGCAAGCAGAAATTATAGATACGTTTTGGACGTATCAACGCGTCATCAAATGTGGGACCTAGCACCAAATGTGAAGACACAATAGAGGTAGAGGTCAAGTCGTTAGTGTAGGAAGTGGCCTCACATGTCGTATCAACCATCTCACTCTCTCTATGTGGTGGCTCACTCACTCCCTCAAGGTAGGTGCACTCAGACTCACATATGATGGAGTCACTCATCTCACTCAAGTGGTGGGGGTTGTGGCTCTCCTCACATGGGAATTGGGGCAGCTCATCATATATGGGGCTAGTGGTGAACTCGCTCTCACTCTCAATATGGTGGCACAAGTCACTCAAGTCATCATATGTTGCCATGGTCGAAGGGAAACTCACATGCTCAACCATCTCGTCATCGTCGCCGTGGATGAAGGCCGAAGATGGCACATCATCACTCTCGCCTCCAAAGATGGACGCATCATCCATGCTCGTCACTGTGTCGTTCGCCTCCAAAGCTTGGTCTTCAAATGGCTCTGTAGTCGTAGTCGTCGCCGCACCGTCTTGAAAAAGAGTCGAAGTAGACTCGACATCATCAATGCCACAAAGAGGAATGGTGACGAAGTCAAACTTTGGAATGTCGTCTTGGAGCTCGTTGGGCTCGGACATCATGGTCGTACTAGCCTCATGCTCGCCATCTTGGAGCTTGGTCTTCGAGAAGTGTGCTTGCGGTGGAGAAGCCTTGGCCTTCATGAGGTCTTGTTCCGCCTTGAGAGCACCAATGTAGTTGTCGTCGAGGGACTTGTAGTTCTCAAGGAAGATAGTCTTGTAGATGTCCTTGTGCAATCCCATCATGAAGTGGAGCTTCATCGAAATGGGGTCGTCCACGCCGGTGATGTCTACACACGGTTCTACTCTTGTAGACTATGTTGGGCCTCCAAGCGCAGAGGTTTGTAGGACAGCAGCAATTTCCCTCAAGTGGATGACCTAAGGTTTATCAAACTCAGGGAAGTAGAGGTTGAAGATGGTCTCTCTCAAGCAACCCTGCAACTAAGATACAAGAAGTCTCTTGTGTCCCCAACACACCTAATACACTTGTTAGATGTCGGCGAAGAGATGTTAAATGGCAAGTGATATGGATGGCAAAACAAAGTAATATAAATCTGTAATAAAAAGTGCAGCAAGCAAACAAGTGGTAAACGTGAGCACAAATGGTATTGCAATGGTGGAAACAAGGCCTAGGCTTCATACTTTCACTAGTGGCAACTCCCAACAACATTAACATAATCGAATCACATGATATTTCCCATAAAACATGCAAAGGGGACGCACTCGGAGGTCATTCCTTCGTGGTCAAGAGAGGACGAGAATTATGTAGGGCTACAAAAGCACACCTCAAAGTTCGTAGTTCTCAATCTAAGGATTTCCCAATGTCACCGCGGCCATCCAAAGAGAGTCCCACAATCACCACAACATATCTAAAGGATAGTCAAAGACAAGCACAAAGAGACTCTCAATCTTCAATCAACACACAAAAAGGAAATCACTCATGAAATTATTCTTCTAATCCATGTCCAATAGACCGCTGTCACCTTGGTCTCGGGGATTATACTAGATAAAGACAAGTGAGTACATCAATCCAATACATAGAGGAAGGGGAAATATCATGGGATCACCCTAGATTAACATAGCCTATGATCACAACGAAGATCACATCATGGGAGAGAAAATTGACCACATAGCTACTGGTAAGAACCTCAGCCCCGAGGAGGAACTACTCCCGCATCATGGAGGGAGGAAGCAACGTCGATGGAGATGAATCCGGGGGCACTTCCCCGTCCCGGCAGGGTGCCGGCGCAGGAATTCTGGTCCCCCGAAGCTTGATGGCGATGGCGGCGGAGATCGGAATCGCGTCTGGAGAAAAGGGGTCTGGAATCAGGGTTTCCGCGACACGGTGTAAATATATGCCAAAGGGGGGCATCAGAGGGGGTCAGGGGTGCCCAGGCGCCCCCCGGCGCGGCCAGGGGGGCGCGTGGGCAGGCCGCCTGGAGCCCCTGTGGGTCCCCTCCGGCCCTACTTTGGCCGCATGGAAGCTTCCGGAACGCTGATTTTTTATATAATTTTTCTGGATTTTTTCTGGCAGTTCTCGTAATGTGAAAACCTGAAATACAAAAACAGCCGAAAACAGAAAACTGGCACTGGGGTGCACTGAGTTAATAGGTTAGTCCAAATATGATCAAAAGTGTATGGAAGTGTATAAATAACATAGCAATATCACCCAAAAGAGACATGGAGCAAGCATAAATTATAGATACGTTTTGGACGTATCAACATCCCCAAGCTTAATTCCTGCTCGTCCTCGAGTAGGTAAATGATAACAAGAATAATTTCTGTGGTGACATGCTATTAACCATATAGGACTTTTTCATAGTCATATGACAAAAGCTTACTGAGACAATGAATCTATAGTAATTAAGTTGCCTCATGAGAAAATCACAAAGAACTGAAAGTTTTACAATATGATATTGAAACATCAAATAGATTTGTAATGAACATGATGTGCAAATATGATAAAGTGATATCTAGCTTGCCCCCTTTAGTGAAGCAAAACATAAATGCAGGGGCACCTCCAAGGTTTAAGTGATGACTAGATACAATGATTTCAAAATAAACGATATCACAATCATGCAAAAGACAATGCTACTTTGGGACAATGCACATTACACTCAGAATGACAATCATGCTCTCAGTAGTTGGTGCTTTTAAAAGAAGGTGGAGACTCTCGAACCGTGGCTTTTGTTGGCAAGGTTGAAAACCCGTAGTCGGAAACAAAGACAAAACATGTAACAGAGCTCTTGGTTTTAAAACAGAGGTAATAATTTTTTTAGATCATGCATATTTCGTCAACGAATGCTAGCAGACAACTCAATCACTTCTTGAGATGGACAAGTTTCGAGGAACGGCTCCCGAATGAGGACGATCACATCCTCTTAATCTCCTTTGTTTATCACTGCCAAAGTTTTCTGATTTCTCATGAACAAAGCGTGAAGGAGGGTTTGTTTGTTATATTATCTTTTTGAGCCGGGCGCACTCAATGCCAGTTCCTTCTCATATTATGGGTTTGCACATTATACATGCAATCCCGGGGTGAAGCTTGTCCAACTTAAAAATATCATGAATTAACTACTACTTCCTCATGAACTTAAAATAGAGGCACAAAATAGGAATGTTTTTTCTTTGAATAATTTCGAGATGGTACATGCAAGTTTCCGTTAGGAATGGCAGGTAAATACCATGTAGGAAGATATGGTGGACTCATATGGCATAACTGGATTAAAAGGATGTGGATGCACAAGCAGTCAGTCCGCTTAGTACAGGCGAAGGTTAGCAAAAGACTGGGAGCGACCAACTAAGAGAGAAATGACGGTCATAATCATGCAGAGTGACAAAGCAACATTGAATCAGGCATGGAAGTTATATCGCTACTCAGAAACAAAAGATCATCAAGGCTTGACAGACTTTCTTTACAGTCTTAAATATGCGTGAGCATACGCCAAGTCAATCAAAATAAATTCTTTGAAGGAAGATATTACTAAACCATACCACATCATAGGCAAACAAATCATGTTGGTACTCCAATAACACATTGGGAACCCCCCAGCTATTTGAGACTAACCATAAGAAAACATGAACTACTAAGCGCCATTATGCACGTAGCATCTTTATCATAGACATATCAACCAATGCAACGGAAGCAAACTCTCTTAATAAGATAAACATGATAACTAAAGAGAGTTCAAGCAACCAACTAAACAAAAGCTCTTTAAAAAGATAAGCATGAAAGTTAAGAGCTAAGCATGATAGTAGCTATTAAAAGACAAAGAACACACACAGCAAAGATAGACATGCAAATTCTATGTTATGTTCTAGGTAGAAGTGGAGCGTGTTTCTCTCCCACATAAAGAAAGCTGAGTTCCGACTCGTTATGAAAAGCTAAAGAAAACTAAAAGGGAAACTAAAACAAGACGCTCAAAGCATAGCACATAACACATGAAGTGATTAAAATATAGTGGAACGAAGGACGAACTGATAATGTTGATGGAGAATGGGATGCACGGGGGCATCCCCAAGCTTAGACGCTTGAGTCTCCTTGAATATTTCTTGGGGGTGCATGGGGGCATCCCCAAGCTTGAGCGTTTGACACTCCTAAATCTTTTTATCATCTTCCCTCGCACACTTGAAAACTCCCTTCATACATAACTCGTCATAATCTGATTAGCGAGGTTAGTACCCATAATAAAATAATTGTTCCTTGATGGAAATAAAGATATTCTTGAAGTTCTACTGTTTCTCAAGATTGCCAAAAGGTTTTTGCAAAGAAAAAGCAAGCTCTAGGTTTGCAAAATGAAGGAAAGGCAAAACAGGACAGAATCTGTGAAAAACAGAACAGCAGGTAGTAAATGATTTGTCCGGGGCACTTCTGCAACTCTAATAAAAAAACTCAAAACAGAAGCACGAAAGACAATTATATAGAGCACGCTGTTGAAAAAATTCAGACTAAAAAGATGATCTGGTGATTTTATACGAATTTTTCTATCCAAGGACAGAATCTGTTTCCTGGACAGCACGTCACAACTTTTGAACTTTCTTGCAATCAGAGGCTAAACTTGGCACAAAGCTGAAAAATAAAGATACAATGATGTTGCTACAGTAGTAACAAACATCAAGACCACTAAAACTGAAAGTAAACATAACAAGGGTTGTCTCCCTAGAGCTCTTTCTTTATAGCCATAAAGATAGGCTTAAGACTTTAATGATGCTCTCGTAGGAATAAGAGCTGAAGAACAAAAGAGAGCATCAAGAAGCAAATACCAAACACATTTAAGCCTAACATGCTTCCTATGCATAGGAATATTGCAATAGAATAATTCATTGAAGCACAAAGCAACTAGCATAGGAAGGCAAAACAAGCATAACTTCAAAATATTCACCATAAAGAGAGGAAACTTCTTATTATTAAGATATTTAGAACCAAGTCTCCCTCTCTCATTATAAATTTCAGTGGCATCATGGATGAACTCAACAATATAAGCATCACATAAAGCATTGTTACCATGATCCACATGCAAAAAGGTACTCTTACTCTCCTCATAAGCATAATCTTTCTCATTGGTAATAGTGGGAGTAGGACTATCATAAACAACTTGAACACTATAGATTAATTGTGTTTTAGGAGGGTCGTGTTCAACAAGGGAGTAATTCCCTCCATGATTATGACAAGTTTCATAAGGATAATTTCTCCTTATGTCATAGGTACCTTTATAATCACTATAGGTTGGAGTTATGACATCATCATAGTAGAGAAGAGCATTATCATTGCTAGCAACTATATTTGTAATCATGTTGTCTTTATTTTTACTAGCAAAAGAATTATCAATTATCACATCACTAGTGGGTAAAGGATTTGCAATCCTATCATCCCCAAGCTTAGAGCTTCCCATATCATTACTTTCAGAGTTGGTACCAAAAAGATTTTCAAGATCATAAGTAGCATTATCATCATTTTCCCAATCACAATAAGTAATATGCATATCATAATCAAAATCATCTTCAATAGTACCTACGGACGTATCATCAAGATGATAATTAAGGCAATAAACTTCACCTTCTTCTTTAAACTTACAATCGTTAGGATAAAAGTTGATGGGAGGAATATGCTCAGGCCAGGTTGATACCCATTCTTCTTCTTTCTTGCTCCTCTTCCTCCTCCTCTTCTTTTTCTTCTTCTTAACCTTAGGAGGGAGTGGTTGGAGATGAAGCTTCTCCACATATCATGGTTTATCATTAGAAACAATAGGGGAAACTTGGGAGAAACACTCCTTTTTATTAGCAGAAATATAAGAGACATTTTTATACTTTGGTAAAGTTCCCTCCTGTATAATCTTACCTATGTAATCATTTTCATGGCAATTAACAACACAATAGAGATGGCAATTTTGCAAAGTGTTTTTTATTCCTATGGCATTAATATCTAGCCATGAAGTCTTTTCTGATAACTCTTCACACATCAAAAATAACATAAGCTCATCATAAAGATCAGAGGTGATCATGTTATCACACAACCGGTTAACAGTTATGTTTTGAAAGTTCATGCATTGAAAATTAAAGTGACCCTCTATACGGCAAAGTTCACAAGTAAAAGGATAAAGGTCACACAATTCTCTAGCAATTTCATTTAAATCTCTGACCCAAGTGATTGTTCTTTCATGCTTATGTTGCTTACAATACTTCTCTTCTTCAATCATAGGCCTTTCACAAGGTCTATCCACTCCACAAAAATTAACATGCTTATATAAAACTTCATTTTTAGGAATTTGATCATGCATGTTGCAATCATCATGAACAATTTCATTTTCTTTGCAAGTCTCTTTAAAAGGTTTATGATACTTGATCCAATCCTCCTTAGGCATATTAAGATGTGAAGCAAAAGATTTGAGGAAATCAACAAGGAGTTGAGAATCAAGCCCAAACTTAGCACTAAACTTATTAAAACTTGTAGTTTCAACAAAGGACTTAATGCAATCATACTCATAAATTATACCCGACTCTTTACCTTTGTCGATCTCCCAATCTTCAGTGTTGCGTTGAATTCTTTCAAGGAGTTCCCATTTAGCATCAATCTTTTTGTTTGTGAAAGAACCCATAGAGGAAGCGTCGAGCAAATCTTTATCCTGTCGAGAAAGCCTCGCATAGAAATTAGTAATAATCATATCTTTGGGGAGCCCATGGTTAGGACATTTTAGCATTAACGTTTTCAGTCTCCCCCAAGCTTGAGCTATGCTCTCTCCGTCACGAGGATAAAAATTATAAACATAATTCCTATTCTCATGGACTTCATGAAGAGGATAAAACTTGGAGTAAAAGAGAGACTAGATCTCTTCCCACTCCAGCAGGTGAGAGTCATTTAGTAGCCTATACCATTCCAATGCTTTTCCTTTCAGTGACAAGGCAAATAATTTCCTCATGACAAACTCCCTTGATACACCTGCAAGCTTAAATAATGAACATAGTTGTGACAGATATAGCAAGTGTTCACTGGGATATCTGTCTCCTGCATAACGATCAGCCAAAACATAATCGATAATACCAGCTGGTATTTTATAGGGCACAATTTCAGTAGGGGGAGGAGCAACCACCACAGGTGTGGGGCGTCTTCCCGCAAGCAACGATCCAATAGCAAGGTTGTCCATAAGCATAACTAGTGAAATAAAAACAAGAAACAAAAAGATTTAATTGCAAGATCTAAAGATATACCTTCAAGCGCTCACCTCCCCGGCAACGGCGGCAGAAATAGCTTGATGTCTACACACGCTTCTACTCTTGTAGACTATGTTGGGCCTCCAAGCGCAGAGGTTTGTAGGACAGCAGCAATTTCCCTCAAGTGGATGACCTAAGGTTTATCGAACTCAGGGAAGTAGAGGTTGAAGATGGTCTCTCTCAAGCAACCCTGCAACTAAGATACAAGAAGTCTCTTGTGTCCCCAACACACCTAATACACTTGTTAGATGTATAGGTGCACTAGTTCGGCGAAGAGATGTTAAATGGCAAGTGATATGGATGGCAAAACAAAGTAATATAAATATGTAATAAAAAGTGCAGCAAGCAAACAAGTGGTAAACGTGAGCACAAATGGTATTGCAATGGTGGAAACAAGGCCTAGGCTTCATACTTTCACTAGTGGCAACTCCCAACAACATTAACATAATCGAATCACATGATATTTCCCATAAAACATGCAAAGGGGACGCACTCGGAGGTCATTCCTTCGTGGTCAAGAGAGGACAAGAATTATGTAGGGCTACAAAAGCACACCTCAAAGTTCGTAGTTCTCAATCTAAGGATTTCCCAATGTCACCGCGGCCATCCAAAGAGAGTCCCACAATCACCACAACATATCTAAAGGATAGTCAAAGACAAGCACCAAGAGACTCTCAATCTTCAATCAACACACAAAAAGGAAATCACTCATGAAATTATTCTTCTAATCCATGTCCAATAGACCGCTGTCACCTTGGTCTCGGGGATTATACTAGATAAAGACAAGTGAGTACATCAATCCAATACATAGAGGAAGGGGAAATATCATGGGATCACCCTAGATTAACATAGCCTATGATCACAACGAAGATCACATCATGGGAGAGAGAATTGACCACATAGCTACTGGTAAGAACCTCAGCCCCGAGGAGGAACTACTCCCGCATCATGGAGGGAGGAAGCAACGTCGATGGAGATGAATCCGGGGGCACTTCCCCGTCCCGGCAGGGTGCCGGCGCAGGAATTATGGTCCCCCGAAGCTTGATGGCGATGGCGGCGGAGATCGGAATCGCGTCTGGAGAAAAGGGGTCTGGAATCAGGGTTTCCGCGACACGGTGTAAATATATGCCAAAGGGGGGCATCAGAGGGGGTCAAGGGTGCCCAGGCGCCCCCCCGGCACGGCCAGGGGGGCCGCGTGGGTAGGCCGCCTGGAGCCCCTGTGGGTCCCCTCCGGCCCTACTTTGGCCGCATGGAAGCTTCCGGAACACTGATTTTTTATATAATTTTTCTGGATTTTTTCTGGCAGTTCTCGTAATGTGAAAACCTGAAATACAAAAACAGCCGAAAACAGAAACTGGCACTGGGGTGAACTGAGTAAATAGGTTAGTCCAAATATGATCAAAAGTGTATGGAAGTGTATAAATAACATAGCAATATCACCCAAAAGAGGCATGGAGCAAGCAGAAATTATAGATACATTTTGGACGTATCAACCGGCTCGTCACAAGGCCATCTTCATCTCCTTGAAGTACTTGTCGATGGACTTGGATCCTTGTATAGTGTTCGCCAATTGGCGTAGAAGATGTTCCGTGTAGGTGGGAGGCATGAACTCTCGCCGCATAGCTCTCTTCGTGTTGGGCCAATTCACATTGAAGCTCGTCAAAGGTGTGTGAAGCCACCATGTTGACGCGTTGTCGTGGAGGTGTCTTGTGGCACACTTCACTTGGTCTTCGTAGGGAACTTGATGTAGCTTGAGGTAGTTGTCCATCTTGCGCTCCCACTCGAGATACTCCTCGGGGTCTTGAGTCCCATATAAAGGAAGCTCGTGGTCAGTGTCGAGGTTGTAGTAGCTCGTGGAAGTCGCGGACTTGAGCTTGGGTTGCTTCTCTTGAGCATAAGCTTGGGGTGCTTGTTGGCGAAGATGTCGTATGTCCAAAGGCGAAGATGCCATGAAGTCGCTTGGCGAAGATGCCAAGGTACATGGTGAAGTCATTGAGCGGTTGTTGGAGTTGAGCTCTTGACCTTCACGTTCTTGTCGTTGATGGTGTCGATGCCGATGAGATCTTGCCGGAGATGGTAGCTCGGAAGGATGTGCACTTGAGTGTCTTCTCGAAGATGAGGGAGACCGCTTGCGGTTCTTGATGAGGGCTTTGAGCTCCTCCATTTGAGCATACACCTTGGCGCTGAAGAAGGGGTTCGTGGCATCGAACTCGTCGTTGTTGGTGTAGACCGGAGATGAAATGCTTTGCCTATCCATCACAAGACGCTAGCAAGTATGAGTCGGAGAATGAGAAGAACTATACCAAATGTACCTTGACCGATGTTGAAGATGGATCAATGATCACTCAATATGTATCAAGGAAATAGCACAATTGGTACCGATTCTTGTCAATTCTCACACCTACACAATAAAGCTTTTGGTGGAGCTTGGTGAGGATAGTGGCACAAAAATTTGATGCAAAAAGTTAAAAAGAGTCAATAATGTTGAAAGAGATTCACAAATTCGCAAATGAAATAAGTAGACCAATAGCAATGAGTGGCACACGGAAACACACGCACGAATAGATAAATGTGGTTGTGCAACCAAGGATGGAGCGAAAAATGTGGAATCCACGGAAAATGCTCTTGTCTCACAACACTAGAGAGACGCCAGCCGATTGCTCAATAGGCGGATACGAACTTGTGCACTACCTCTATGAGACAAAATTTAGCGACTTCCTATCACAAGTATGCTATGTATGTATGATGTTCCGATGCTTTAGCACAACATGATCCAAGATGATCAAGTATGATATGATATTGTGTGATGCTATGGCTCTTGCTTACAAGCTTCTTTGTCTTTCTCTTTTTGCTTAATAGCTTATTCTCTTTTTTTTGTATGGCCACAATGCGAAATGCGCAAACCAAGATAGCAATTGTGTATATGCAGGAACAATCTTGTGACACAAGGGATGATATGATGATACCAATATGATATGGTATGTATGAAATGGAAGGGCGGATCGATGATCACTAATGTGCACAAGTAACGTTGCCAGCAATACTCAAAGGCTAGTCTCGATAGGAAAGTAACACAAAACGGGCTAGGGGTTAACAATGCAATTGCAAGGGGAATATATAAAGATGTCATCGAAGTTGCCGTCCGATGATGATGATGAGAGGCGGTGCTCTTGATGTAGAACCATTCCTAACTAGGCGAAACACCTTAGGAAACAGAAAAACCACAACTCAAAATCTCAATGACAAATGTCAAATGGTGGTAGCGGACAAGCGGTAGTGGATACGGAAGTGGAATGATGGGCTATACATGTTGTCGGAGTTGAAGTCGCGGTCCCTAAGTAGTCGAAACACCTTAGGAGACACGAGCCACAACTCAAACAAGCTCGAACAAAATTGGGTTAAGTTGGGTTGGTAATGTATAGTGGGCTAGGCTATGCGGAAGAGGTGGTGGTGGTTAATGAATAAGAAATTGTCCCTAAGTAGCCTAAACACCTTAGGAGACTCAAATCACTACTCAAGCAACCACTAATGCGATGGGGGACAAAATGGGTTAGGTTACGGAAGGCTATGGTGGCTATGCGAATGATATGGTGGAAGACTTAGGCAAACTTGCCAAATTTTACAAAATTTGATGGAGTCAAAAGATGATGGTAGTATTTTTGTGGTATGGGGGATGTCAAGAGCTACAAAACGAGCTCAAGAACATCGAAATCGGAGTTTGGATGAATTAGTTATGGACAAAACGGTGAAACGAGGAAGGGTGAAATGCCAGTGGCCGGACATCCGGGGCCGGGTCCGGATATCCGGGACCTGATGTCCAGAAACTTGCGCGATTTTGCCCTCCAGGAGCCAGATGTCCCGATGGGGACCCGGATGTCCGGCCTATGGCCCGGATGTCCGGCCCGACGAATCCAGATCGGGATTGGAACTTCCAAACTCGTTTGGGGGCGGAAATTGATGATTTAGGGGGCAAAATTGGTGAGATTTTATGGATGAAAAGTGGGGAAACTTGGGGAAATACTAGATCCACTTGAAATCAAGCAAATCCACGGATCAAAATCAAAAAAACATCATCAAACCAACATATCACAAAAAAATTGGGGCTATTTTTGGTGGGGAATTTTTGAATTTGGGGAAGAACACAACAAAACAAAGCTAGAAAACGGTGGGGAGGCTCCAAATTCGTGAGAAACCGTGGCTCATGATACCATATGATGTAGGGTGGAACCCTAGATGGCCGATCTTTCATGAAATGGAGGGGATCACACGAAGAACACGAATAACACGAGAGGGAACACGAGAGAATCACTCAAACCAACAACAACAAGTCACACATATGCTAGATCCTCGAAACACAAAGAGATACAAGATCCATGATCAACAAGGGACGATACAAAGGGTAACCGGTTCTTCTCCGTGAGGAGGTCTTGGGGTATCCCGCGAGATCTTCTCCGCTAAGGAGGTTTTGAATCCGTGTGGATCTTTTCCGTGGAGGGGTCGCAGTCACTCACAAGGAGATGAACCACCAGTGGATGAGCAAAGCTCTGTCTCAAATGAGCTAAACCTAAGCTAACCCTAACTAGGAGGTGGGGGAGGAGTATATATAGTCTAAGCCACGAAGGGGTTGATACGTCCAAAACGTATCTATAATTTCTGCTTGTTCCATGCCTCTTTTGGGTGATATTGCTATGATATTTATACACTTCCATACACTTTTGATCATATTTGGACTAACCTATTAACTCAGTGCACCCCACTACCAATTTCTGTTTTCGGCTATTTTTGTATTTCAGGTTTTCACATTACGAGAACTGCCAGGAAAAATCCAGAAAAATTATATAAAAAATCAGCGTTCCAGAAACTACCGTGCGCCCGAAGGACAGCCGGGGGGGGGGGCACCACGGCTCCAGGCGTCC
>LR738715.1:691541469-691586593 GCA_902687465.1 Secale cereale
CTGGCGCCCCCCCCCCCCTGGGCCGCGCCGGGGGGGGGCGCCTGGGCCCCCCGAGGCTCCCCCGATGCCCCCATTTGGCATATATTTAAAGCGTCTCGAGAAACCCTCAAAACAGGAACTCTTTTCGCGATCTCATCTCTGTTCCGCCGCCGCCGCCGCTTCCAAGATCGGGAGCACCTGGAGAACTCTTCCCGGCACCCTGCCGGAGGGGAGGATCACCACCGGGAGCCTCTCCACCACCATGGACGCCTCCCGGATGAGTTGTGAGTAGTCTCCCTTGGACCATGAGTCCATGACCAGTAGCTATGTGATGTTCTCCTCCCGTCCTTGTGCTTCACTAATTAGTCCTCGTGAGCTGCCCTACATGATCGAGGCACATATGTAATCCTTATGCTGTTGCTATGATGAGTTTGCTGGGATCCGATGGATTATGAGATTATGTTCAGATTGTGCTTGAGTAATATATTTGATCTACCTCTTTTATATTTATGTTCATAAGTAATTCTTGCATGTTCTCCGTTGTTATTTATTGCTTTGGCCAAGTAATAGGTAGTGACTCCAAGAGGGAACGTTATGCTTGATTGTGGGTTCATGCCCCTCGATGACTAGTTTGAGTGACAGAAACATGAGTCTAGGGGATGTGCTATTGCCACAAGGGGGAAAACAACGGTGCTTGTGCCCGTGGGTGCAAGGATTGTTTACTTTACGCAAAGTTCTTTTAATGCAGTTGTCTGTTGCATTGAGTTTACACTATGGGTGGGACTCGCAACTTAATACCAGCGAGATGTTCTGGATAGATATCTCAAGGTGGATGATTAGTAGTAGATATTGATGGATTTCGGTCTACTTACTTTGGCGTACCACCCATGCTTTGAACCTCAACCCTTCTTGCAATGTAGTCAGCATTGGTTTGCGTTCGTGGTCCTGTCAATTGCCCAGCTGTAATTCGTTTACCTCACATAGCTGTTTTATCGTCTTTTGGGAGAGAGACATCACTAGTGAACATCATGAGACTCCGGTCCATATTACCATCATTGATCACACCCGCTATTTACTTTTCGCTATTATTTACTATTGCAAACATTATCTATCACTACTATCATTTGCGTTTAATCCTTTGTGAACTACAATGCCGGAGGGATTGACAACCTCTCTGTACTCGTTGGGAGCAAAGTTATTTGTATCTGTGTGCAGGTCCATGTCGATTGCTAATATCTGGCGCCGTTAGCAGTTGACACCTTCTTGTTGAACCTAGGAGTATCTGGGGATACGATCCTTGGTATCTTTGCCAAGGGAAAAACTTCCGCAACACTACATCTCACACCTTCCACTTGGGGTAACCAACGAGGGGCGAGAAGCCTAGCAAGAGTTTTTCTGGCGCCGTTGCCGGGGACTCCACTCTTCAGGATAGGGGAGTTGCACGCTATCTTTTACCTTTGTTTTTAGTCTTGATAGTTTACCTTTCAGTTTTTGCTTTAGTATCTTTTATCAAAAATCACAAAAAAAAATTATTTACCTTTCTGTTAGTAGTCCTTTCTGTTTAGCCAAACATGTTAGGATTTGGTGCTTTGAGGGAATCAGAAGTTCTGGATTTCCATCAAAGGGATGGAGAAAATATGAAGAAGGCATGGGACAGAATTTCTGATGCACATGGGAGAATTATGCCTTGGATACCTATAAAAATTGTGCTTAGGAATTTTTATCATGGTCTTTTTAAATGGTGTAAACACTCTCTTGATATTATAGCCGAGGGAGATTTCCTAGAGTGTGATGAAGCTAGAGCTCTTGAAATTATACATGGTCTATCTAGTTACTTTGTTTATGATCATAATTTTGATACTATCATAGATAGACTTGCTACTATTGAGAAGAGAATGGATGCTCTAGACTTAATGAAGGTAGAGAAACCCAAACCCAATAAGAGAGGCATTTTGGAAATAGACAATGATTGAGAGCCTTTTGTTAGGATTAGTATCTCTAATCAAGACTTCCTTGCTTATTGTGATATTGGATCTATGGTTTCTACTATGCCAAAAATTGTTCATGATTCTTTAAAATTTAACATGGATAGATTACCATCTTATCATGAACACACTAATGGAGATATTTCTGAAATCGAGGGAAGAATAAAAGACGTGCCAGTTAAATTCCTTAAAGGGATTACAATGGTTGATTTCTTCATCATGGAGCCAAATCAAGGAAATATAGTGCTTGGAAGGGACTTCCTCTGAGCAGTTAAAGGCTTCATCGATATAGGTAAGGGACAAATCCGCTTACGCGGGAAGGCAAAAGGTGTGTACCCCTTTCCTAGAAGGAACAAGAATGAACTTGTTGAGGAACCATTTGAAGCAATTTATAGCTCCGATTATTACGATGGTTATTGATTCCTATATATGCATTATGCCTAGCTTAAAGGCATAAAAGAAAGCGCTTTTGGGAGGCAGCCCACATGAATAAAATTTTATTTTGCTTTTGTTGTGTCTTGATGTTGTTTACTACAGTAGCATCATCATTGTATCTTTGCTTTCCAATTTTGTGCCAAGTATAGCCTCTGATTGCTAGAAAGTTCAAAAGTTGTGAGGTGCTGTCCAGGAAACATATTCTGTCCTTAGATAGAAAAATTCGTATAAAATCACCAGATCATCTTTTTCGTCTGAATTTTTTCGACAGCGTTCTCTATATAATTGTATTTCGTGCGTCTGTCTTGAGTTTTTTTATTAGAGTTGCAGAAGTGCCCCGAACAAATCAATTACTACCTGCTGTTCTGTTTTTCACAGATTCTGTCCTGTTTTGCCTTTCTTTCATTTTGCAAACCAAGAGCTTGCTTTTTCTTTGCAAAAACCTTTTGGCAATCTTGAGAAACAGTAGACCTTCAAGAATATCTTTATTTCCAGCAAGGTACAATTATTTTATTATGGGTACTAACCTCGCTAATCAGATTATGATGAGTTATGTATGAAGGGAGTTTTCAAGTGTGCGAGGGAAGATGATAAAAAGATTCAGGAGTGTCAAGCGCTCAAGCTTGGGGATGCCCCCATGCACCCCCAAGAAATATTCAAGGAGACTCAAGCGTCTAAGCTTGGGGATGCCCCCGTGCATCCCCTTCTCCATCAACATTATCAGTTCGTCTTTCGTTCCACTATATTTTAATCACTTCATGTGTTATGTGCTATGCTTGGAGCGTCTTGCTTTTAGTTTCCTTTTTAGTTTTCCATAACGAGTCAGAACTCAGCTTTCTTTATGTGGGAGAGAAACACGCTCCACTTCTACCTAGAACATAACATAGAATCTTCATGACTATCTTTGCTGTGTGTGTTCTTTGTCTTTTAATAGCTACTATCATGTTCTGCTCTTAGTATTCATGCTTATCTTTTCAAAGAGCTTTTTAGTTGGTTGCTTGAACTCTATTTAATTACCATGCTCACCTTATTAAGAGAGTTTGCTTCCGTTGCATTGGTTAATATGTCTATGATAAAGATGCTACGTGCATGATGGCGCTTAGTAGTTCATGTTTTCTTATGTTTAGTCTCAAATAGCTGGGGGGTTCCCAATGTGTTATTGGAGTACCAACATGATTTGTTTACCTATGATGTGGTATGGTTTAGTAATATCTTCCTTCGAGAATTTATTTTGATTGACTTGGCGTAAGCTCACGCATATTTAAAACTGTAAAGAAAGTCTGTCAAGCCTTGATGATCTTTTATTTCTGAGTAGCGATATAACTTCCATGCCTGATTCAATGTTGCTTTGTCGCTCTGCATGATTATGACCGTCATTGCTCTCTTAGTTGGTCGCTCCCAGTCTTTTGCTAACCTCCACCTGTACTAAGCGGACTGACTGCTTGTGCATCCACATCCTTTTAAACCAGTTATGCCATATGAGTCCACCATACCTACCTATATGTGGTATTTCACCACCACTCCAAGTAAATTTACATGTGCTACCTTTAAAAACCTTCAGTTTTTGCAATACATAGTTCATGGGAAAGTAGCTTAAAAACTATTGTGGTAAAGAATATGCCGCTTATGTATCTTAATTCTTATAAGTTGCTTGCTGAGCGGTATCCATGTTTCTGGGGACCCCATCAACTGTTACACTTTTGTTGAATATCATGTGAGTTGCTATGCATGTTCGTCTTGTCTGAAGTAAGGGTGATTTGCCATGAGTTGAATGGTTTGAGTATGCATATTGTTAGAGAAGAACATTGGGCCGCCAACCAAAGCCATGTATCATGGTGGAAGTTTTAGCTTGGACATTAATCCTCAATCTCTTATGAGAATATGCTTAAGCATT
Organism: Secale cereale; assembly: GCA_902687465.1. Taxonomy (NCBI): domain Eukaryota; kingdom Viridiplantae; phylum Streptophyta; class Magnoliopsida; order Poales; family Poaceae; genus Secale; species Secale cereale. Next base: position 691,545,763 of record LR738715.1, read on the forward strand.
AAAGAGGAGTCCATTATCTATTTTCTATGTTGTCCCGGTATGGATGTCCTCAAGTTGAGATCTATCAAAAATGAGAAATCAAATGCGATCTATCTCCTTGGACCTTTGTACAGGTGACATAGAGGTACCCCTTTGTGACACTTGGTTGAAACATATGTAATGCAATGACAATCCATGGAAATCCGAGCTAATTAGGACAAGGTGCGAGCACTATTGGTATTCGATGCATGAGGCTTGCAACTTATAGGATGTCTTATGCATAACACATATGAAGTACTACTACCGTTGACAAAATTGCTTCTATGTTTTCAAAATAAAAGCTCTAGCACATAAGTAATCCCTGCTTCCCTCTGCGAAGGGCCATTCTTTTACTTTTATGTTGAGTCTCCACCTTCTTTTAAAAGCACCAACTACTGAGAGCATGATTGTCATTCTTAGTGTAATGTGCATTGTTCCAAAGTAGCATTGTCTTTTGCATGATTGTGATATCGTTCATTCTGAAATCATTGTATCTAGTCATCACTTAAACCTTGAAGGTGCCCCTGCATTTATGTTTTGCATCACTAAGGGGGCAAGCTAGATATCACTTTATCATATTTGCACATCATGTTCATTGCAAATCTATTTGATGTTTCAATATCATATTGTAAAACTTTCAGTTCCTTGTGATTTTCTCATTAGGCAACTTAATTACTACAGATTCATTGTCTCAGTGAGCTTTTGTCATAGGACTATGAAAAAGTCCTATATGGTTAATAGCATGTCACCACAGAAATTATTCTTGTTATCATTTACCTACTCGAGGACGAGCAGGAATTAAGCTTGGGGATGTTGATACGTCCAAAACGTATCTATAATTTCTGCTTGTTCCATGTCTCTTTTGGGTGATATTTCTATGATATTTATACACTTCCATACACTTTTGATCATATTTGGACTAACCTATTAACTCAGTGCACCGCAGTGCCAGTTTCTGTTTTCGGCTGTTTTTGTATTTCAGGTTTTCACATTACGAGAACTGCCAGGAAAAATCCAGAAAAGTTATATAAAAAATCAGCGTTCCAGAAACTACCGTGCGCCCGAAGGACAGCCGGGGGGGCACCAGGGCTCCAGGCGCCCTGGCGGCGCCCCCCCTGGGCCGCGCCGGGGGGGCGCCTGGGCCCCCCGAGGCTCCCTCGATGCCCCCCTTTGGCATATATTTAAAGCGTCTCGAGAAACCCTCGAAACAGGAACTCTTTTCGCGATCTCATCTCTGTTCCGCCGCCTCTTCCGCTTCCAAGATCGGGAGCACGAGGAGAACTCTTCCCGGCACCCTGCCGGAGGGGAGGATCACCACCGGGAGCCTCTCCACCACCATGGACGCCTCCCGGATGAGTTGTGAGTAGTCTCCCTTGGACCATGAGTCCATGACCAGTAGCTATGTGATGTTCTCCTCCCGTCCTTGTGCTTCACTAATTAGTCCTCGTGAGCTGCCCTACATGATCGAGGCACATATGTAATCCTTATGCTGTTGCTATGATGAGTTTGCTGGGATCCGATGGATTATGAGATTATGTTCAGATTGTGCTTGAGTAATATATTTGATCTACCTCTTTTATATTTATGTTCATAAGTAATTCTTGCATGTTCTCCGTTGTTATTTATTGCTTTGTCCAAGTAATAGGTAGTGACTCCAAGAGGGAACGTTATGCTTGATTGTGGGTTCATGCCCCTCGATGACTAGTTTGAGTGACAAAAACATGAATCTAGGGGATGTGCTGTTGCCACAAGGGGGAAAACAACGGTGCTTGTGCCCGCGGGTGCAAGGATTGTTTACTTTACGCAAAGTTCTTTTAATGCAGTTGTCTGTTGCATTGAGTTTACACTATGGGTGGGACTCGCAACTTAATACCAGCGAGATGTTATGGATAGATATCTCAAGGTGGATGATTAGTAGTAGATATTGATGGATTTCGGTCTACTTACTTTGGCGTACCGCCCATGCTTTGAACCTCAACCTTTCTTGCAATGTAGTCAGCATTGGTTTGCGTTCGTGGTCCTGTCAATTGCCCAGCTGTAATTCGTTTACCTCACATAGCTGTTTTATCGTCTTTTGGGAGAGAGACATCACTAGTGAACATCATGAGACTCCGGTCCATATTACCATCATTGATCACATCCGCTATTTACTTTCCGCTTTTTACTTACTATTGCAATTATACCTATCACTATTATCACTTGCGTTTGATCCTTTGTAAACTACAAGGCCGGAGGGATTGACAACCTCTCTGTACTCGTTGGGAGCAAAGTTATTTGTATCTGTGTGCAGGTCCACGTTGATTGCTAATATCTGGCGCCGTTAGCAGTTGACACCTTCTTGTTGAACCTAGGAGTCTCTGGGGATTCGATCCTTGGTATCTTTGCCAAGGGAAAAACTTCCGCAACACTACATCTCACACCTTCCACTTGGGGTAACCAATGAGGGGCGAGAAGCCTAGCAGGGGTAAGTGGGAAAGGGGATACATGGGCCTCTGGACTGATTCTGCGCACAGGCAGGCGCCGGATGTCCGGGCTGGGGGCCGGATGTCCGAGGCTTTGCAAGACGCCGGACGTCCGGGGCACTGGCCGGATGTCCGGCCTGAAGATGGGCAAACTTCGGGTGCGTTCTGTCATCGATGTCGGATTTCCGGGGGAGAGGCCGGATGTCCGGGTGTTGGTGAGGCGCCGGATGTCCGGGGTCGCGCCGGATGTCTGGCCACTGAAGCTTCAGCAGCTCCGTCTTCTTCCGTCGTCGCTTCCAAGCTTCCCTCGCGGATGGTGTAGGTGTTCCTCGGCGCTTGCACTCCTCCTCGTCGTTTGTGAAGCTCCGACAATACCTATGCATGCACACGAGTGGAGTGTCAAGTAGTATACCATCCTCGAGTGGTTCAAGTGAACACGTGTAAAGGAGATGATTCACCTTTATGTATGAGAAGTAGAGGTCGCACGTGTCTTGACATGATGATGTCCTTAGGATGCTCCGCATCAATAACCTTCTGTTCTCGCGAGATCCCATCTAGAGGCCTTTTCCGGTACTCTGTCGGAGGGGGAATCAACCACGAAGGGCATCTACATCATCACCATTTCCCTTCCGATGAAGTGTGAGTAGTTTACCATAGACCTACGGGTCCATAGCTAGTAGCTAGATGGCTTCTTGTATCTCTTTGATCTTCAATACCATGTTCTCCTCGTTGTTCTTGGATATCTATTCGATGTAATCTTCTTTTGCGGTGTGTTAGCCAAGATCCGAAGAGTTGTGGGTTTATGATCATATTATCTATGAATAATATTTGAGTTTCTTCTGATTTTTTATGCATGATTTAATATCTTAGTAATTGTCTTCGAACTATCAGTTTGGTTCGACCAACTAGATTGGTTTTTCTTGCAATGGGAGAAGTGCTTTGCTTTGGGTTCAATCTTGTGGTGCTCAATCCAAGTGACAGAAAGGGACATGCCACGTATTGTATTGTTGCCATCGAGGATAACAAGATGGGGTATTCATCATATTGCTTGAGTTAATTCCGCTACATCATGTCATCTTGCTTAAGGCGTTACTCTATTCTTATGAACTTAATACTCTAGATGCAGAATCGTTTTGGTCGATGTGTGGAGTAATAGTAGTAGATGCAGGCAGGAGTCGGTCTACTTGTCATGGACGTGATGCCTATATTCATGATCATTGCCATAGATGTCGTTATAATCATTCTCTCTTCTATCAATTGCTTGACAGTAATTTGTTCACCCACCGTAATACTTGTTATCACGAGAGAAGCCTCTAGTGAAACCTACGGCCCCCGGGTCTATTTTACATCTTATAAGTTTCAGATATACTATTTTGCAATCTTTTACTTCTCAATCTATAAACAAAAAACCCAAAAATATTTACTTTACTGGTTCACCTATCTCTATGAGATCTTACTTTTGCAAATAATCCTGAAGTGATTGACAACCCCTTTATAGCGTTGGGTGCAAGTTTGTTGTTTGTTTGTGCAGGTATTTGGTGATTTGTGTGTAATGTCCTACTGTATTGATACCTTGGTTCTCAAACTAAGGGAAATACTTACTCTACTTTGCTGCATCACCCTTTTCTCTTCAAGGGAAAAACCAACACAAGCTCAAGAGGTAGCAGGAAAAATTTCTGGCGCCGTTGTTGAGGAGATCTACACCAAGTCAAGTCAAGATTTGTCTTCTTTCAACTCGCCAATCTCTGGTGTCGTTGAGATCTACGCCAAGTCAAGCCTACCAAGTAACCTTCATTAAACTCTCATCTCTTGCATTTACATTATTCGTCATTCGCCTCTCGTTTTCCTCTCCCCCACTTCTAAAACGATGTTCGAAAAGATTTGCCTTTTCTTCACCCCTCTTTTGTTTGTTTGCCCGTTTGCTAGATTGGTTTTTCACCATGTCCGAACTCGAGGAAGTTGTGGTTGGTAAAGTGATAGCAACGTGGAGGAAACCTTGATGATTTTTCTAATAATCATATAGAAGCTACCATCTTGCATACTAAGAAACTCCGCATAGGCAGCGACAACATTATTAGGAAGTGGGTTATTCAAGACTTTTTCACTTGCGCCGGATCACTCCCTACGTTAGGAGGATCTATTCTTCATAAAACTAACAACCTCGCGGATACTATCTCTTTGCTTATACTTGAACTTGAAAGACAATTTATTCATATGCATCCATACATACAAAGGATTTTTCTAGAGTTCTCTAATATTGAGCATTCTTCTGTCAAGCGCGCTGCTACTATATTTTTAGCCCATGAGTTCAGATTTATTATGGAAGAGGCTAGTGAAATTTTTGCTCATTACAAAATAGATGAAGGTCGTCCTCCTATAGAGGGGGTCCTTTTTAACCAAGAAGAAATAATGCGTTTGCGATCTCTTGATCATGTTGCTTATAGTGAAAATTTGAGAAAAAGGTCCCTACCGAAGTTTTGATTGATATGATTTCTGAATTTAATGATGATTTTGCTATACAAAACAATGGATTGGGATTCTCCCTTGGAAATAAGCTCATGACATTTTGCCAAAACAATGCTTATAATGATGAGTTGGTCATACAATACGAAGGGCCGAAGGAGGAACCAATTCCTCCCGAGATCGATCTTGGGGATTCTTATCCCATTAAATTTAGCCTTTTTGATTATTTTTGCTTGCCTCAAAGAAAACTTGCTGCTGAACGAAGGGAATATGAGATGAGTTTTCGAGACGTGCCTTATCATTATTACTCAGTACCTAGATCTATTTGCGTTTTATGCCTAGCTAAGGGCGTTAAACAATAGCGCTTGTTGGGAGGCAACCCAATTTTATTTTGCTTTTTACTTTTTGGTTCTGTTTTTCAAGTTTTACACATTATTACTTCTATAGTAATTGTGTTTTTGTGTTTTAATTAGTGTTTGAGCCAAGTAAGACCTTTGGGATGGCTTATGGTGATCGTTGATTTGATTTTGCTGAAAAACAGAAACTTTTGCGTCTAGTGCAGAAAATTTAATAATTCACCGAAACATCGAAACCTTCTGAAATTTTTACACAAAATTGATGTACAAATTACCCACGTCGTCCTCTAAGAATTTTTAAAGTTACATAAGTATGGGAAGTTTTCAGATTGCTACAGACTTTTCTGTTTTTGACAGATTCTGTTTTCTATGTGTTATTTGCTTGTTTTGATGCATCTATGGCTAGTATCGGGGGGTATGAACCATGGAAATGTTGGAATAAAATAGATATTACACCATTATAAAATTATAATAAGATCACAACAGTACCTTGAGTGGTTATTTGCTTTGTTTTACTAACGAAGCTCACGAGTTTCTGTTGAGTTTTGTGTTGTGAAGTTTTCTAGTCTTGGGTAAAGATTTGATAGACTATGGAATAAAGAGCGGCCAAGAGCCTAAGCTTGGGGATGTCCAAGGTACCCCAAGGTAAAATTTAAGGACGACTAAGAGCATAAGCTTGGGGATGCCCAAGGCACCCCAAGGTAAAATTTAAGGACGACTAAGAGCCTAAGCTTGGGGATGCCCCGGGAAGGCATCCCCTCTTTCGTCTTCATCTATCGGTAACTTTATTTGAGGCTATATTTTTATTCGCTACATGATATGTGTTTTGCTTGGAGCGTCGTCGTCTATCCACCTGGAGCTCAGTGGCCAGAGAAAGATTACGCTCGGTGGAGGGCCACGCCTAGTGGTGTTGGTAGTGCTCGGCGTCGGTCCACATCCGGATATTGCTCCCTGTCGGGGCGGCGACGTGTGGTGGCCGCCAGGTGTATTGCTCCACGTCGGGTCGGGGAGGGTGGGTCAGGCGGATGGGAGAGGCAGCCGCCCAGGGGTTTGACCTAGTTGTGGACATATGGGAATTTTAATATAAGGAAATGAGACAAAAAAATAGTTTTCAAATTATGTTCGGTGACACTACAAATCATCGCAGAATATGGGCACACCTAGTGATGGCCAAATTCGTCGCCTAAAAAGAGACCATGACGTTAACAAAGTTATTGAGGGCGCTACCACGGGAGGAAAACACCTGGTGACAGTTGATCATCACGAAAAAGTTCTTTGGCGATGTTTCCTATTTTGTCTCCAGGGTTTTTGTCACTGAATATAGCAGATTTTGTAGTGAATTTTTATTTGAAACTTGTTATTTTCTCGCTCGCTCTTACCAAGTTTCATAGATATATTTTAAAGACATTTGTTTGTCGTTTGTAGGCACAAAAAATCGTTATTTTATCGGTTACTCGTACTAAACGCCATCGTGTATTAATAGTTTGGGAGTTGTGGAAGCACAAAAATGCCATCGTGTTTGAGGGAGCAAGGTCGTCGATTGAGCAACTGCTACGTAGAATAAGGTTAGAGGGCATGGTGTGATCGTCATCCGGATTACTGAAAGGGAATGTAAACCCCTTCTTCAATATGGTTGAGAGGTGGGAGAGTAGTGAGGAGTAACGTGTATTATTATACTTGTAAATGTGGTGGAGGCATTCTTTGCCTCTCTTCTTTAATATATGATATGCACACTCGTGCATATTCGAGAAAAAAAGAAAAGAAAAACACGAATATGAAAACACAACTTATTTGCACCGTTCGTTCAAAAGATATAAAAGTTTGAAAGTCGGAAGACAAAAATAAAAGCATGTGCGAGGACTTGGTGCCCCTGCACTTGCGTGCCCCAAATCCGCTCCCCTACTCATATTGGTGGTTGATGTCCCTCATGGTGTTGGTATAGTTGTGTCATGTCATGGTCAGGGTGAGGTGTTATTGCAACCTCAAACTATGCACAATGTTATCACGACTTTGTGGATTATTCGTCGGGTGCGCTGAGTCTCACGCTTGTTGGACCTTTGATCGTAGACAGAGAGGATAGGTAGTGTTGTCGGGTCTTGAGTTGTGACCGCGATTATATGTCTTTCTTTTCTGGGGTGATTTTTAGACCGTTTAGGGTTGTTTAGCTCGATACTATTTCATTTCACAAGTTCATGTATTATTTTTAGAGTGCTTTAATGCGTACCACTTCTGTCTCAAAATGTAAGACGATTAAAATAATATTTTTAAGACGGAGGTAGTAGTTCTTATAAATCTTTATAATAATATCTGGATCTTACTTCCCAAAAAAAAGTTAACTTCCGTCGCCCGCGCTCGTCATATTCTAAAAGGTAGCGTAGCTGTCCATCTAAAGAAAGTGAAGTTAATTAGCTGTAAGCATCTCCTCCAGGCTTGTGCCTGTTTTAAAATATAAGGTAGGCCTCGTGCTACCTTTTTATTTTCAAAAAAAAATTAGCTGTAAGCATCATCATGCTCATGCGCCTTAGAAAAACAGGAGCAGCGCACAAGGAAGCCGACGAGGGGGAGAATACTCTAGTAACTCTTCTATTGTGGAAAGCAATCTATCCAGAGATTGCTTTAGTATAAGCAAGTGTGGTAATCGTGCGTGCTTGGAATCAAGCCATAGTAGTACACCGAGATGTTTTTTAGCTGGTTTTTTTCTTTTTCTTTAAGGAACACTAGTGTAAAAAACGTTTTTTTTTTTGCGAGCTCAAAAACTTGTATTACTTCATCAAGGTCTCATTACAATCATCCTGGACTACTTCCAACACCTCAGGTGGACCAGCGCCTAGCCAGGTCATAGTCCTTTTATTCGAACGACCAAAAGAAGCTAATTTGTCACTCGCTTTATTCTGCGAACGAGTGACAAGAGTAATACAAGTTTGATGAGAAGAAAGTAACCATCTAATCTCATTGACTAACGATGAATAGATCGACCGATCAAAATCTCCACATGTGATCATAGATATGGCGACTGAGGAATCCAACTCAACTTCAATCGGCAGGTCCGTTCGTTGAATTGCTGAAGACAAACCCTCCCAGCATGCTGATAGTTCCGCCTCTAGTGCATCATTGCATGAATATAGTGCCCTGCATGCAGAAAATAAGATTCTTCCAGTCTCATCCCGCAGGATCATGCCTGCACCTGCATCATTGCAGGAAACAAAGGAGCCATCGGTATTGAGCTTTGTCCATCCAGCCTTCGGTTTGATCCAAGCCTTGTTGATGCCGGAGCTGACCGGCTTCGCCATGACCTGCCCTAGAACGCATGCTTTACCTTTGGCTGGGTCAGAACAGCTACCATTCTTTATAGCCATTAGTGATGCAAGATAACTTTGGAGAAATCGCACGGACACCTCCAAGGGCGGAGCTGGTTTTTGATGTGTTACCTCATTGCGTACAAACCAAGCTCTCCAGAACACTAGGAGAATCATACATCTCACCCAATCATCGTGCTGAGCTAGTAGCTGCAGAAGCCATTCCTTCCCACAATTCTTTATGGATTGTAACCGAGGTAAGTTCCAGATTTTTGCCATCTCCTGGTATAAGTCCCTCCCGAGTTGGCATCTCAGGAACGGGTGAAAACTATCCTCTGTGTCTGAACCACATACGGGGCAACTGCTCGTAGTTTCTAACCCAATTCTGTGTTTGTTCTTCCATGTTGGAAGCCCGTTTGTTGCCACTCGCCAGGCGAATGTTGACACCGTGGGAGGAACTCCACACTTCCAAACGAAATCCCAACACGTTCTTGCTCCCGAAGGGGACGAGCTAGACGATACTGCAACATCACGGTGTGCCTCATCAAACGCCATGTGGTAGGCGCTTCTGACAGAGAAAATGCCCTTCTTGTCCGGCCCCCAAGCAAGGAAATCCTCGCCTTTCCTCGGTGACACCTTGATTTTCAAAATCTCATCCACATCAGCCTGTACAAAGTATTGCTGCAGTATGTTAGACTTCCATGATCCATTCTCATTAAGCAGATCTGCCACATACCGTATGCGGCAGACACCCTGTCTCGAAATAGGTTTATAGGAAAAAGGGCGTGGTATCCAGTTATCTCTCCACACCCGGATGCTTTCTCCGTTACCCACTCTCCAGATTAATCCTTTCTTTAACAGCTCCAGTCCATGGCTAATGGCAGACCAAGAGGACGAGGCATTCCCAGCGAATACTGTATCTTCAAGCTTTCCATTGGGGTAGTATTTGGCCTTTAGAAGGCGAGCACACAGGCTGTCCGGCCTGATGATCAACCTCCACGCCTGACGAGCAAGGAGAGCTTGGTTGAAAAGACGGAAGTCTCTGAACCCAACTCCCCCTCTCTCTTTTGGTTGCATAAGAATGTCCCAGCCTTTCCAATGCACTTTCCTCTTCCCCTTGTCTGAACCCCAATAAAAGTTTCTTACCATTCTGGTAAGATCATCGCAGACCGAGTAGGGTAGCTTAAAGACACCCATAATGAAGGTGGGTAAGGCTTGCGCAACAGATTTGATTAGCACCTCCCGTCCCGGTTTAGCCAGATATCCATCTCCCCATTGAACTAACCTTTTAGTAAGGCTTGTCTGAAGATTTTGAAACTTTCCTTTCGACATACGGCCCTCAGGTGTAGGCAGTCCCAGGTATTTTTCCTCAAAGCACAATGTGGTGACTTGGAGAGCATCCCTAACCTGCTCCTGAACCGAGGCCGGGCATGCTTGCCCAAAGAAGATCGAACATTTATCATAATTTAAACTCTGTCCAGTGGCCGACCCATATAGTTCCAAGACCTGCTTAACGTGCTCTGCCTGAGCTCTAGAGGCTTCAAAAAACAGCAAAGTATCATCCGCAAAAAGCAAATGAGATATACCCGGTGCTCTTCGGCATATCTTCACCGGTTCAATGATTCCATCTTGTACCCTCTTCCTCAGAATTGCTGAGAGACCATCTGATACAAGTAAGAATAGGAACGGAGAGAGAGGGTCTCCTTGCCGTAGCCCACGCGACGGTGCAAATGAATCTAGGAGGGTTCCATTAAGTTTAACTGAATACCTCACCGATGTGATACACTCCATTATCCAATCAATCCATCGGTAAGAGAACCCTAACCTTTGCATCACCTGCTTCAAGAAATCCCAATCAACCCTATCATACGCCTTAGACAGATCCAACTTGTAGGCACAGAAGCTCTTTGTAGGGTCTTTCTCCTGCTTGATGTAGTGTAGACACTCAAAAGCAATCAAAGCATTATCCGTGATCATTCTTCCAGGTATGAACGCGCTTTGCTCCACCGAAATTATGTCATCCAACAGCGGCCGCAACCGGTTAACCAAGCACTTAGATATAACCTTGTAGATCACGTTGCATAAACTGATGGGCCTGTAGTCAGTTATTCTGCAAGGATTAGCATTTTTAGGGATAAGTACAATAGAAGTATCATTAACTCCCGCCGGCATCTTCCCTGAAGCAAAAAAATCACGAACTGCAGCCAACACTCCAGCCTTCACCGTACTCCAGTTGCGTTGGAAGAAACGAGCTGGAAAACCATCTGGCCCCGGCGCCTTCAACGGACCAATTTGAAACATTGCATCCGAGATCTCTTTATCCGTGAACGGGGCGCATAACCTATCATTATCTGCCGGTGTAACAACTTGCTCAAAGAGGTCCACCACCTCACTTGCATCAAGGTTAGGATCAGCTGCAAAAATATTGTGGAAGTACTCATTGGCAACCCTTCCCATGTCAGTAAGTTCTGTATGCACGGCCCCAATAGAATCTGTTAAACTCCGGATCTTATTCTTCCTCGCTCTCCATACTGCCTTGCTATGGAAATACTTAGTATTGCGATCCCCCTCCTTAAGCCACGATATCCTTGACCGTTGCATCCACATCATCTCCTCCTGATATAAAAGCTCATTCATTTTATCCATGATGACCCTTATCTCCTCCCGATCAGCGTTCATATGCATCAGTTCCTCCAGTTGAGTTCTAGACTTCGCAAGTTCCCTTGTTACATTGCCAAATTTCTTGCTCCAAGTGCCTAGAGCTGTCATTGTTTTGGACAAAGCATCCCTCAAGTGTGATAGGTTATGAATATCCCCTACAGCACTCCATGCATCCTGCACCGTTTGTGGGAGTGTCGAATCCCTCTCCCAAAACACCTCATATCTGCGGTTCCTTCCTTTCATTGGCCCCGAATCCGGCTCTCCCTTCAAGAAGAGCATTAGGTGATCGGAACATGGGGAGGGTATATGCTCCACCTCCGCAAACGCAAACATGTTACGCCAATCATTAGAGGCAACTGCTCTATCCAGCCTCACTTTAACATTGGCCGACCTCCCTCTTTTGTTATCGTATGTGAATGGGAGCCCGGTAAAGCCCAGATCCACCAGCTCACACGTTTCCAAAACGTCCCGGAATGCCACCATCTGTGCTTCTGCTCTAGGCGTGACAGACAAATGCTCGAAGTCCCACATGGCCTCATTGAAATCTCCGATCACAAGCCATGGTAGATCATTAGTTGATTTCAGATTTTGCAACTTAGTCCACATGAGATGCCTATGCTCCACCCGCGGCTCACCATAGACAAACGTAGCCCGCCACTCCGCGGCTCCCAAGTGAGTTTGCACGGTTGTGTCAATGTATCTATCATTCTTCTCCAGAATTTTAACTATACAATCATCCCTCCAAAAGAGGGCCAAACCACCACTTAAGCCATTACTATCCACACCACAGAACCCTTTGAGACCCAACTTAGATCGAATCCTCCTCATCTTCTCCTCCTTTTGTCTAGTCTCACATAAAAACACAAGCATGGGGGAACGCGACTTACACAATGTCGCCAATTCACGAACTGTCCGGGTGTTCCCCCCTCCCCGGCAGTTCCAGCTTAAGCAATTCATTGAGCTCGGCGGTCCTCCTCCTCGGAGGCCGCCTGTGAAGTTGTATCCATGTCCACTCCTTCGTTCCCTTCTCCAACACCCTCTCCCTGTCTCCTACGTTTAACTATTGGGTTCTTCCCCGGTGTAGTATTCGGATCTGACTGCTTCTCTATCCCCCCAGTCCCCCCATACTCCAAACGAAGAACAACATCCGCAACCTTTCCAGCCAAATTTGCCACACCCTGGCCCCTAGCATTAACCACACCATCCTCACCAACCAACCTCTTCCTCGCCGATCTCTCTTCCGCCGCTTTCATCATCTTGAAGTGTGTAAGGTCCATCCCTATCTCCAGCTCCAAACCTCCTTTCTTATGAACTCCGGCCTCCCCCGTCTCCTCCGGAGCGTGGGCCTTCCAATCATATGCCCCATCCCCACAGCCGTTCTTCCGTCCTCCTCTTCCCCCTCCCATAGGGTCAGCACCACCTCTCCCTCCATTACTCCCTCCTCTGCCTCCTCTCATGCCCGAGCCCACAGGCTCGCTAACCCAATGCAGCCAATCCCCCCATGCACACGTCGAGCTATCATGCACTCCATCCCCACATTCCTCAACAACATGCCCCATGCATCCACAAAAGTGACAGAAATCAGGAAGTTTTTCATAGAATACCGAGTATCTTTTCCTCTCCTTCAAGGTGATATGGACAAACCGCACTAGTGGTAGGGAGACATTCACAAACACCCGGACCCTCAAAAAATTTGATGGGTTAATCCTCCCTTCATTCACCGTTACTATGAACGGGGGTTCACCTACCTTCTTTGCTACCTTCTCAGCCAATTCCCTCTTCCTCGTCAATCCATCAGGTAGGCCTTTTATCCTGACCCATAAAGGGTACATATTCAGGGCATACTCCTCCACATTAGAGAAACCATCATATTCCACCAACACCACCGGGTCCCTCCTGAACTGCCATGGACCTCCATCCATTACTCTCTTCCAGTCCCCCAGGCAATGACACTGAGCCAGGAACAAATTTGGCCCCTTGATGTTAAAAGTAACCCCTTGCGCACAAGCCCATGCATTCCTCATCGAGTTTAGTAAGGAGGCATGGCTAAACGGCCTCTGTGTATGAACCCTAAATAATGCCATCCAGCGCACATCTTTAACCAGATCATCGAGTTCTCCAGACAAATCCAGATCTTCCTCCTCCTCTCCCTGAAGTTTAAGGTTATCAAACACATCCTCTAGATCATGTTCTGATCCGTAATGGCCCCAATCTTCCTTCTCCACATCCTCCTGATCCTTCGCCATCCTTCCTCCCCCAAGCTTCCGCTGAACTTCATCATCCATCATCATACCACTCCCCGGGTCCGATCCGCCGTCCATAGGTGGCGCCCTAACCCTAGACTCCCCTACTTCCGGCACCTCCAGTCCTCCGCGCCCATCCTGGCCACCCCGATCTTCCATGCACACGTCGCCTTCCGCTTCCAAGATCCCCTTCAATGGAGTCAAACCAGAGACAAGCTCTCGATCGCTATATTTTACGTTTTTATATTATGAAACAGATGAAGTAGCTTTTTAGCTGGCTGCCATCGCCCTCTGCGTGGCGACGTACTTCATCCGGCTAGCTCACGACGCTTTCGATCCTGGCCCACGATCACTCCCGGATCAAACGTGTGACGACACTACATTTGTAGTATTGCTCGGCTCAGTCTGAGACTACTATTTTCTCGGAGCAATGCTACATATATAAACAATTTATAGGTTTTTATAGGGTGGGTTAACCTTGATTGGTCAATAGGTGAGCGGGGCGGCCCACCCCCCTTAAAATTAGGGGCGAGAAGTTTGTGATTGGTTGTTAGATGAAAAGAGCGTGTAAAAGCTTGTAAATCTTTGTATGTCTAGCATTTTTTATTTTCTCGTATTGTCCTACGTGGTTTTGTCAACGAGGCATGCCAACCATTAGATATAGTCAGCGAAGACCTCAGAGCACATAGAGAGCTATCTTTTTCCTTTTCTTCAGAAAAGCTGCGAGCTATCCTATCCATACACGTAGAAGGAAACGTCACCTTGGTAATGATGGCATTAAAGGCATCTTCAATGCCGATATGCAAATTTGCTCTCACATCCGTTCACGGGCATGAATGTGGGAGCCCGTCATCCAATACAATCGTGTATATGTCCGTAAGTTTTTTAGAAAAGGAGGATGACCCCCGGCCTCTGCATCTAGGCAATGCATACGGCCACTTTATTAATTATTCTCACAAGCGTTACAAAGCCATACAACAGCAAGACTAAAGCCACCGTCTAAGCAACAACTGTCGCTACACCTATCCAATTGATGAAGGGGCACAGATAGTCTGGGCCTAACACCAAACAGACTTCCCGGCCAAACCTAAACATCTAAGACCTGAGGTCCCAACCAGGACGCCTGCCGGGTATGGGGCACATACCAGTCCGGCGCACTCCTCAACCAGGACGCCCGTCGGGTATGAGGCCGCCGCAGCCACCTGCCACCAATCCATCTGCAGAGTTGTATTGTTGCATGTACCGTGCCAGGTCTCTGTGCCATCGACGCCACCACGATGCCTGACAGCGTCGTCCTCCTGCGCGAGTCCATCATCCTACAGCGAACTCCGAATCTGCACTACGCCACGCCGTCAAGATCCGTCGCCATCAGTGTGTAGGATGAAGCACCGCTCCACCAAAGAATCTGTCCTCTAGTCCCTCGAACACATGTGTACCTCCAAGAATGACGCCTCCAAGGGAGAAACGACATCAGAGCGCCACCGTCATCCAAGCATCCGATCTAGGATTTCCCCCGGAGGTAGCAGAGAGTGGCCTTAAACTTCTCCACGGCGATGCCTTCAAGAAGGGGCTACGCAGATAGCGCCGCCACCGCCGGCCTTAGCAGATGCCGAAGGCAAGTTTTCACCCAGATCAATTCGAAGGGATCCAACTCTCGTGCATGGGCCGCCGTCACCACCAGCACCACTAGGCAGAACCCTGGAGCACCGGCAGATCAGCGAGCTGTCGGCACCACCGCATCTAGATCGCCGGCCACGCCGGGCCGCCGCCATCCACGCGCCGCCCGGGTCAGAGACGGAGCCGCCGACCGCGCACAGGGACCGCCGCCGCCTGCGCACGCCAGAGCGCCGTCGAGAGCCCAGCGCCCGCCACCGCTAGCCGAGGGCCGCCGCCGTGCGCCCCGAGCGGACTCTCATGCACACCAGGGGAAACCGCGAGCATGAGCCTTGCCGTCGCCCCCAAGCCCGCGCCGGCGCGCCCCGCCTCCAGCGTGCCGCCAACCACCGCCGCGATTCGCCCGCGTGAGATCCAGCGAGCTGTGGGAGAAGAGATCCCGCCGCCGCCGACGCCGATCGGGCTTTGCCTGGAGGCGCGCCCCGGCGGCGGCAAGGAGGAGAGGTCGGGGGAGGGACGAGGACGTGCCGGCGCTAGGGTTCCCCCCGGTCGCTGCGCAGGGGCGACACGGGAGGAATCGGGAGGAGTATGGATGATGTTTTGCATAGCAATTGGATGATTTGAAGTTCAAATAAAGTCTGTTAAATAACACGCGCCGGATCACATGCCTGACTACAAGCAAAAAAAGACAAATATGCTTAAATTATTTACATGTGGGGTCACAAAATAATATGAGACAGATAGTCCACGCAAAATAATTAAGATTCTCTACCCTACCAGACCGGCAATCAGAGCCTCCATGCTCATGGTGTCGTCGTCGCAGCGTTGGCAGCCTCCGCCTCCGCCGCTTCCTCCTCCTCCTTGGTCGGCTGCCTCCAACTCATCTTTCTCTTACTCCAATATCTTGTAGCGGATGACTTGCACAATCATTCTTGCGTCGACATCCAAAAACTCCAAAATCAAGGAAAACATCTTGGCGTCCTCCGCACCGGTTGCGATCTTCACATTCTTTTCTTCGAGCATTGCCTTCTTCTCCTCGAGCATGACCTTCTTCTATTCGACCATGACCCTCTTCTCTTCAAGCACTAGCTTCTTCTCGGCCGCCTCCATCAGTAATTTGAACCTCTCCTCCTTTTCTCCTACTTAATATCCGACCACTTGACGTATGCCTCCTCCGTGATGCTATCGGTGTATTTGGAACGACACCTATGGGATCACAAGAATCCCTACTACGGTTGCGGGGCGCGGGGTTGAGAGAAGAGCGGATCCAACAGTTAGCACACGGTTCGTTTACCCAGGTTCGGGCCGCAAAGATGCGTAAAACCCTACTCCTGCTTTGGTGGATTATATGTATGTTCTTCAGCTAGCTATGGGGCGTGAGGAGCTCCAAAAGGCCGAATCGTGAGGAGTTCTAAAGAGCCGAATCCTCCTCCTGGTCGCCTCGGGCCTCCTTTTGTAGGGAAAAAGGGGTTGCCACAGTGGCACATAGGAGGTGGAAAGGGTACAGTGATGCGAGGTTATCCCTCGCATTACATGACAAGGCGCATTTAATGCGCTTAGCTTAGGTGTCCTTGCTTTATCGGGGACGGGGGAGACATCCATCTTGTCCGTCGCCGCTCCTTCTTCTGTCGGCACGCGCCCTGGCCAGCGATGCCTGAGACGCCATGTAGGCAGGCAGGCAGCTGAGGTGGCGCAATGGCGGGTCTCCACGAAGATCTGCATGTCGCGACGCAGGTGCCTGCCCAGCTGGTTGGGTCGGTAGCTGCATGGGGCAGTGGAAGCTTAGCTGGCGTGGGCCTGATGGTGGCCCTGCGGATATCCTCGGCAAGGGCCTTGCCGGGGCCCCGGAAAGGGTCTTGCCGCGGTGCCTGCTGTCATCCCCGGCAAGATGCTTGCCGGAGGTCTTGTGGTCTTCCTTGGCTGGGATCCCGCCTAGGGTCGCCGTCTTCTTAACGTATATCTGATCTTAAATGTCTTCACAAAAATCTGCATGCCATCACGGGGATGCCTCCTGAATCCTTGCCCCATGGGGGCAGTGGACTCAAGGGTGATCCGCTCCGTAGGCATGGGGTGAGTTTCCGCGGCAAGGGTCTTGCCGGGGCAGCTAAAGCCGGCCCCGGCAAGGATCTTGCCGGGACTGCTAAAACTGGCTCCCGGCAAGGATCTCGCCGGGGGAAGCCGCTTCGTCCCTTTGCTCTTTGTGGTCTTGTTCTCTTGGGCTTCAGTTCCATCAAACTTTGGTCTTACCCTGGCTCACCTCCCTTGCCGTGCTTGGTGTGGTGGTGCTCGTGGCTCAGACTGCCCGTGCACAGTCATAGGGGTACAAAAAGTGACCCCTCTTTTTGTACACCGACAGGACCCCCGGGCCTGGGACACACATAAGCGCGACGCGTTGTTGGGCTAGGCCCAGAGCGGTGTGCGGGCAGGCGGGACAGTTTTCACCGTGGTAAGATTCTCCGCGCGCTTTGCCTCCCACGATCCGCGCGTGCGACGCGGCGTGGAGGGGCGTGCGTGACATGGGCGGCATGCGCAGGGCGGTTTCCGCAGGCATGCGTCACATCGCAGTAATGAGGCGGCTTCGCGCCTTCCTCATGAACGGGGGGAGGCGTGGAGGCGCGGCCCATTTATTGAATGGGGCCGAGGCGCGGTTCTCAAGGCGTCCACTCCCCACGATCACGGGTGGGGAGAGGTCGCCTCACCCGTCTCCTCGGTTCTGCACGTCTGCCACGTACCTCCCATGCGCTTGGGGTAGCAGATGGTGGAGGCGGGAAACCGGGCCGTCGCTGGTTGGGGCGACGGGTCTGTCCTGGCTCCCCGCGCCTCCCGCGTCGTGATTGGCCGAGCGGGGCGGTCGAGCCCCAACCCCGTTCCTTTATAAAGAGCGGGGGGGGGGGGGAGGGGCGACGTCTCGCACTCTTCCATCTTCTTCCTCCTTCAGCTTCTGCTCCTCTCTTCCGTTCGTCATGGAGAGAGGAAAACCTAGCCCTTCAACCGTGGCGGCGAGGGTCGCTGCTCGACAACGCTGTCGGTGTACTAAGACAGGGGTACCTTAGTACCCCAACTTGTGCACGGGCAGTGGCAGCTTCCCGCGGCAGGGCTTACCGCGTGCTCGCCAAGAACCTTTCTGGTCCCTATCAAGCCATTCAAGAACAAAGTATACAAGTCAGAAGATCAAGGCCCCGGCAAGAGGAGCTTGCCGGGAGGGCCGCACCAGGCTCAAGATTATCACTTTAAGCGCAAGACCCTGGCAAGAAGAGCTTGCCAGGAAGACCAAGGAATGCACACCTCAAGAAATGCCTCAACGCATCACGCGCCCCGGCAGGACCCGGAGAGCGACAAGCTTCCGGGCCCGGCAAGGTCACGACCCCGGCAAGGTGCTTGCCGGGGGAAACTTATGTTGTGTGCCCGCGCTCCAGCTCATCTGCACACGCGTCGCCCTGGGGCCCTTCCAGGGACGCGTGGCGGAAGGCTGTGCAGCCTGGGGCACACGGTGGCAAGCCACGGTGACTAGGCTACCGTCGTGTCGAACGGAGAAGCATGGACGGACACTTTTGGGGTCGACGGCGACGGGCATTTAATGCTCTTGTCCCCCACTGTCAAAGTTAGGTAAAGACCACTGTTCATCCACTGTTCATGCACTATTCCCGCACTGTTACAACTACCACCAAAGTTACATTTTTACCCTCCTCTACGTTGACACCTGTCGGTGACCCCTTGAGCTATAAAAGGAGGCCCATGCACAACGTAGAAAGGGTTCGAAACCTAAGCAACTCTCTCGCTTGGTGTAGCTAGCACTGTAGCTCTTCAAGCTCCCGAGCTCAATACAACCAAGGCAGGAGTAGGGTTTTACGCGTCCGCGCGGCCCGAACCTGGGTAAACTGCCCGCGTGCGTTCCTCGATCTGCTCTCCGTGCTCCCTCCGCTCCCTTACCGCAACGTAGAAGGGGCTCCGGTCCCATAGGTGCTCGTGGGAGGACAGTTTCCCCGACATCTTTGGCGCGCCAGGTAGGGGGCGTCGAGGTTGTGCGGACCTGATTCGGCGCTCACGCGGGCGCATTCTTCATCAGCTTCTCCAGCTTCATCAACTTCACCAGCAGCACCAGCATGCCTCCGAAGAAGAAGGCTTCGGAGGTCGGAGGCCCGTCTGCGTCGATCCCACCGCCACCAGAACCAACGGCTGGTGGAGGAGACGCCGGCGGAAGGGTGGTCGCCGGCGAGGAAACTCACGGCGCCACCAAGTCCAAGGACAAGACGGACGACCGTGCGAATTCCAAAGCCTCGGTGTCCGTAGACGCACCACGTCCCTCTCAGCAGACGACAGGCCAACAGCGCCGTGGTACAGGAGGTACCATACGCTTGCTGAGGCAAGGACAAACCGGAGGATCGCGGGATGCTCAAGGCCATCGTCCTGGCACGAGCAAGGCGCGGTCGCCGGGGCGAGAAACTGCTCCTTCTAACCCTGTTAGAAGTCCGAGCATATCTCGCTCCTCGCACCGCTCGCCGCCGCTCCCCTCCTCTCCAGCAGAAGCTCTAGCAAGAGCATAGCTACTCCTCGACTTCCCTCCAGCGGCAGACAAATCCGAAGACTGGAGGGCGACGATTCAGAGCCTCATCGCCTTCGCCAACAACGACACGCCGCAGCAGCCGGCGACATCACGGCCGCGGCAAGTCGACCAGACGAAGGCCGATGGCGACAAGACCGCCGGGGGTGCAACCACCGTGCACTCCCCGCCGCGGAAGCAGAAGACGCCACCCCGCCGGATTAACATCGACGACGACTCGACGGCGTCGTCGGATCCGCGGGCTCGTCGGGACCAGCGCCAAGTCCTCGACGACCGGCGGCAAGAAGACGCTCGGACGCGCATTGAGCGCCGACGAGAAGCCCGGCGACAATCGGACCAGCGCGCTGGGACCGCTGTCGACACGTACGCGCCCGGTGAGCCAGGCGACTTGCCATACGTGGCAGGTTGCCCTGCGTTCACCCGCGAGCTGCGGCGCGTCCAGTGGCCCAGCATGAAAAACTTCAAGCCCGACGTACCCGAGAAGTACGACGGCAAGACGCACCCCTCGGAGTTCCTCAGCATCTACACCATCGCGGTGCAGGCTGCCGGGGGACGCGACGAGAAGATACTAGCTAACTACTTCCCGCTAGTGCTTAAGCCAAACGTCCGCTCTTGGCTTATGCACTTGCCGGAAGGCTCCATTTCTTCGTGGGCGGATCTGTGCCACCAGTTTGTTGGTTCCTTCACAGGCGGCCACAAACCCCACGGCCAGGAAAGCGATCTCCACATCCTAGCCCAGAAGGAGGGAGAATCCCTGCGCAAGTACATCCAGAGGTTCAGCCGCGTGCAACACAACATTCCCGACGTCCACCCTGCTGCGGTTATCAGCGCGTTCCACCAGAACGTGCGTTACCGCCGCATGAGGGAAGAGATGGCTATGACCAAGATACGGGATGCCAGCGAGCTCTACGCTCTGGCTGACAAGTGCGCGCGCGCCGAAGAGGGGAGGAGACTCACCGGAGAGGATACTGGCGCAGGAGGAAGCGACAGCGAGGATGCCGCCCCGGCAAAGAAGAGCCGGCGGCGGAACAACAGAAAGAAGAAGAGCAAGGAAGTGCTGGTCGTCGAGCAGTCCGGCAAGGAGGCTCCCGCCAAGAAGGTACAGGCTGTCGGTTCCGGCAAGGAACCTGCCCCTGTAGCGGCAGCCGACAAGCAGGACGGCTCCGACAAGCAATATTGCAAGATCCACCGCACCAAGGGCCACGACCTTCAGAACTGCAAGCGAGTCGAGTACCTCGTAGAACAGCAGAAGGCTGAATACGAGCGTCGTGACAAGGAGAAGGCCCAAGGTGGCGGAGGGGAGCCCAGCAAGAAGCGGCCATTCAATGGCCGGGAAGGACGTCGCGGCAAGGCCAAGCAGCGGCAAGGTGACCGACCTCCCCGGGGCCGCGACAAGGATGAGGAAGAAGACGACGACAACGACATGGAGGAAGGAGATAACAACGAGCAGGAGTTCCAGAAGGCCACAGAAGTCCTGTGTGTCGACGGAGGCGCCTCTCTGCACACTTCCCACTGCCAACTCAAGCAGTGGGTGCGGGAAGTGAATGCAGCTGAGCCGCCCGTCGAGTCGCGCAGGCTCCTGAAGTGGTCCAGCACGCCCATCATTTTTGACCTAGAGGATCACCCTGACCGCACAACGGCGGTCGGGTGCTTGCCGATGTTGGTCTCACCAACTATCCACAACCTCAAGGTCACCAAAATGTTGGTTGACGGCGGGGCCGACCTGAACTTGATCTCCTCAGCTGTGATCAAGAAACTCCAGATCCCAGACGGCGAGCTCGAAGAAACCGGGTCATTCCAAGGAATAAACCCGGGAAGGAGCAAGCCGAAGGGCAAGATTACTCTGCCAGTGACATTTGGCGGGGAACTTAACTTCAGGACGGAGAGGATAACCTTTGACGTGGCCGATATCCCATTGCCATACAATGGGATACTTGGACGTCCTGCCCTCGCCAAGTTCATGGCAGCTTCCCACTATGCCTACAACGTACTCAAGATGCCGGGGCCGATAAGCGTCATCTCTGTCCCTGGCGACAAGAAGGACGCGCTTATCTGCGCCGACAAGATATACCGGGATGTAGCAGCCGCAGCAGAAAGCAACACACTTGCCGCTGAAGCTCCCGGGGGGAAGACCAAGACCAAGTCCGGCAAGAGCTCTGGGGCCCACTCCGGCAAACGCACCTCTTCGGAGTGCTGCGCTGCCGTCGAGGACGCACCATCGAGCTCCACCGGCAAGTACAAGAAAGGGATGGCAGCTCCACC
Source organism: Secale cereale (assembly GCA_902687465.1). Lineage (NCBI taxonomy): Eukaryota > Viridiplantae > Streptophyta > Magnoliopsida > Poales > Poaceae > Secale > Secale cereale. The sequence continues at coordinate 691,567,699 of LR738715.1, forward strand.
GGCAACCAAGAAGGTGTCCGCCAGGGAGGACGGCACTGGTGGTACCTTCACCATCAGTGCTACGCTCGACAACAAATAGGAAAGCGCGCTCGTTGCCTTCCTGCGGGCGAATGTCGATGTGTTTGCGTGGCAACCATCTGACATCCCCGGCATTCCCAGGAAGGTAATTGAGCACAAGCTTGCTGTTTGTCCTCATGCGCGGCCCGTCAAGCAGAAGGTCAGAAAGCAAGCCGTGGAGCGCCAAGAATTCATTGCCGAAGAGATCAAGAAGTTGGAAGCAGCAGGCCTAGTTAGAGGCGTGATCCATCCTACGTGGTTAGCAAATCCAGTTGTCGTACGCAAGGCCAATGGGAAGTGGAGACTTTGTATAGACTTCACTGATGTGAATAAAGCATGTCCCAAGGATCCATTTCCCTTGCCGCGTATTGACCAGATTGTTGACTCCACCGCTGGATGTGAGCTGCTTTCCTTCCTTGATGCATACTCAGGGTACCACCAGATTTTCATGGCCAAGGAAGACGAAGAGAAGACTGCATTCATTACTCCATGTGGCACATATTGCTTCATACGCATGCCCTTCGGATTGAAGAATGCAGGTTCAACATTTGCAAGGGTGGTGCACACTGCTTTTGAGCCACAGATACACAGGAATGTAGAAGCATACATGGATGATATAGTGGTCAAAAGTAAGAGCAAAGATACCCTGATACAAGATCTGGAGGAGACTTTTGAGAATCTGCGCAAGATCCAGCTCAAGTTGAACCCCGAGAAGTGCGTCTTCGGAGTCCCCTCCGGCAAGCTTCTCGGGTTCTTTGTGTCCCAGAGGGGGATTGAAGCCAATCCCGACAAGATAAAATCCATCGAGCAGATCAAAGCCCCGAAGCGTGTCAAGGACGTAAGGAGACTTGCTGGTTGTGTGGCTGCCCTCAGCAGGTTCATTTCAAAGTCTGCAGAACGCGCCCTGCCTTTCTTTAAAATTTTGAAGAAGGCAAGTCCTATGAAATGGACTCCGGAAGCGGAGGCAGCGCTGCAGGATTTGAAAGGATACCTGTCCTCCACTCCAATACTTGTCGCACCTAGACCACAAGAGAAGTTGCTGCTGTACTTAGCGGCAACCAATCAAGTGGTTAGTGCTGCGTTGGTAGCGGAAAGGGAGGCAGAGGAAGAACCCACAGCCCCGGCAAGTGAATCCAGCGACAAGCAGGGGGCTCCCCCGACAAGCTCTAACACCGACAAGGACAACTCTGCGCAGGAACAAGGTGAAGTGCGAAGGAAGATGGTGCAGCGCCCAGTGTATTTTGTAAGTTCCCTCTTGCAGGGAGCTAGATCAAGATACTATGGGGTGCAAAAGTTGCTATTCGGCCTCCTCATGGCCTCAAGAAAGCTGCGCCATTACTTCCAAGCACACGAGATAACAGTGGTCACTCGCTTTCCGTTGAAAAGGATATTGCAAAATCCAGAAGCAACAGGCAGGATCGTCGAGTGGGCACTGGAGCTGTCAAGCTTTGGTCTCAAGTTTGAGAGTACCTCGACCATACAGAGCAGAGCTTTGGCAGAATTCATAGCTGAATGGACCCCAATGCCAGATGGAGAAGTCCCAGAGACAAGCGTCCCCGTCCAAGAAGCGAGCAGTGAATGGGTAATGTACTTTGATGGTGCTTTCTTGCTGCAAGGCGCCGGTGCTGGCGTGGTACTTATAGCGCCCACCGGAGAGCACCTCAAGTATGTTGTTCAGATGCACTTCCCCAAGGAACAAGCGACAAACAATACTGCTGAGTACGAAGGTTTGCTTGCCGGCCTCAGAATTGCGGCCGAACTTGGGATCAAGAAGTTGATTGTGCGGGGAGATTCTCAGTTGGTGGTCCGACAAGTGAACAAGAGTTATCAGAGCCCTTTAATGGAAGCTTATGTTGATGAAGTGAGGAAGCTTGAAGAACACTTTGAAGGTCTGCAAATGGAGCATGTCCCGAGAGCTCAGAATGATATTGCCGATGGCCTTTCAAAGTGTGCTGCAATGAAGTTACCTGTGGAACTAGGGACCTTCCTGCTCAAGCTGACTCAGCCATCCGTTACACCATTAGCTGGGCAAAACAAGAAGAGAAAGTTGGTCTCCGGTGACTACTTGCCGGCGGATCTTCCCGAGGCCGCCGCCAAGGTCCCCAAGATCAACAACCAAGATGCTGAGGAACAGTTTGCTCCTGCAGATCCAAGGGTCTGTACAGTTGAAGCAAACGTTCCCGACAAGCATTGCCCCGACAGGCTTGCCGGGGGACCATCAGCTCCGGCAGAGCCGCAGGTTCTTGCCGTAGAAGCTGAGGTTCCCGCAGCAGCCCTCATGCCTTTAGTCCTTGTTGTTGAGCCTCAGGCTCCAGCATGGGCACAGCAAATCGTTCGTTTTCTGCAAACTGGAGAACTTCCCGACGACCCAGAAGAGATAGAGAAAATAACAAGGCAGTCAAGTATGTACCAGTTCGTTGGCAATGAACTGTACAGAAGAAGGCTCAATGGTGTCAGGTTGAAGTGCATTTCCAGGGAAGATGGACAGAAGCTGTTGGCAGAGATACATGGAGGCATATGTGGCCACCACATTGGCGCAAGGGCACTTGCCAGGAAGGCGTTCCGGCAAGGGTTCTTCTTGCCAGAAGCCCTCCAAGATGCGACTGCACTAGTAACCAAGTGTGAAGCGTGCCAGTTCCATGCCAAGCAAATTCACCAGCCAGCTCAAGCTCTCCAGACGATCCCTTTGTCCTGGCCCTTCTCGGTCTGGGGGCTCGATATCCTCGGCCCCTTCCCCCGTGCTGTCGGAGGCTTTGAGTACTTGCACGTAGCAATCGACAAGTTCACAAAGTGGCCAGAAGTGGAACCAGTGAGAAAGGTGACAGCACAGTCAGCAGTCAGGTTCTTCAGGTCAATTGTTTGCCGTTTCGGGATCCCTAACAGGATCATCACCGACAACGGCACACAGTTTACAAGTCGCACCTTCATGCAGTACGTCCAAGACCTTGGCGCCAAGATCTGTTTCGCTTCTGTTGCTCACCCGAGGAGCAATGGTCAAGCGGAGAGGGCCAATGCTGAAGTGCTGCGCGGACTCAAGACAAGAACCTTCGATAGGCTGCGCAAGTGCGGAAGAAACTGGATAGAGGAGTTGCCGGCGGCTCTTTGGTCAATCAGGACGACACCAAGTCGAGCCACCGGACAGACACCCTTTGCTCTTGTCTATGGAGCAGAGGCAGTTCTCCCCACGGAACTCGTATACGGATCTCCTCGAGTGCTCGCTTATGATGAGCTCGAGCAAGAGCAGCTGCGACAAGATGACGCATTGCTCCTCGAGGAGGAACGCCTCCAGGCTGCTATACGAGCTGCTCGATACCAGCAAGCCTTGCGTCGCTACCATAGCCGCAAGGTCAAGGCCAGGAGTCTCGAGGAAGGCGACCTTGTTCTTCGGCGTGTTCAGTCCGCCAAGAATTCCAACAAGTTGACGCCAAAGTGGGAAGGCCCTTATCGGGTGAGACAAGTCACAAGGCCCGGCGCTGTCCGCCTTGAGACCGAAGAAGGCTTTCCGGTGAGTAACTCCTGGAACATAGAGCATCTTCGCAAGTTTCATCCATAAGGCGCGGTTGCCGTGATCCGCTCCGGCAACCACCTTTTTGTACAAGTCTTGCCGCTGTTGCATGTAAACCTCTGTACAAAGCCGGGCGCAGATCCCGTGCATCAGTAAAGTTTTCGTGCTTCGCACTATTTGCCGTTCCCATGCTTTTCTTTGATATTTGCATGCATTGTTTGGCACCTTGTGCAACGCACCTCCCCGGTAAGCACTAGCAAGTCGCGAGGCCATATACTTGTTTTTCCTCCTCTTTTTCTTTCCCTCTTAAGCAGAAGGAATATTCCTCGCGCACAAGTTTGCCGGGGGGGAAGGAGATGGAGGATGAACCAAGTGCTGTTCAAGAAAGAGAAGCCTTGTCGGGGAACAAGCAATATATGAAAGCTAAGTTACCAGAATTTGAGCAGTTCAAAATTTTAAATTCTAGTTATCTTCCTTGAACAACCACACTTTGTATGGAAAACCTGTGCGCGGAGGAACCTACCCGTGGCTAGCCGCACCCTTACTTTGTTTTCGAGCACGCTCAACGACTTAAGTGAGCTGCGACAAGTGCCGCGCCCTTACTTCGTTTTCGAGTTCGCTCAGCAAGCTAAGTGCGCTGCGACTAGCTGTGGCAAGGTTACTTGCCGACGGGGTCCTTTGCCAGCAGGCTGCTAAGAGTCCAGCACTCGGCGCTCGCGGCAAGGGCCCCTTTCCGGCAAGTTCCCTGAAAGCGTAGGGCAAAAAGCATACAAAGTGGAGGACCAAAAGCAAGGGAGATAACACTGCGTTAATTGCTCAAAGATAAGATAGTATATTACAGAGATAACTTGTCGCATTAACTAATAGATTCTTGTCCAATAATGTGCCTTGCAGCGGCAAGGGAAACAGAAAGAAAGAAGCCTAATCTACGCGGTCGCCTTCACGCCTTGTGACCTTGTTCACCTTGGCGACGATGTGGGCGACCTGCGCCTTCAACGCCTCCTGATCTGCGTCGTCCAGCAAGGAGCGGAGGACGTTGACGAGGTTGATGCCAGGGTTGCGGTAGACGATCTTCGTCAAGACGCGCTCCAAAGTGCCCGCGCAGAGCCGACGCGACTCGTCGGCCAGCTACACGGGGAGCTTCTCCCGCAGCCGTGCAAGCGCCGGCGCGATTCCCCTGAAGAAGAGACTTAACTTGGCGCTGTGGGGGAGGTCCTCGTTGGGAGAGTACACGAGGTGCTCCGCCCTCAGCGCCATCATCTCCTTGTCAATACTGGCAGCAGAGGTGATCAGCTCGTCGGTCCATTGCTCCACCGCCCGGCTGAAGTTGTTCGCTGAGACGGCGGCACTTTCCACCAAGTTCCGCTCCTTGCGGAGCTCGTCCTTCAGTTCGTCTCGCGATCCCGGGCGGCGTCGAGCGAATCAGTCAGAGTGGAGACCTTCAACTCCAAGTCAGCAATAGATTCCTTGGCGGCAGTGAGCTCGTCGCCTTTCTTGGAGAGACGTACCTGCAAGTCAGAGTTGGTGTGGGCATCTTTCTCCCGCTCCACATTGAGCGCGGTGACTCTGTCCTCGCTTGCCTTCAGGTACCGCTCCAGCTGATCCACCTTAAGTTCCAGGTCCTTCTTGGCGGTTTCTGCAGCGGCTGCGGCATCCTTTGCCTCCTTCAGGGCCCCGCCAATGGCCTGCTCCCGGGCGGTGAGTTCGTCGTCATGGGCGTCGAGCTCGACCTTCCGCTGGTTGAGCGCCCCCTCCCGCCGAGACAACTCCTCGGCGGCCAGCCGCTGCCGCTCTTCTGCCTCGGCCTTCTCCAGGAGGAAGGCTTGCTGCTCTTCGGCAAGCCCTTCACGCTCCTCCGCCAAGTTGCGGAGGGCTGCCTGGTTGGCGGCGCGGAGCTCCGCGGCGCGCTTCTCCAAATCAGCTCCAGCCTTGGCAATGAGAGCTTCCCGAGACTCCAGTTTTGCCTGCCTGGCCCGGTAAAGGGCCAGGAGCCGGCGAAGGAGCTTCTCCTCTTCGGGCTCGTCACCACCGCCGGGCGCTTCAACGACCTTCAACCCCGCGGATGCGAGGACCTCTCCGTCGTAGGTCTCTCCCTCCACGGGGGCTCGCGACGAGGACCCCCACGGGACTTGTATAAAGACCCCGTTGGGGGCCTCAAGATATACGCCTGACCGCTCCGTGGAGGCGGAGGGGTCGGCGGCCGGTGCAGCGCTTGACGCTCCTGCTGCCTCCGGGCCAGCAGTGTGGTCGCCGGTCCCCTCCACATCTGCGGCGTCTGCGGTCGGGGCGGTCTCCTCAGCGGCAGGCTCGTCGGCTCCAGCCATGCCCTCAGGGGCAGTGGCGTTGCCGCCGTCGCCGTGCACGCCCTCCTCGCCGGCGGTCTCCGTCTCCATCCGCTCCGGTGCAGGAGGATCTAGCAGAAGAAAAAGAAAAGAAGAAGTCAAGCAAATATCCAAAAAAAAGAAGAGTCCAAGGAGAAGAAGCTACAAGACTCACCTTCGCGGACTTCTTCGACGACAGGGTCCCTCGCCGGGGAGTTCTCCCTTGGCGGTGGAGCAGTGGCCCCTGCTGGTGGAGGGCCGCCTGCGCCCTCCCTTGGCGGGGTGCTCACCCTTGTCGGGCTGCTCACCCTTGTCGGGCTGCTCACCCTTGGCGGGCTACTTGCCCTTGGCGGAGTGCCCGTCCTTGGCGGAGCGTTCTCCCTCGCCGGGGAGCTCACCCTTGGCGGGGATGGTGGAGCAAGTAGCTCGTCGGGGGGCAGTCTCCGGGCGCTCCTGCGGCTGCGGCTCCACTTCTACACAAGACGAACAAGACAACAAAATATCAGATGAAGATGACAACCTCAAGCGCGCCCGCCAAGCAGAAACGCAAAAACCAGACTTATGCTGGGGGCTGCTCCTCGGAGCAGCAGGTTGATCCGGCAAGTTTGCCGCTGGCACGTCTCCGGTCGCCGCGGCGGGCGAGTCGTCTTCGACCTCGACCACAGGGACATTGGCCCTTTTCGCCATCCGCTGGGCCAGGGACCTGAAGAGCAAAACAAAAACAAGATCAGAATCAACAAGGAGAATCAAGACAAAATCGAAGAAACTAAAGAGGTACAAGTGCTTACTCCTCTTCCTCGTCGTCGGAGCTAAGGGCGGAGAAGTCAAACTCCACCTGAGGTGCTCCCGCGCGAGGAGCAGGAGGAGAAGGCTCCCTCGGGCGCTTGGAGGTCCCCGGGGCTGCGGGCTGTGAAGACCCAGCCCCCGTTGACGCCGAGGCCCGAGGAGCAGAAGGGGCGGTCGTTCCACTCCGGGAGGATCCCCCTCCGCTTGGCGCTGGTGCACGAGGCGCCTCCTTGACGACTTTGCTCGTCCTGGAGGCGCGCGTTGCATGGCGCGCTAGCTGCTGTCGAGACGCCTGCGGCCTCGTCGCCGTAGCCGCCTTGCGGAGGCGCTTCCTCGGTGGTTGCGTAGGTCTTGCCGGAGGCGGGGAGTTCTCTGAAGACGAGGAGGCATCGTCGTCAAGTCCCAGAGATCCACCGGTGTCTTCATCAGCCTCGACGTCCTCCTCCTCCTCCTCGGCAGGCCCGCTGGACCCGGCACCATGCCCGGCGGCCCCGCTCCCTCCGGCGACCTCGCTCCCTACGGCGGCCTCGCTCACCCCGGCAACCCCGGCTATCCCGGAAAACCTCAGGGAAGGCACCCCGGCAAACTCTTCGGGCGGAAGGGGATACGGCTTGCCGTGGGCCACGCGTGCCCGTGCACTGTTTTGGGCCTGGCCCAACAGCGCTCGGCACCGTGTGTAGCCCAGGCCCGGGGGCTCCTGTCGGTGTACTAAGACAGGGGTACCTTAGTACCCCAACTTGTGCACGGGCAGTGGCAGCTTCCCGCGGCAGGGCTTACCGCGTGCTCGCCAAGAACCTTTCTGGTCCCTATCAAGCCATTCAAGAACAAAGTATACAAGTCAGAAGATCAAGGCCCCGGCAAGAGGAGCTTGCCGGGAGGGCCGCACCAGGCTCAAGATTATCACTTTAAGCGCAAGACCCTGGCAAGAAGAGCTTGCCAGGAAGACCAAGGAATGCACACCTCAAGAAATGCCTCAACGCATCACGCGCCCCGACAGGACCCGGAGAGCGACAAGCTTCCGGGCCGGGCAAGGTCACGACCCCGGCAAGGTGCTTGCCGGGGGAACTTATGCTGTGTGCCCGCGCTCCAGCTCATCTGCCCACGCGTCGCCCTGGGGCCCTTCCAGGGACGCGTGGCGGAAGGCTGTGCAGCCTGGGGCACACGGTGGCAAGCCATGGTGACTAGGCTACCGTCGTGTCGAACGGAGAAGCATGGACGGACACTTTTGGGGTCGACGGCGACGGGCATTTAATGCTCTTGTCCCCCACTGTCAAAGTTAGGTAAAGACCACTGTTCATCCACTGTTCATGCACTATTCCCGCACTGTTACAACTACCACCAAAGTTACATTTTTACCCTCCTCTACGTTGACACCTGTCGGTGACCCCTTGAGCTATAAAAGGAGGCCCATGCACAACGTAGAAAGGGTTCGAAACCTAAGCAATTCTCTCGCTCGGTGTAGCTAGCACTGTAGCTAATCAAGCTCCCGAGCTCAATACAACCAAGGCAGGAGTAGGGTTTTACGCGTCCGCGCGGCCCGAACCTGGGTAAACTGCCCGCGTGCGTTCCTCGATCTGCTCTCCGTGCTCCCTCCGCTCCCTTACCGCAACGTAGAAGGGGCTCCGGTCCCATAGGTGCTCGTGGGAGGACAGTTTCCCCGACATCGTACCTCCTTCTCCTACACCTGCGGTGGCAGAGCCAGCCGCGAGAGGAAGGGGGAGGGGGTGGGGCCGTGGGCGAGGTCGGGGCGCCCGGGGAAGAGGAGGACGGGGCGGCCCGCTGGCCTCGCCCCCGCCAGCAGCCCCTCCTCCAGTGGAGGGCCATGTTGGGGATGACCTTTGCGAGTTCTTCGTCAGGTTGCGGCGGCCGCCGCGCCATCGCCTTCGTCTCCCGACTCCATTTGCGCGGGAGATGGAGCTGGATCCGCCGGAGTCATTGCGGCTGCACATGAGGGGCTGCGGGATCAGTGGCACGCGGGTCCGCGTCGACTTCCCTGCTCCTCATGTGATGTATCTTCGTCAAGGGTGGAAGACGTTTTCTCGTATCCACATCCTGGCGGATGGGCTCACCCTCCATTTCAAGTTGATGGAGGATGGCCATCTCTCCGTCAAGGTCTTCGGGCACTTCAGGACTCGTGCAAGGTGCTGCGTGGAGAGCTCCTCCGATGACGAAGACTCCTCCTCGAACGAGGGTGACGAGGAGGACAGCGGCAGCGACGACGAGGGCGGTAGGCGGCAGGATGACGGGTCCGACTAGGTGTCGGGCGCCGCTTCTGGTGGCACCGGCGACCCCATCATCCGCGTCGCCGGCTCCTTGAACTTCTCGGGGCCGTCCCCTTGGCGGCTGGCGTAGGGAGGCTGCGGAAGAGGAAGAGGAAGAGGGCGGGCGACAAGGTTGTCATGTCGGAGTACGCGGGCACCGACGCCTTCGACGCGTACTGACGTCCTACCGCCTCGTCTTCGAGCTCTGCTTCCGGCGTCGCCATCACCATCCAGCCTTTGGGCGGCCACCAAGATGTCCTCTTGGTGTCTTCTGCGACCCGTTGCTCGCCTAGGCGCTCCTTTTGCCCTTCTCACCTCCTTGACCTACCTCCTGAGGAGAGGGACAAGAAAGGCATTACGGGCATCTTATCTCTTTTTAGTTTGTAAGCCTTCGGGCATCTGTTAAATTTAAAACTTGTAATCCCCTTGTTCATGTTTTTCATTCCCTACGGACTGTACCTGAATGGAATGTTTTTAATGAAAAAGGTGATGTCTGTCGGGTCATTTGTTTGTGGGTGAAACCCACGACAAGGAATAAATCCTTGATATCTTTAAGATAAACATTTTCTCGCCCGGCAACAGGCCTTGCCGTCTCCCTACTTCTCTCGACCTTTCTCACGCCTTTGGCGGAGGCAGGGATGAAGTGGGCTTAGGCTCCTCATTTCATCCTTTCACTGCCACGACTACGACCAAACTTAGTCCCAGGAACGAGCCCTAGGGCCTAGAGTTAAGGGAGCACGGTAGCTTAAGGAAAAGAACGAGATTTCACATACCTCAGTCCATAATGGAATGCATGATAAGGGATGAAGGACTTATCTGAAGCTCCAGCCCCCGGCAACCCTGGTTCGCCGTGGGTGAATCTTTGCTCTTGTAGCCCCCGGCAACACTCGCTTGACGGGGCCTAGGTGCTAGTCTATTCCTCTTTCTTCTCCCCAAGTGGCTTCGACGAGGATATCTGTGCGTCCTGTGAACCAAAGGATATAGAGGAAAGACCAAGAGACGCAAACTCGACCTCTAAGCTAGGGGTTAGCCGCCGCTAAGCACTATCAACCCTAACCAAGGACGAGACTCGACTCAGCATGCATGCTATAACTTAGGGCGCCAGCGCTTCATTTATTTATGCTCAGGGTCTGCGCCTGGCTTTGTACAAAGGGTTACATGCCTTGCTGGCAAGTCTTGTACAAAAGGGCGGCTTGTCGGGGGGCCCGGCAAGCCGCGCCTTATGGGTAAAACTTGCGAAGATGCTCAATGTTCCAGGAATTGCTCACCGGAATTGCATTTTCGGTCTCCAGGCGGACTGCGCCAGGCCTGGTGACTCGTATTACCCGATAAGGGCCTTCCCACTTCGGCGTCAACTTGTTTGTATTATTGGCCGATTGAACGCACCGAAGAACAAGGTCGCCTTCCTCAAAGCTTCGGGCATGGACCTTGCGGCTATGGTAGCGGCGCAAGGCCTGCTGGTAGCATGCTGCTCTCACAGCCGCCCGAAGACGATCTTCCTCAAGGAGCATTGCGTCATCTTGCCGCAGTTGCTCTTGCTCAAGCTCATCATAAGCGAGCAATCGAGGTGACCCGTATATGAGTTCAGTGGGGAGAACTGCTTCTGCCCCGTATATCAGGGCAAAGGGTGTCTGGCCGGTGGCTCGATTTGGCGTTGTTCTGATCGACCAAAGAACCGCCGGCAACTCATCAATCCAGCGCCTTCCACTCTTGTGCAGCCTGTCAAAGGTCTTTGTCTTTAGGCCTCGCAGCACTTCAGCGTTTGCCCTCTCAGCTTGACCATTGCTTCGGGGGTGAGCAACGGAAGCGAAACAGACTTTGCTGCCGAGGTCTTGGGTATATTGCATGAAGGTGCGGCTTGTGAACTGCGTGTCGTTGTCGGTGATGACCCTGTTGGGTACACCAAAACGGCACACTAGTCCCTTGAAGAACTTGACGGCTCACAGAGCTGTGACCTGAAGGAAATATGCCCTAGAGGCAATAATAAAGATGTTATTTGTATTTCCTTATATCATGATAAATGTCTTTTATTCATGCTAGAATTGTATTAACCGGAAACTTGATACATGTGTGAATACATAGACAAAACAGTATGTCCCTAGTACGCCTCTACCAGACTAGCTCATTGATCAAAGATGGTTATGTTTCCTGACCATAGACATGAATTGTCATTTGATCAACGGGATCACATCATTAGAAGAATGATGTGATGGACTAGACCCATCCGTTAGCATAGCACTATGATCGTTTTACTGCTATTGCTTTCTTCATGACTTATACATGTTCCTATGACTATGAGATTATGCAACTCCCGAATACCGTAGGAACACCTTGTGTGCTATCAAACGTCACAACGTAACTGGGTGATCATAAAGATGCTCTACAGGTGTCTCTGAAAGTATTCGTGGTGTTGGCATAGATCAAGACTAGGATTTGTCACTCCGAGTGTCGGAGAGGTATCTCTGGGCCCTCTCGGTAATGCACATCATAATAAGCCTTGCAAACAAATGACTAATGAGTTAGTCACGAGATGATGTATTACGGAACGAGTAAAGAGACTTGCCAGTAACGAGATTGAACTAGGTATAGAGATACAGACGATCGAATCTCGGGAAAGTAACATACCGATGACAAAAGGAACAACATATGTTGTTATGCGGTATGACCGATAAAGATCTTCGTAGAATATATAGGAGCCAATATGAGCATCTAGGTTCCGCTATTGGTTATTGACCGGAGATGAGTCTCGGTCATGTCTACATAGTTCTCGAACCCGTAGGGTCCGCACGCTTAACGTTTGATGACGATCGGTATTATGAGTTTATGAGTTTAGATGTACCGAAGGTAGTTTGGAGTCCCGGATGAGATCACGGACATGACGAGGAGTCTCGGAATGTCCGAGACATAAAGATTGATATATTGATGACTATATTCGGACACCGGAAGTGTTCTGGAAAGTTTTGGAATTTACCGGAGTGCCGGGGGGGTTACCGGAACCCCCGGGGGAATGGTGGGCCCTAGTGGGCCACAGGGGAGAAAGAGGGCAGCAGCGAGGAGGTGGCGCGCCCCCTCCCTAGGGTCAGTCCGAATAGGACTAGGGGAGGGGGGCGCGGCCCCTCTTTCCCTCTCCCTCTCCTTCCTTCCCCCTCTCCTTCTTGGTGGACACCTACTAGGAATAGGATTGCAATCCTATTCCTAGTAGGATTGCCTCTCTAGGCGCACCATAGAGGGCCGGCCGGCCTCCCCCTTTGCTCCTTTATATACGGGGGCAGGGGGGCACCCAAAGACACACAAGTTGAATTGTTTTAGCCGTGTGCGGTGCCCCCCTCCACAGAAACACACCTCGGTCATACCGTTGCAGTGCTTAGGCGAAGCCCTGCGCCGATAGATACATCATATCTATCACCACGCCGTCGTGCTGACGAAACTCTCCCGTGAAGCTCAACTGGATCAAGAGCTCGTGGTACGTCATCAAGCTGAACGTGTGCTGAACACGGAGGTGTCGTACGTTCGGTGCTTGATTGGTTGAATCGCGAAGAAGTTCGACTACATCAACCGCGTGACGCTTCCGCTCCCGGTCTATGAGAGTACGTAGACACACTCTCCCCTCTCGTTGCTATGCATCTAGTAGATAGATCTTGCGTGATCGTAGAAATTTTTTAAAATACTACGTTCCGCAACAGTGGCATCATGAGCCAGGTCTATGCGTAGATGATATGCACGAGTAGAACACAATGAGTTGTGGGCGATACTAGTCATACTGCTTACCAGCATGTCATACTTTGCTTCGGCGGTATTGTGAGATGAAGCGGCCCGGACCGACATTACGCGTACGCTTACGCGAGACTGGTTTCACCGTTATGAGCACTCGTTGCTTAAAGGTGACTGGCGGGTGGCTGTCGCTCTCACTTTAGCTCAATCAAGTGTGGCTACGCCAGATCCTTGTGAAGGTTAAAACAACACATACTTGATGAAACATCGTTGTGGTTTTGTATGCGTAGGTAAGAACGGTTCTTGCTAAGCCCATAGCAGCCACGTAAAACTTGCAACAACAAGGTAGAGGACGTCTAACTTGTTTTTGCAGGGCTTATTGTGATGTGATATGGTCAAGACATGATGAGTTATACGATTTTGTATGAGATGATCATGTTTTGTAAAGTTATGGGCAACTGGCAGGAGCCATATGGTTGTCACTTTATTGTATGAAATGCAATCGCCATGTAATTGCTTTACTTTATCACTAAGCGGTAGCGATAGTTGTAGAAGCAATAGTTGGCGAGACGACAACGATGCTACGATGGAGATCAAGGTGTCGCGCCAGTGACGAAGGTGATCATGACGGTGCTTTGGAGATGGAGATCAAAAGCACAAGATGATGATGGCCATATCATGTCACATATTTTGATTGCATGTGATGTTTATCTTATTATGCTTCTTATTTTGCTTAGAACGACGGTAGCATTATAAGATGATCCCTTACTAAATTTCAAGGTATAAGTTTTCTCCCTGAGTATGCACCGTTGCGAAAGTTTGTCGTGCCGAGACACCACGTGATGATCGGGTGTGATAAGCTCTACGTTCAAATACAACGGGTGTAAGCCAGTTTTACACACGCAGAATACTCGGGTTAAACTTGACGAGCCTAGCATATGCAGATATGGCCTCGGAACACTGGAGACCGAAAGGTCGAGCATGAACCATATAGTAGATATGATCAACATAAGATGTTCACCATTGAAACTACTCCATCTCACGTGATGATCGGACATGGTTTAGTTGATTTGGATCACGTGATCATTTAGATGACCGGAGGGAAGTCTATCTAAGTGGGAGTTCTTTAAGTAATGTGATTAAATTGAATTATCATGAACTTAGTCTTGATAGTTTTTGCATATCTATGTTGTTGTAGATCAATGGCCCGTGCTACCGTTCCTTTGAATTTTAATGCATTCCTAGAGAAAGCTAAGTTGAAAGATGATGGTAGCAATTACACGGACTGGGTCCGTAACTTGAGTATTATCCTCATTGCTGCACAGAAGAATTATGTCCTTGAAGCACCGCTAGGTGACAAGCCCCCTCCCGCTAATCTAGACGCTTTGAACGTGTGGCAGACACGGTCTGATGACTACACTATAGTTCAGTGTGCCATGCTTTACGGCTTAGAACCGGGACTTCAACGATGTTTTGAACGTCATGGACCATATGAGATGTTCCAGGAGTTGAGGTTAATATTTTAAGCAAATGCCCGGATTGAGAAATATGAGATTTCCAATAAGTTCTATAGCTGCAAGATGGAGGAGAATAGTTCTATCAGTGAACACTTGCTCAGAATGTCTGGGTACTACAATCATATGACTCAACTTGGTTGCAAAGTTGACGAGGATAGTGTTATTGATAGAGTTCTTCAATCACTGCCACCAAGCTATAAAGGCTTCGTGATGAACTATAATATGCAAGGGATACAGAAGACAATTCCCGAGCTCTTCGCTATGCTCAAGGCTGCGGAGGTAGAAATCAAAAAGGAGCATCAAGTGTTGATGGTTAACAAGACCACTAGTTTCAAGAAAAAGGGCAAGAGAAAGAAGGGGAACTTCAAGAAGAATAGCAAGACAGTTGCTACTCCCGCGAAGAAACCCAAGTCTGGAGCCAAGCCTGAAACTGAGTGCTTCTACTGCAAAGGGACTAGACACTGGAAGCGGAACTGCCCCAAGTATTTGGCGGATAAGAAGGATGGCAAGGTGAACAAAGGTATATGTGATATACATGTTATTGATGTGTACCTTACTAATGATCATAGTAGTACCTGGGTATTTGATACCGGTTCGGTTGCTAATATTTGTAACTCGAAACAGGGACTACGGATTAAACGAAGATTAGCTAAGGACGAGGTGACGATGCGCGTGGGAAATGGTTCCAAAGTCGATGTGATCGCCGTCGGCACGCACCTCTACATCTACCTTCGGGATTAGTTTTAGACCTAAATAATTGTTATTTGGTGCCAGCGTTGAGCATGAACATTATATTTGGATCTTGTTTATTGCGAGACGGTTATTCATTTAAATCAGAGAATAATGGTTGTTCTATTTTTATGAATAATATCTTTTATAGTCATGCACCCTTGAAGAGTGGTCTATTCTTATTGGATCTCGATTGTAGTGATACACATATTCATAATATTGAAACCAAAAGATGCAAGGTTAATAATGATAGTGCAACTTATTTGTGGCACTGTCGTTTAGGTCATATTGGTGTAAAGCGCATGAAGAAACTCCATAGTGATGGACTTTTGGAATCACTTGATTATGAATCACTTGGTGCTTGCGAACCATGCCTCATGAGCAAGATGACTAAAACTCTGTTCTCCGGAACTATGGAGCGAGCAACAGATTTGTTGGAAATCATACATACTGATGTATGTGGGCCAATGAGTGTTGAAGCTCGCGGCGGGTGTCGTTATTTTCTGACCTTCACTGATGATTTAAGCAGATATGGGTATATCTACTTAATGAAGTACAAGTCTGAAACATTTGAAAAGTTCAAGAATTTCATAGTGAAGTAGAGAATCATCGTAACAAGAAAATAAAGTTTCTACGATCTGATCATGGAGGAGAATATTTGAGTTACGAGTTTGGTCTTCATTTGAAACAATGTGAAATAGTTTCACAACTCACGCCACCCGGAACACCACACCCCAATGGTGTGTCCGAACGTCGTAACCGTACTTTATTGGATATGGTGCGATCTATGATGTCTCTTATCAATTTACCACTATCGTTTTGGGGCTATGCTTTAGAGACAGCTGCATTCACGTTAAATAGGGCACCATCTAAATCCGTTGAGACGGCACCTTATGAACTATGGTTTGGCAAGAAACCAAAGTTGTCGTTTCTTAAAGTTTGGGGCTGCGATGCTTATGTGAAAAAGCTTCAACCTGATAAGCTCGAACCCAAATCGGAGAAATGTGTCTTCATAGGATACCCAAAAGAGACTGTTGGGTACACCTTCTATCACAGATCCGAAGGCAAGATATTCGTTGCTAAGAATGGATCCTTCTAGAGAAGGAGTTTCTCTCAAAAGAAGTGAGTGGGAGGAAAGTAGAACTTGATGAGGTAATTGTACCTTCTCCTGAATTGGAAAGTAGTACATCACAGAAAATTGTTCCAGTGATTCCTACACCAATTAGTGAGGAAGCTAATGATGATGATCATGAAACTTCAGATCAAGTTTCTGCTGAACATCGTAGATCAACCAGAGTACGTTCCGCACCAGAGTGGTACGGCAACCCAGTTCTGGAAGTCATGTTACTAGACCATGATGAACCTACGAACTATGAGGAAGCTATGATGAGCCCAGATTCCGCAAAATGGCATGAGGCCATGAAATCTGAGATGGGATCCATGTATGAGAACAAAGTGTGGACTTTGGTTGACTTGCCCGATGATCGGAAAGCCATCGAAAATAAATGGATCTTCAAGAGGAAGACCGACGCAGACGGTAATGGTACTGTTTACAAAGCTTGACTTGTTGCGAAAGGGTTTCGACAAGTTCAAGGAGTTGACTACGATGAGACTTTCTCACCTATAGCGATGCTTAAGTCTGTCCGAATCATGTTAGCAATTGCCGCATTTTATGATTATGAAATCTGGCAAATGGATGTCAAAACTGCATTCCTGAATGGATATCTCAAAGAAGAGTTGTATATGATGCAACCAGAAGGTTTGTCGATCCAAAAGATGCTAACAAAGTATGCAAGCTCCAGCGATCCATCGATGGACTGGTGCAAGCATCTCGGAGTTGGAATGTACGCTTTGATGAGGTGATCAAAGCATATGGTTTTGTACAGACTTTTGGAGAAGCATGTATTTACAAGAAAGTGAGTGGGAGCTCTGTAGCATTTCTAATATTATATGTGGATGACATATTGTTGATTGGAAATGATATAGAATTTCTGGATAGCATAAAAGGATACTTGAATAAGAGTTTTTCAATGAAAGACCTCGGTGAAGCTGCTTATATATTAGGCATCAAGATCTATAGAGATAGATCAAGACGTTTGATTGGACTTTCACAAAGCACATACCTTGATAAAGTTTTGAAGAAGTTCAAAATGGATCAGTCGAAGAAACGGTTCTTGCCTGTGTTACAAGGTATGAAGTTGAGTAAGACTCAATGCCCGACCGCTGCAGAAGATAGAGAGAAAATGAAAGTCATTCCCTATGCCTCAGCCATAGGATCTATCATGTATGCAATGCTGTGTACCAGACCTGATGTGTGCCTTGCTATAAGTCTAGCAGGGAGGTACCAAAGTAATCCAGGAGTGGATCACTGGACAGCGGTCAAGAACATCCTAAAGTACCTGAAAAGGACAAAGGATATGTTTTCGTGTATGGAGGTGACAAAGAGCTCGTCGTAAACGGTTACGTCGATTCTAGCTTTGACACTGATCTGGATGACTCTAAGTCACAAACCGAATATGTATTTTTATTGAACGGTGGAGCTGTCAGTTGGTGCAGTTCCAAGCAGAGCGTCGTGGCAGGATCTACGTGTGAAGCGGAATACATAGCTGCTTCGGAAGCAGCAAATGAAGGAGTCTGGATGACGGAGTTCATATCCGATCTAGGTGTAATACCTAGTGCATCGGGTCCAATGAAAATCTTTTGTGACAACACTGGAGCAATAGCCTTGGCGAAGGAATCCAGGTTTCACAAGAGAACAAAGCACATCAAAAGACGCTTCAATTCCATCTGCGATCTAGTCAAGGAGGGAGACATAGAGATTCGCAAGATACATACGGATCTGAATGTTGCAGACCCGTTGACTAAGCCTCTTCCACGGGCAAAACATGATCAGCACCAGGACTCCATGGGTGTGAGGATCATCACTTGGTAATCTAGATTATTGACTCTAGTTCAAGTGGGAGACTGAAGGAAATATGCCCTAGAGGCAATAATAAAGATATTATTTGTATTTCCTTATATCATGGTAAATGTCTTTTATTCATGCTAGAATTGTATTAACCGGAAACTTGATACATGTGTGAATACATAGACAAAACAGTATGTCCCTAGTATGCCTCTACTAGACTAGCTCATTGATCAAAGATGGTTATGTTTCCTGACCATAGAAATGAGTTGTCATTTGATCAATGGGATCACATCATTAGGAGAATGATGTGATGGACTAGACCCATCCGTTAGCATAGCACTATGATCGTTTAGTTTTACTGCTATTGCTTTCTTCATGACTTATACATGTTCCTATGACTATGAGATTATGCAACTCCCGAATATCATAGGAACACCTTGTGTGCTATCAAACGTCACAACGTAACTGGGTGATCATAAAGATGCTCTACAGGTGTCTCCAAAAGTATTCGTGGTGTTGGCATAGATCAAGACTAGGATTTGTCACTCCGAGTGTCGGAGAGGTATCTCTGGGCCCTCTCGGTAATGCACATCATAATAAGCCTTGCAAGCAAATGACTAATGAGTTAGTCACGAGATGATGTATTACGGAATGAGTAAAGAGACTTGCCAGTAACGAGATTGAACTAGGTATAGAGATACCGACGATCGAATCTCGGGCAAGTAACATACCGATGACAAAAGGAACAACGTATGTTGTTATGCGGTTTAACCGATAAAGATCTTCGTAGAATATGTAGGAGCCAATATGAGCATCCAGGTTCCGTTATTGGTTATTGACCGGAGATGAGTCTCGGTCATGTCTACATAGTTCTCGAACCCGTAGGGTCCGCACGCTTAAAGTTTGATGACGATCGGTATTATGAGTTTATGAGTTTTGATGTACCGAAGGTAGTTCGGAGTCCCGAATGAGATCACGGACATGACGAGGAGTCTCGGAATGTCCGAGACATAAAGATTGATATATTGATGACTATATTCGAACACCGGAAGTGTTCTGGAAAGTTTCGGAATTTACCGGAGTGTCGGGGGGGGGGGGGG
>LR738715.1:691586662-691667634 GCA_902687465.1 Secale cereale
GGGGGGTTACCGGAACCCCCCGGGGGATAGGTGGGCTCTAGTGGGCCATAGGGGAGAAAGATGGCAGCAGCTAGGAGGTGGCGCACCCCCTCCCTAGGGGCAGTCCGAATAGGACTAGGGGAGGGGGGCGCGGCCCCTCTTTCCCTCTCCCTCTCCTTCCTTCCCCCTCTCCTTCTTTGTGGACTCCTACTAGGAATAGGATTACAATCCTATTCCTAGTAGGATTGCCTCTCTAGGCGCACCATAGAGGGCCGGCCGGCCTCCCCCTTTGCTCCTTTATATACGGGGGCAGGGGGCACCCAAAGACACACAAGTTGAATTATTTTAGCTGTGTGCGGTGCCCCCCTCCACAGAAACACACCTCGGTCATACCGTTGCAGTGCTTAGGCAAAGCCCTGCGCCGATTGATACATCATATCTGTCACCACACCGTCGTGCTGACGAAACTCTCCCGTGAAGCTCAACTGGATCAAGAGCTCGTGGGACGTCATCAAGCTGAACGTGTGCTGAACGCGGAGGTGCCATACGTTCGGTGCTTGATCGGTTCAATCACGAAGAAGTTCGACTACATCAACCACGTCACTTGATGCTTCCGCTCCTGGTCTACGAGGGTACGTAGACACACTCTCCCCTCTCGTTGCTATGCATCTAGTAGATAGATCTTGCGTGATCGTAGGAAAATTTTAAAATACTATGTTCCCCAACATGACCTTCCTCACTGCCTCCACCTCCGGCCACTTTGTGAACTTGTCGATTGCAACGTACAAGTACTCAAAGCCCCCGACAGCGCGGGGGAAAGGGCCCAGTATGTCGAGCCCCCAGACCGAGAAGGGCCAGGAGAGAGGAGTGGTTTGAAGGGCTTGAGCTGGTTGATGAAGTTTCTTTGAATGAAACTGGCACGCTTCACACCTGGTGACCAGTGTCGTCGCATCCTGGAGGGCAGTGGGCCAGAAGAAGCCTTGCCGAAATGCCTTGCCGACAAGGGCTCTTGACCCTATGTGGGATCCACATATGCCTCCATGTATCTCCGCCAACAGCCCCAGTCCTTCCTCTCGAGGGATGCACTTCAATTTCACGCCGTTCAGTCTCTTTATGTATAGGACGTCATCGACGAACTGGTACATAGCAGACCGACGGGCTACTTTTTCCGCTTCTTCCTGCTCCTCAGGAAGTTCCCCAGTCTGGAGGAATCGGACAGTATGCTGTGCCCACGCTGGAGCCTGGGGCTCGACGGCGAGGACTAAAGGCATTTCCTCCGCCATGGGAGCGGCTGTCTCGACGGCAAGAGCTCGTCGCTCCGCCGGAGCTAGCCGTCCAGTGGCGGGCTCAGTGTTTCCGGCAACATCCTTGCCGGCGGCTCCGGGGAGCTCAGTGGGAAAGTACTTGTCGGGCCCTGATTTCCTCCTCTTGTTCTGCTCTGTTGATGGATCAACGGATGGCTGAGAAAGCTGAAGCACAAAGGTACCTGGTTCCACAGGTAGCTTGAGGGCAACGCATTTTGACAGGTAATCGGCGATGTCGTTCTGTGCTCGGGGAACGTGCTCCGCCTGTATACCATCAAAGCGCTCTTCCAGCTTTCTCACTTCATCGACGTATGCCTTCATCAACGGGCTCTGGTAATCTTTGTTGACTTGCTTGACGACAAGCTGCGAATCGCCCCTGACGATGAGTTTCTTGATTCCGAGGTCTGCCGCGATCCTAAGACCAGCAAGCAGCCCCTCATATTCAGCAGTATTGTTCGTTGATACCTCCCTGAGGAAGTGCATCTGGACCACGTACTTGACGTGCTCTCCAGTGGGCGCGACCAGCAGTACGCCAGCCCCGGCGCCCTGTAAGGAGAAAGCTCCATCAAAGTACATGATCCAGTCGCAACTCGCCTCTTTGCCGGGGAGAGCAGTTTCCTGGACTTCTTCATCAGGCGTCGCGGTCCATTCTGCAACGAACTCCGGCAGGACTCGGCTTTGAATCGTCGAGGTACTTTCAAACTTGAGGCCAAAGCTGGACAACTCCAGTGCCCACTCTACAATTCTTCCCGTTGCATCTGGATTGTGCAATATCCGTTGTAGAGGGAGGCGAGTGACGACAGTGATCTCGTGCGCCTGGAAGTAGTGACACAGCTTCCTCGAGGCTATAAGAAGGCCGAAGAGCAATTTCTGCACACCGGAGTACCTTGATCTAGCCCCCTGTAAGAGGGAGCTAACAAAGTAGACCGGGTGATGCATCATTTTCTTCCTTGGCTGCACTCCAACCGGCCGTGTCGTCTCTGCACCAATGGCATCAGGCTCTGTCGCCGCTATCACCTCTTCGTCAATTTCTCTCTGCGCCACTAGTGCGGTGCTGACCACCTGGTTTCTTGCCGCTAAGTATAGCAGCAACGGTTCTTGTGGCCTAGGCACAACTAGTATTGGCGTGGAGGAAAGATACCTCTTCAAGTCTTGTAATGCCGCTTCAGCTTCTGGCGTCCACTCCATCGGGCCTGCCTTTTTCAAAATCTTGAAAAAGGGAAGGGCGTGCTCGGCAGACTTGGAAATGGATCTGCTCATGGCGGCGACGCAGCCAGCAAGCCGACGCACGTCCTTGACCCGTTTGGGTGCTTCAATCTGTTCTATAGCTTTGATCTTGTCCGGATTGGCCTCTATCCCACGTTGCGACACAAAGAACCCGAGAAGCTTGCCGGACGGGACGCCGAAGACGCACTTCTCAGGGTTCAGCTTGAGATTGATCTTGCATAGATTTACAAATGTTTCTTGTAAATCCGGTATAAGGGTTGCCCTGTTCTTGGTTTTGACCACTATATCATCCATATAAGCCTCCATATTTCTATGGAGTTGGGGTTCAAAACCAATCTGGACTGCCCTTGCAAACGTCGAGCCAGCACTCTTCAACCCGAAAGGCATTCGTACGAAACAGTACGTACCACATGGGGTGATGAATGTTGTCTTCTCTTCGTCTTCTCTTGCCATGAAGATTTGATGGTAGCCGGAGTAGGCATCGAGGAATGACAACAGGTCACACCCAGCCATGGACTCAACAATCTGGTCGATGCGCGGCAATGGGAAGGGGTCCTTGGGACAAGCTTTATTGATATCTGTGTAATCAATACACAACCTCCACTTCCCATTTGCCTTGCGCACTACCGCTGGATTGGCCAACCACGTTGGATGGAGCACTCCTCTTACCAAACCCGCTGCTTCCAGTTTCCGGATCTCCTCTGTGATGAACCCTTGTCGTTCCAAAGCTTGCTTCCTGACCTTCTGCTTGACGGGCCGTGCATGAGGACAGACAGCAAGGTGGTGCTCAATCACCTCCCTGGGAACACCGGGGATGTCGGATGCTTGCCATGCAAACACGTCGACATTCGCCCGCAGGAAGGTGACGAGCGCGCCTTCCTATTTGTCGTCAAGGGTGGAGCTTATGGTGAAAGCCCCTCCTGTGTCGTCCTCCTTGACAGAAACCTTCTTGGTTCCCGGCGGTGTGGCCCTGGACCTCTTGTTTCTGCCGGTGGAGCTCTCTGGCACGTCCTCGACGGGAGCACGACACTCCGAAGAGGTGCGCTTGCCGAAGTGGGTGCCCGAGGTCTCACCGGTCTTCTTCTCGCCGGCGGACCTCTGTGGCACGTCCTCGACGGGAGCACAACACTCCGAAGAGGTGTGTTTGCCGGAGTGGGTGCCCGAGGTCTCACCAGTCTTCTTCTTCTTCCCTCCCGGGGCTCCAGCGGCAGGAGCAAGTGCCCTCGTGGTGGCAGCTACAACAACCGCTTGCTGGTATAGTTGGTCAGCGCAAATCAGTGCATATTTCTTATCGGAGGGGATGGTGATGATCGTCACAGGTCCTGGCATCTTCAGGGTGTTGTAGGCGTAGTGTGACGCTGCCATGAACTTGGCCAGCGCTGGGCGGCCAAGGATCCCGTTGTAAGGCAAGGGGATCTTGGCAACATCGAACACGATCCTCTCCGTCCTGTAGTTCAGATCACTTCCAAAAGTCACGGGCAGCGTGACTTTCCCCTTTGGTTGACTTCTCCCCGGGTTGACCCCCCTGAAACGTGCCCGTCTCTTCGAGGTCTTCCTCAGGAATTTGCAGCTTCTCGATCACGATGGGCGAGAGTAGGTTCAGACCGGCCCCGCCATCGACTAGCATCTTTGTCACCTTGAGGTTGCGTATTGTCGGTGAAACCAACAATGGCAAGCACCCGACCGCAGTAGTGCGATCAGGGTGATCCTCAGTGTAAAAAATGATAGGTGTGCTGGACCATTTCAGTGGCTTTTGGGCACCGGACGACGGCTCTGCTGCTGTAATCTCGCGCGCCCACTGTTTAAGTTGGCGGTGAGAAGTATGCAGCGAGGCACCGCCATCGACGCACATGGCCTCCGTAGCTTTCTGAAATTCTTGGTCGCCAGACTCGTCGTCCTCTTCGTGATCGTCATCTCCGGGCCTTCTGTCGCCCCGGGCGGGCCTCTCCTGCTGTTTATCCTGGCCGCGACGGCCTGCTTGGCCGTCACGCTTCTTGCCGGACCCTTCGGCACCATCCTGGCCCTTCTCCTTGTCCCGCCTCTCATATTCAGCCCTCTGCTTCTCAGCAAGGAGCTCAACCTATCGGCAGTCCTGGAGATCATGGCCCTTGGTGCGATGGATCTTGCAGTATCGCTTGCCGGAGTTTCCTGGCTTCTCGGCAGCCGCCAAGGCCCGACAGACGACACACCCGGCAATTTCCTTGCCGGGGTCACCCGCCCTGGTTTTCTTGGCGGAGCCGGCATCATCAGATCCCTCGACGGCAAGCACGACTTTACCCTTGCGCTTCCTGTTGCGGTGTCGGCCTTTCTTCGCCGGGGCGGTAGTATCCTCATCTGAAGAGTCGGTTTCCGCGCCGGCATCTTCGCCGGGGTACTTCCTTCCCTCTTCAGCCCGGGCACATCTATCAGCAAGAACATAGAGTTCTGCCACATCTTTCACCTTGGTCATCGCCAGTTCTTCACGCATCTTGCGGTTACGCACGTTCTGATGGAACGCGCTGATGATCGCGGCAGGGTGAACATCAGGGATATTGTACTGTACCCGGCCGAACCTCTGTATGTACTTGCACAGACTCTCGCCTTCCTTCTGGGGTATGACGTGCAGATCACTTGCTTGGCCATGGGCTTGGTGACCTCCAGTAAAGGTGCCAACAAACTCATGGCACAAATCCGACCAGGAGGAAATAGAGTCTACCGGCAAGTGCATCAACCACGACATGGCGTTGGGCTTAAGAGCCAACGGGAAGTAATTCGCAAGCACCTTATCGTCGCGGGCTCCGACAGCCTGCATCGCAATGGTGTAGATGCTGAGGAACTCCGACGGGTGGGTCTTGCCATTGTACTTCTCGCCAACGTCGGGCTTGAAGGTGCGGTGAGTGGGCCACTGGAACTGCCGCAACTCACGGGTAAAAGCCGGATAACCTACCTCGTAAGGTAGACCTCCAGGGCTCTCCGGTGTCGGGCGGTCCACAGCAAGCCCTGCTCGCTTGTCTGACTGGTGGCGCGCTCCGCGCCGGCGCTCGATGGTGGTTCGAGCGTCTTCATGAGCTCGCTCCTGAAGGACTTGACGCTGGTCGCCGTGGGTCCGTGGGTCGGACGACGCTATGGAGATGGCGTCACCCGCGACGTCTCGACGAGTCGACACACGCGGTACCGGGCGAGGAGGAGGCGAATGCACCGTGGCCACGGCGCAGCCGGTCCTCCCATCGCCGGTGCGTGGGACCCCATCGGAACGTCGACCCGGGGGCCTCGCTAGACTTGGTTCATCCTTGTTGGCGACTGCGACAAGGCTTCGGATGGTGGCTCTCCATTCGTCGAGTTTCCCCGTAACGGGAGGGAAGTCGAGGAGCAACTGCGCGCGCACCAAGGCTTCGGCTGGGGTTAGCGGTAGCGAAACCTGCACGGACCGCGACACGCTTCGACCCCTGACCGTGTCAGGAGGAGCTCCGTCGCGATCCCGCGATCGCGTGCCATTTCCACCAGCGCTTCGGCGGGCGGGCAGGTCTTCTACATCTCGGGAGTGGCGCTCGGGGCTCTTCCCATGGCAACGCCCGGGATCTTCGGTGTGACGACGCCGTTTGTCGCGTGCTGCTTGAGAGGAGCGCCCTGTTGGCACCGGCGTGGGAGTTCTGGAGGCCCTTGCGTCACCTTCGGGTGATGCGGCAACGACCTTGGAAGGCCCCGCGCCACTCGCGGAGGGCCTGGCTCCATCTTTGGAACTGGCGGTGTGTGGCCCGTTACCAGGCGCACAAACATCGCCACCTCCCAAACTCCGGCTGCTGGGACGGCATTGGTGTTCGCGAGCAGCGCCCCGGGTCCTTTCCGCGACCGGTCCGCTGCTCGCCCGCGTCAGGACGGGCTGTCCGGCTTCCGACTGGCCAAACGCCACCGTCGTCTTCTTCTTGGGCGCCATGATGATGAAGGAGCGTCGAACTAACTGCTAAAGCCGATTCTCACAGCTGCGCCCCCTACCCGGCGCGCCAAAGATGTCGGTGTATTTGGAACGACACCTATGCGATCACAAGAATCCCTACTATGGTTGCGGGGCGCGGGGGTTGAGAGAAGAGCGGATCCAACAGTTAGCACACGGTTCGTTTACTCAGGTTCGGGCCGCAAAGATGCGTAAAACCCTACTCCTGCTTTGGTGGATTATATGTTTGTGTTCTTCAGCTAGCTATGGGGTGTGAGGAGATCCAAAAGGCCGAATCGTGAGGAGTTCTAAAGAGCCGAATCCTCCTCCTGGCCGCCTCGGGCCTCCTTTTATAGGGAAAAAGGGGTTGCCATAGTGGCACACAGGAGGTGGAAAGGGTACAGTGATGCGAGGTTATCCCTCGCATTACATGACAAGGCGCATTTAATGCGCTTAGCTTAGGTGTCCTTGCTTTATCGGGGACGGGGGAGACATCCATCTTGTCCGTGGCCGCTCCTTCTTGTGTCGGCACGCGCCCTGGCCAGTGATGCCTGAGACGCCATGTAGGCAGGCAGGCAGCTGAGGTGGCGCAATGGCGGGTCTCCATGAAGATCTGCATGTCGCCACGTAGGTGCCTGCCCAGCTGGTTCGGTCGGCAGCTGCATGGGGCGGTGGAAGCTTAGCTGGCGTGTGCCTGATGGTGGCCGTGCAGATATCCTCGGCAAGGGCCTTGCCGGGGCCCCGGCAAGGGTCTTGCCGCGGCGCCTATTGTCATCCCCGGCAAGATGCTTGCCGGAGGTCTTGTGGTCTTCCTTGGCTGGGATCCCGCCAGGGGTCGCCGTCTTCTTAACGTATATCTGATCTTAAATGTCTTCACAAAGATCTGCATGCCATCACGGGGATGCCTCCAGAATCCTTGCCCCATGGGGGCAATGGACTCAAGGGTGATCCGCTCGTAGGCGTGGGGCGAGTTGCCGCGGCAAGGGTCTTGCCGGGGCAGCTAAAGCCGGCCCCAGCAAGGATCTTGCCGGGACTGCTAAAACTGGCTCCCGGCAAGGACCTCGCTGGGGGAAGCCGCTTCGTCCCTTTTCTCTATGTGGTCTTGTTCTCTTGGGCTTCAGTTCCATCGAGCTTCGGTCTTACCCTGGCTCACCTCCCTTGCCGTGCTTGGTGTGGTGGTGCCCGTGGCTCAAACTGCCCGTGCACAGTCATATGGGTACAAAAAGTGTACCCCTCTTTTTGTACACCGACAGATGCGGAGCATCCAACGGACATCACCATGTCAAGAGTCCGTTTGGCAAGTGACACGTGTGACATCTACTTCACATACACAAAGGTGAATCATCTCCTTTACACGTGTTCACTTGACCCCTTCGAGGATGGTATACTACTTGACACCCCACTCGTGTGCATGCATAGGTATTGCCGGAGCTTAACGGACGAGGAGGAGGTGTGCAAGCACAAGAGAACACTGACATCATCCCCGACGGAGGCATGGAAGAGAAGACCGAAGAAGAATAAGTGCAAGACTGCACTTGCCCGGATGATCCGGACGATCCGGACAAGCCCGGATGATCCGGCTCCCGACTCGGATGATCCGGCTATGGCGACATACGACACCTGAAGCTCTTCTATGAAGCCGGACAATCCGGACGAAGACCCGGATCATCCGAACGTTGCCCGGATCATCCGGACTCCCACCCGGATCATCCGGCCATGCCTACGCGCAACGTTTCGGGCCGAGGCCCATGTACCCTCTTCACCCCCTCACTTACCCCTTCATGGCTTAGACTATAAATAGACCTCCTCCTCCCCATTTCTAGGGTTAGCAAATGTGATAGCTCATTTTAGACTAGAGCTTTGCTCATCTTAGTGGTTCTACTCCTAGGAGAGACTGCGGCCCCTCTACGGAGAAGATCCACCTTGGATTCTAGACCCCTAAAGGGAAGATCCTTCGCGGATTCAAGACCTCCTCACGGAGATGAACTTTACCTTGTATCTTTCCCTTTGTTGTTCATGTACCTTGTGATCTTGTGTGTTTGATTGTCTAGTGGATGTGTGATTGGACTTGTTCTTGAGTGTTTTCCCTCTTGATTCCCCTTTGTGTTCTTTGTGTTCATCGTGGGTTTCCCTCCTCTTCGCGAAAGATCGGCCTAGAACGGGTTGACCCCGCATCATATGGTATCATGAGCCACGGTTTCTCACGAATTTGGATCCTCCCCATCGTTTTCTAGCCTTGTTTTGTTGTGTTCTTCCCCAAATTCAAAAATTCCCCACCAAAAATAGCCCCATTTTTTTTGTGATATGTTGGTTTGATGAGATTTTGTTGATTTTGATCCATGGATTCGCTTGGTTTCAAGTGGATCTAGCATCTCCACAAGTTTCCCCACATTCCATCCACGAAATCCTCAAAATTTTGAGCCCAAAATCATCCATTTCCACCCCCAAATTCGTCCCCGGGAGGAAATCCCGAGCGGAGTTGACCCGCCCGGATCATCCGGATGTTCTCCCGGATCATCCGGACACCTCCCGGATGAGCTGGACATTTTCCCGGACGTCCGGCTAATCCGCGCACCCGAATACCCGTACCTGAGCTAACGAGCCCGGATCATCCGGATGTACTCCCGGATCATCCAGACAAAGCCCGGATGAGCTGGATTTTCTCCCGGATGTCCGGGTAACCCTGAAACTGATGCGGCTGAAAATTTGTTTTGGCCATAACTAATTCATCCGGAGTCCGTTTTTGACGTTCTTTAGCTCGTTTTGAAGCTCTTGACATCCCCCATCGCACAATAATACTACCATCATCATTTGACTCCATCAAATTGTCTCAAATTTGGCAAGTTTGCCTAGGCCTTCCACCATATCATCTGCATAGCCACCATAGCCTTCCGCAACCTAACCCATTTTGTCCACCATAGCATTTGTGGTTGCTTGAGTAGTGATTTGAGTCTCCTAAGGTGTTTAGGATACTTAGGGAAGATTGCTTCTTCATCAACCACCACCACCACTTCCGCATAGACATTGCCCACTATATATTTCCACCCACCCAAACTTAACCCAATTTTGTTCGAGCTTGTTTGAGTTGTGGCTAGAGTCTCCTAAGGTGTTTCGGCTACTTAGCGACGGTCACGATAACTCCGACACGCATAACCCATCATTCCACTTCCGCTTTCCCGAGTGCATAACCACCACCACTTTCCCGCTACCACCATTTAAAATTTGTCCTTGAGATTTTGAGTTGTGATTTTTCCGTTTCCTAAGGTGTTTCGGCTAATTAGGAACGGGTCTACATCAAGAACACCGCCTCTCATCATCGACTCGGACGGTAACCTCAACGACATCATTGTATATTCCCCTTGCAATTGCATTGTTAACCCATAGCCCATTTTGCGTCACTTGCCTATCGACACTAGCCTTTGAGTATTGCCGGCAACGTTACTTGTGTACATTAGTGATCATCGATCCGCCCTTCCATTGCATACATACCATATCATCTTGGTATCATCATATCATCTCTTGTGTCACAAGATTGTTCCTGCATATACACAATTGATATCTTGGTTTGTGCATTTCGCATAAGTGGCCATATAAAAAAAGAGAATAAGCTTTTAAGCAAAAAGAGAAAGACAAAGAAGCTTGTAAGCAAGAACCATAGCATCGCATCACAATATATCATATGCTATCATATCTGATCATGTTGGATCATCTTGTGCTAAAAGCACTGGAACATCATACACATAGCATCCTTGGGATAGAAAGTTCATACATTTTGCATCTTATAGGTTGTGCACAAGTGTCGTATCCGCCTATAGAGCAATCGTGCTAGCGTCTCTCTTGAGTTGTGCAACACGAGCGTTTTCCGTGGATTCCACATTTTGTGCTCATTCCTTGGTTGCACGACCCCATCTATCTATCCGTGTGTGTGTTTCCGTGTGCCACCCATATTGCTATTGGTCTACTTGTTTCACTTGCGAATTTGTGAATCTCTTTCAACTTTATTGACTCTTGCTAACTTTTTGCATCAAATTTTTGTGCCACTTATCCTAACCAAGCCACTCGATAAGCTTTACTTGATAGGCGTGAGTGAACAAGTCCGGTACCAATTCCACTATTCTTTCATTTCACATTGAGTGAAACGGGATACATCCTCAACATTGCGAAAAGGTAACTTGGTATTGTTTATCTCATCTCCTACTCACCTTTGCTCGAGTCTTGTGATGGATAGGCAAAGCATTTCATCTACTTCGGTCTACAACAACAACGACAAGTTCGATGCCATCACGAACCACTTGTGCGCCAACATGGATGCTCAAATGAAGGAGCTCAAAGCCCTCATCAAGAACTGCACGAGGTCTCCCTCATCTTCGAGAAGACACTCAAGTGCACATCCCTCCGAGCTACCATCTTCGGCAAGATCACATCGGCATCGATACCATCAACGACAAGAACGTGAAGGTCATGAGCTCAACACCAACAACCGCTCAACGACTTCACCATGTACCTTGGCATCTTAGCCAAGCAACTTCAAGGCATCTTCGCCTTTGGATATGCGGCATCTTCGCCCACAAGCACCTCAAGATTATGCTCAAGAGAAGCTTCCCAAGCTCAAGTACGCAACTTCCACGAGCTACTACGACCTCGACAACGACCACGAGATTCATTTCTATGGGACTCAAGACCCCGAGGAGTATCTCGAGTGGGAGCGCAAGATGGACGACTACCTCAAGCTACATCAAGTTCCCTACGAAGATCAAGTGAAGTGCGCCACAAGAAACTTCCACGACAACGCGTCAACATGGTGGTTTCACACACCTTCGACGAGCTTCAACGTGAATTGGCCCAAGATGAAGAAAGCTATGCGGCGAGAGTTCGTGTCTCCTACCTACACAAAACAACTTCTACGCCAATTGGAGAACACTATACAAGGATCCAAGTCCATCGACAAGTACTTCAAGGAGATGAAGATGGCCTTGCGATGAGCCGGCGTGGACGACCCCATTTCAATGAAGCTCCACTTCATGATGGGATTGCACAACGACATCTACAAGACTATCTTCCTCGAGAACTACAAGTCCCTCGACGACAACTACATTGGTGCTCTCAAGGCGGAACAAGACCTCATGAAGGCCAAGGCTTCTCCACCGCAAGCACACTTCTCGAAGACCAAGCTCCAAGACGGCGAGCATGAGGCTAGTACCACCATGATGTCCAAACCCAACGAGCTCCAAGACGATGCTCCCAAGTTCGACTCCACCGCTATCCTTCTTTGTGGCATTGATGATGCCGAGTCTACTTCGACTCTTTTTCAAGACGGTGCGGCGACGACTACGACTACGGAGCCATTCGAGGACCAAGCTTTGGAGGTGAACGACACGGTGATGAGCAAGGATGATGCTTCCATCCTTGGAAGCGAGAGTGATGATGTGCCATCTTCGGCCTTCATCCACGGCAACGATGACGAGATGGTTGAGCATGGGATTTTCCCTTCGACCACGGCGACGTATGATGACTTGAGTTACTTGTGCCACCATATTGAGAGTGAAAGTGAGTTCACCACTAGCACCATACATGACGAGTTGCCCCAATTCCCATGTGTGGAGAGCCACAACCCCCACCACTTGAGTGAGATACGTGACTCCACCATATGTGAGTTTGAGTGCACCTACTTTGAGGGAGTGAGTGAGCCACCATATAGAGAGAGTGAGATAGTTGATAGGTCACGTGAGGCCACTTTCCACACTAACGACTTGACCTCTACCTCTACTGTGTCTTCTCATTTGGTGCTAGGTCCCATATATGACGACGCGTCGATCCTTGACGACTTCGTCCTTCCTATGGACAAGACGATGGCCATGGTGGAATATGATGCACCCCCCCCCACATGGTTCCATCAAGATGAAGATGATGACCACCATTTGGTCTTTCCCACCTCACCTACACTACATGAGTGGAATGAAAAAGATAACAAAGGTGAAGGTGATGCTCCCATCCCACTAGTGGACTATGTTAACATTGATTGCTTGCATGATGTTGATCCACCTATTGCCATGCTTCGTGCTAGTATGATTTCCCCATGCGATGATTTACCCATTTATGATGAGTTTGATGACTGCCATGTGGAGTCTATTAGTTGTGATGCCATGTTGCATAGGATTTCTTGTGACAATTCTCTCGGTCACATCATGTTTGATAATCCACTTGACTTGTCATATGCTATGAATGAGATCAACCATATGTCATATTTGCAATCTCTTCGTAGTAACTATGCATACGCCATTAAAATAAACCCAATTTGCACTTATGGCATAGATGACAAGCCCATGGTTATTGGCATTTGTTTTTCTTGTGATGATATTCATATGCTACCTTTGCATCATTTATCTCACATGCCATGCCATGACCACCTATCTTTGGATATGCATTGTTTTGGATGTTTTCCATTTTCTCCATATGATGTTTCCAATATTGCTCATGAGGAGACCCCCATAGTTTCCTCATATATTTTAGGAGATTTTGATCCATCCCATCCATTGCATGATCCCCATACTTGTGTGCACAATATGCTCCCCATGAATGTAAATGCTATTGTTGTGCCACATACTTGCACTAATTTGTGTCCCCATCGTGCTATACATGACAACTATTCTTTCATGATGGATGACATATTTCTCTATCGTGCCTCATTTGAGCGATGCCTATCTTGTGCTAACTTTAACGTGCACATACACATCATGATGGATGATGTGTACATTTACCACGCACACACTTTCTTTGGCATGTGTCTCTTTTGTGTAGGTACCCATCCATACTCGTCAACTTCACAAACGCACGAGTTGACGAAAAGAGCTCTAGAGAGCAACGATGACTTGGGATATCGTCGATTGTCTTTCCCACCGCTCCTTTTGCGCAAACACTTCGCGCATTCCTTCTACATGGCACTCACATGGTTATGGGTTATTTTCCATTATATCTCTTATGCCCACCTTGCTATGTTCACTTTGCATGATATGATCATTCCTATGCCTTAACATGTATTTGTGACCCATGCTTTGCAATTCACATGATCCATGATTCGGCTACTTGTATGTGTATTTGCAAGCTTGGTGGAGATTTCTCTTGTTATTGCCATGTTTGCTTTGTGTCAAATGCCTATGATGATACCTTGTTCATGCTATGTGCTCGTGCTTGTGATATGTCGTGTGAATCGCTTATGCAAACTATTTGCTCACATGACATGATTGATATGAACTCATCTAGTGTATTGCATCGTCGGTCCACTAGTTTGCACGACATGATTGATATGCTTGCTTATGTTGCATCATAGATGATTCATACTTGCACCTTTCATGCGGTTGATGTCAACCATTGCCATGCTTTGCACATGATTCCCATTGCTTCTTGTCATATATCTCAATATGTTGTATCTCTCATGCTAGATTTGCCATGTATTGAGTGCAACCATGATTTTAGTCTTGCCAATGAGATTGCCCCCATAGCATTCTCGCATTTATTTGGATATTTTGACATATTTCTTGTGAAGCATGCTTATATTACCTCTTTGCACCATATGCCTAGTGCCATGAATAAAGCCATTGTTGCATCATCTTATTCACACACTTTTGCTTCTAATGGTTATGTGCAAGAGAAGAGAACCATCATGATGGATGATGCGTTTATCTACCATGCGCATACGTTCTTGGTTTCGTTGTGTGCATGTGTAGGATACTTGGACTTCGTTTCGACTTCCACTTCACGTGAGTTGACCATTCGAGCTATTGTGAGCGAACCACTTTCTACCACGACGCTTCTACATCGCACTTGCTTGTACTTCAGCATTGTGAAGGATGCACAAGGACATGCTTTCAAGGTGATATCCTTCGAGAACTCCAAAATCATGAGCATGTATATTGTGGATCACACTACATGTGTTGCTTGCACCATGAGACTTATTTGTCATCTTGGACCCCTTGATTGCACACATGTTAGAGATCTCGCTTCGACTTGTCATCGTCACATTGCCATGCTTCATGATATATATACCTTGTGTGTTGCATCCAACTTGTTGCCTACTTGCTCATATCACATGTTTGGTTGCACCAATGTCATCCCTTCACATATGTCTTGTCCCTTTGCTTGTCACATGCTTGACTTATTTGCCTCACACATGTCAAACAATTGCTCGTTCTTTTGTGTTGAGTGCCACACTATGTTCCCTACACCTTGTGCACGTTATGCTCAGATTGTCTTGCACTTACCCCATGTGTTTAGACATCTACTATTATGTGGTGTTGTGGATGATTCCTATGCCTACCATAGACCTTTCATTGAGCTCTTTGTGCTTGTTTGCTATGACCATGAGGTAGATGCTTCTTCACTTGTCACACATATTTGCATCTCTACCTCACACGTGCACACTTGTTTCCATGATGTTCTGGATTGTGCTAAACTTATATGCTTATTTACCATGCCACACTTCTTTGTCACACCTTATGCAATGCTTGATGACAACACTTGTTTGGTGAATCACCTCTTGAATGCTTGGCTTTGCCCTAACGCTAACCACATTTGTTTTTTCGAGTGTGTGTTGTCCTTACTCCTTTTGAAGGAATCACTAGACGGTGAGACATTGGAGAGTGCCCATTTCGAGCTTCAAGATGACGAGTACTTGGCGATCGTCCACTTCTACAAGGTGACGCCATCTCTTTCCCATGGTGTTTTGGATTTCGATCCGAGGACGGATCTTTCCCAAGGGGAAGGGGATGATGCGGAGCATCCTACGGACATCACCATGTCAACAGTCCGTTTGGCAAGTGACACGTGTGACATCTACTTCACATACACAAAGGTGAATCATCTCCTTTACACGTGGTCACTTGACCCCTTCGAGGATGGTATACTACTTGACACCCCACTCGTGTGCATGCATAGGTATTGCCGGAGCTTAACGGACAAGGAGGAGGAGTGCAAGCACAAGAGAACACTAACATCATCCCCGACGGAGGCATGGAAGAGAAGATGAAAGAAGAAGGAGTGCAAGACTGCACGTGCCCGGATGATCCGGACGTCCATCCGGACGATCCGGACAAGCCCGGATGATCCGGCTCCCGACTCGGATGATCCGGCTATGGCGACATACAACACCCGAAGCTCTTCTATGAAGCCGGACAATCCGGACGAAGACCCGGATCATCCGAACGTTGCCCGGATCATCCAGACTCCCACTCGGATCATCCGGCCATGCCTGCGCGCAACGTTTCGGGCCGAGGCCCATGTACCCTCTTCACCCCCTCACTTACCCCTTCATGGCTTAGACTATAAATATACCTCCTCCTCCCCATTTCTAGGGTTAGCAAATGTGATAGCTCATTTTAGACTAGAGCTTTGCTCATCTTAGTGGTTCTACTGCTAGGACAGACCGTGGCCCCTCTACGGAGAAGATCCACCTTGGATTCAAGACCCCTAAAGGGAAGATCCTTTGCGGATTCAAGACCTCCTCATGGAGATGAACCTTACCTTGTATCTTTCCCTTTGTTGTTCATGTACCTTGTGATCTTGTGTGTTTGATTGTCTAGTGGATGTGTGATTGGACTTGTTCTTGAGTGTTTTCCCTCGTGATTCCCCTTTGTGTTCTTCGTGTTCATCGTGGGTTTCCCTCCTCTTCGTGAAAGATCAGCCTAGAACGGGTTCACCCCGCATCACTCCGTGTTCGTCAAGATGTCCTTGAACCTCTCTGTCGTCTTGACCGCAACACTTTCTCGCTTTGCCCTCTCCTTCTCCAATTTCTTTCCATGTAACCCTCTTCTAACCTTCTTGGGTTGTTCCTTTGTTGGGTTGGTTGGGTCACCGGGTCTTTCCTCGGTGGCTTGGGCGGCGGTCTTGGCTATTAATAGGTTTCACTTCGGTTGCTTGTTCAACTTCAACCAACAACGCATGACCGTGAAGTTTTTCTTCTAAAACTTCTTGAAGATCGCACACACACGAGAAGGCTACAAATTAACATTGTCAAGAATGCATATTCGGCTACTGATCAACAAAACTATGCATATCCAGCTAGTGATCAACAAATTATGCATATCCGGCTAGTGACAACAAAAATATGCATATCCGGCTAGTGATCAACAAAACTATGCATATCCGGCTAGTGATCAACAAAACTATGCATATCCGACCATGTGAACTTACTTGCTCAGTGATTTGCGCACCACTAGTCCACCGTGCGATAAGATGCGCCAAGTGGCCGCAATACTTGGACACTAACTCTTAGATGGTGTACCATAGATGGTTACCGGACTTTGATTCGTGGTTGCAGATGACCGCGCCGGAGTAGGGCACAAAATGCTTGTGTTCATAGAACCATGCATGAATGTTGGCCAAAATGTTGTGCCCTTTTGCTATGTGCCAAGGGTCGGATCCAGACTAGTGGCCAACCATGTATCACATAATAACTCGTCCTCCCACATGTTGAAGCTTTCTCCTCTACCCTTCTTATCCGGATCACTGGCAAAACCATCCGGATCATCATCCTCCCGCTCCTCCTCCTCCCGCTCCTGCTATCCGGCAGCCCAATCATGTTGTTGTGTGCCCGTGCCGGTCTAGGTGTAGGACAGCTGCGTGGTCGGCTGGGTGTAACCATGCTGCGTGTGGGTCTAGTTGCCTGACTGGGTGGCTTCCGAGTCTTCCACCTGCCCTCCTCATAGCCACATGCTCCTCCGCCTCCATCGCAGATGGTGCCGAACATCTCCATGTTTGCGTCGTCATACGCCTTGTCCCCCACTTTAGGCATAGAAGCGAACAACATGCGGGCACCCATCTACTCCCCGCCTGCCATCTACACTCGGACAAGTTGTGACGAGGAACACTCCGAGAAGAGCAGCGACGCCGCGTTTACGTCGACGATGTAAGGCACTTGCCCGGTGGCAATTGTCATGGACTTCCTATCGAGATGCTTGACGGCGTAGAAGTACAACCTTGTAATGCTCCAGCCATGGCGGCGTTTGTACAGTGGGCGACACCATCGGGGCTCCGCGGTCCTGGCCGCGACCTCCACCACGACCAGCACGCCCACTGCCACGACTGCCATCAGCATGCACTTCACCGACCTTCCACTTCCTGAGGAATTCCTTCTCTGTGGCCTTCGCTTTGATGCGACGATTTTGCCACATTGTCGAGTTGTTCTTCCAGGCAAGCGCGCTGCTGGGATCCTCCTGCACCTCCACCACCTCCCTCTTCAGTAGGTCCTCTTCTGGTTCCATGCATCGACGGCAGGAGGAAAGAAGAGAGTAGGAGTAAAGGGCGGGAATTAGGTGGAGAGTGGCGGGATGGAAGAAGAGTTGATGATTTTGGTCGGAAATAGTGCGTGCAGCTACAAAAGCGCAGGCTCTCCCTTGGTTTTGGGTGGGCCATGGGCTTCAGAGTCTAGCATGTCTCATGTCCGGACTCCCGCAAAGTCCCTCATGTTTGGTTCCAGTTTGTAGGGAAATCATGGTCCGGACTGCTCCGTAGACGGACGGGGGTCGGTGTTGGAATGCTTTCGGAGTCCGGACAACTCCATCTACGGACACGGATACTACCAGTCTGAGGGTCGTCGTTAGAGATGCCCTAACTAATTGAGTTGGACTACCTTAGCTCAGCTTAAATAGTTTGAATTGAGAGAGAAAGAAAGAAATGGTATTGCATCCGATCTTATTAGTACAACCAACAAACCAACGGTTAAGCTACGACAAATAATTCATCTGTAACATTTCAATGAATAAACCATGGTCCCGTTTCAACAAGACAGGGTCATCACTGGTTTGATGCCAATACTTGGCATGCCAATTGTTGGTAAGTCTAAAAGAAATGACTATCAATTGATTAGCTACTAATAGATTCTTGCCAATTTTTGGTAAAATTTTTTACCAAATATTGGCAGTGCTAAATATTGGCATCCGATGAATTAAGCTTGAGAGGTCGTTGGATGGATTTTACGGATATGTTTTTAGAAAATAGTGAATAAGATAGGTTCCTTATCAGGTGTGGGGAGAAAACCTCATAACACACGTGTTTTTTAGGTTCCGCAACACACCTTTTCGATAGGCCTAGGTTATACATTAGCCAGTATTTTTATAAATTTCCGAGCTATCAAATCAAATGTTTTAGCCAGCACATGTTCCGTAAAAAAACTTGGCCCGCATCCTCCAAGCTAAATACTCACTTTATCTAAGTTAACGATCATGGCCTATTAATTTCGTCTAAAGTCAACCCATTTTAAGTTTTGTATAGAAAGATATCAAACACCTACTACCAAATTAATATCATTAATTCATTATATATGTTATAAAATGTCTTTTGCAATATTCACCGGGTATTGTATTGTTTGTATTTTTTCAATAAACTTGGCTAAATTCAGACATGCTTGACTCACTACAACATTAAAATGCCTTATATACCCAAAATGAGTAAGTAAGATACCCCCTCCTATTCATAATAAGTGTCGCAATTTTGAACTGATTAGAGGGGGTAATAAACAATGGGCCCACTATTTGCCCCTTACATGATTCTTTTACATGAAAAGTGTTTTTCTGCAAATATGTTCATATATAAACCTAATTTCACAAATACGTGAAAGACAACAAAACAAATGAAAAAACCAACTGACAAC
The DNA here is from genome assembly GCA_902687465.1 of Secale cereale. Classification (NCBI taxonomy): domain Eukaryota; kingdom Viridiplantae; phylum Streptophyta; class Magnoliopsida; order Poales; family Poaceae; genus Secale; species Secale cereale. The sequence continues at coordinate 691,605,726 of LR738715.1, forward strand.
ATTTTTTTCTTAGCTGAAGTGAAACGACGACCTTGAAGGAAATATGCCCTAGAGGCAATAATAAAGTTATTATTTATTTCCTTATATCATGATAAATGTTTATTATTCATGCTAGAATTGTATTAACCGGAAACTTAGTACATGTGTGAATACATAGACAAAACAGAGTGTCCCTAGTATGCCTCTACTAGACTAGCTCATTGATCAAAGATGGTTATGTTTCCTAGCCATAGACATGAGTTGTCATTTGATCAACGGGATCACATCATTAGGAGAATGATGTGATGGACAAGACCCATCCGTTAGCTTAGCACTATGATCGTTTAGTTTTACTGCTATTGCTTTCTTCATGACTTATACATGTTCCTATGACTATGAGATTATGCAACTCCCGAATACCGGAGGAACACCTTGTGTGCTATCAAACGTCACAACGTAACTGGATGATTATAAAGATGCTCTACAGGTGTCTCCGAAGGTGTTTGTGGTGTTGGCATAGATCAAGAATAGGATTTGTCACTCCGACTGAAGGAGAGGTATCTCTGGGCCCTCTCGGTAATACACATCATAATAAGCCTTGCAAGAAAATGACTAATGATTTAGTCACGAGATGATGTATTACAGAACGAGTAAATAGACTTGCCAGTAACGAGATTGAACTAGGTATAGAGATACCGACGATCGAATCTCGGGCAAGTAACATACCGATGACAAAAGGAACAACGTATGTTGTTATGCGATTTGACCGATAAAGATCTTCGTAGAATATGTAGGAGCCAATATGAGCATCCAGGTTCCGCTATTTGTTATTGACCGGAGATGAGTCTCGGTCATGTCTACATTGTTCTCGAACCCGTAGGGTCCGCACGCTTAAGGTTTCGATGACAGTTATATTATGAGTTTATGAGTTTTGATGTAACGAAGGAGTTCGGAGTCCCGGATGAGACCGGGGACCTGACGAGGAGTCTCGAAATGGTCGATACGTAAAGATCGATATATTGGACGACTATATTCGGACATCGGAAAGGTTCCGAGTGATTCGGGTATTTTTCGGAGTACCGGAGAGTTACGGGAATTCGCCGGGGAGTATATGGGCCTTATTGGGCCATACGGGAATAGAGGAGAGAGGCCAAAAGGAAGGAGGCCCCCCCCATCTGGTCCGAATTGGACAAGGGGTGCAGCCCTCTTTTCCTTCTCCCTCTCCACCTCTTTCCTTCTCTCCTACTCCGGAAAAGAAAGGGGAATCCCACTAGGACTTGGGAGTCCTAGTAGGACTCCCCGCACTTGGCGCGCCCCCTCTAGGGCCGGCCTCTCCCTTGCTCCTTTATATACGGAGGAGGGGGCACCCCATAGACACACAAGTTGAATTGTTTTAGCCGTGTGCGGTGCCCCCTCCACAGAAACACACCTCGGTCATATTGTCGCAGTGCTTAGGCGAAGCCCTGCGCCGGTAACTTCATCATATCCGTCACCACGCCGTCGTGCTGACGAAACTCTCCCGTGAAGCTCAACTGGATCAAGAGCTCGTGGGATGTCATCAAGCTGAACGTGTGCTGAACGCGGAGGTGCCGTACGTTCGGTGCTTGATAGGTTGGATCGCGAAGAAGTTCGACTACATCAACCGCGTCACTTGACGCTTCCGCTCCCGGTCTACGAGGGTACGTAGACACACTCTCCCTCTCGTTGCTATGCATTTGGTAGATAGATCTTGCGTGATCGTAGGAAAATTTTAAAATACTACGTTCCCCAACAGTGGCATCAGAGCCAGGTGTATGCGTAGATGATATGCACGAGTAGAACACAATGAGTTGTGGGCGATGCTAGTCATACTGCTTACCAGCATGTCATACTTTGCTTCGGCGGTATTGTGAGATGAAGCGGCCCGGACCGACATTACGCGTACGCTTACGCGAGACTGGTTTCACCGTTATGAGCACTCGTTGCTTAAAGGTGACTGGTGGGTGTCTGTCTCTCTCACTTTAGCTGAATAGAGTGTGGCTACGCCCGGTCCTTGTGAAGTTTAAAACAGCACATACTTGACGAAACATCGTTGTGGATTTTGTATGCGTAGGTAAGAACGGTTCTTGCTAAGCCTGTAGCATCCACGTAAAACTTGCAACAACAAAGTAGAAGACGTCTAACTTGTTTTTGCAGGGTATGTTGTGATGTGATATGGTCAAGCCATGATGAGTTATACGGTTTTGTATGAGATGATCATGTTTTGTAAAGTTATTGGCAACTGGCAGGAGCCATATGGTTGTCGCTTTATTGTATGAAATGCAATCGCCATGTAATTGCTTTACTTTATCACTAAGCGGTAGCGATAGTCGTAGAAGCAATAGTTGGCGAGACGACAACAATGCTACGATGGAGATCAAGGTGTCGCGCCGGTGACGAAGGTGATCATGACGGTGCTTTGGAGATGGAGATCAAAAGCACAAGATGATGATGGCCATACCATGTCACATATTTTGATTGCATGTGATATTTATCTTATTATGCTTCTTATTTTGCTTAGAACGACGGTAGCATTATAAGATGATCCCTTACTAAATTTCAAGGTATAAGTGTTCTCCCTGAGTATGCATCGTTGCGAAAGTTCGTCGTGCCGAGACACCACGTGATGATCGGGTGTGATAAGCTCTACGTTCAAATACAACGGGTGTAAGCCAGTTTTGCACACGCAGAATACTCGGGTTAAACTTGACGAGCCTAGCATATGCAGATATGGCCTCAGAACACTAGAGACCGAAAGGTCGAGCATGAATCATATAGTAGATATGATCAACATAAGATGTTCACCATTGAAAACTACTCCATCTCACGTGATGATCGGACATGGTTTAGTTGATTTGGATCACGTGAGCATTTAGATGACCAGAGGGATGTCTATCTAAGTGAGAGTTCTTCAAGTAATATGATTAATTGAACTTTAATTTATCATGAACTTAGTCCTGGTAGTATTAGCATATCTGTGTTGAAGATCAATAGCTCGCGATATAGCTCCCCGTTTATTTTATATGTTCATAGAGAAATATAAGTTGAAAGATGTTAGTAGCAATGATGCGGACTAGGTCCGTGATCTGAGAATTATCCTCATTGCTGCACAGAAGTATTATGTCCTTGATGCACCACTAGGTGACGAACCTATTGCGGGAGCAGATACAGACGTTATGAACGTTTGACAAGCTCGGTATGATGACTACTTGATAGTTTAGTGCGCCATGCTTTACGACTTATAACCGGGACTCCAAAAATGTTTTGAACGCCACGGAGCATATGAGATGTTCCAAGAGTTGAAATTAGTATTTCATACTCATGCCCGTGTCGAGAGGTATAAGACCTCTGACAGTACATTGCCTACAAGATGGAGAAGAATAGCTCAACTAGTGAGCATGTGCTCAGATTGTCTGGGTACTACAATTGCTTGAATCAAGTGGGAGTTAATCTTCCAGATAAGATAGTAATTGACAAAGTTCTTTAGACACTATCACCAAGTTAGTAGAACTTCGCGATGAACTATAATATGCAAGGGATGACAAAAGTAATTCCTGAGCTCTTCATGATACTGAAATCGGTGAAGGTAGAAATCAAGAAAGAGCATCAAGTTTTGATGGTTAACAAGACCACTTGTTTCAAGTAAAGGGCAAAGGGATAGAAGGGGAACTTCAAGAAGAATGAAAAGCAAGTTGTCACTCCCGTGAAGAAACCCAAAGCTAAACTCAAGCCTGAAACTAAGTGCTTCTACTGCAAAGGAAATGGACACTGGAAGTGGAACTGCCCTAGATACTTGGTGGATAAGAAGGATGGCAAAGTGAACAAAGGTATATTTGGTATACAGATTATTGATGTGTACTTTACTAGTGTTCATAGCAACCCCTGGGTATTTGATACCAGTTCAGTTGCTAAAATTAGTAACTCGAAACAAGAGTTGCAGAATGAACATAGACTAGTTAAAGGAGAAGTGACGATGTGTGTTGGAAGTGGTTCCAAGATTGATATGATCATCATCGCACACTGCCTATACTTTCGGGATTAGTGTAGAACCTAAATAAATGTTATTTGGCATTTGCGTTAAGCATGAATATGATTTTATCATGTTTGTTGCAATACAGTTATTCATTTAAAGTCATAGAATAATTGTTATTCTGTTTACATGAATAAAGCCTTCGATGGTCATACACCCAATGAAAATAGTTTGTTGGATCTCGATTGTAGTGATACACATATTCATAATATTGAAGCCAAAAGATGCAAGGTTAATAATGATAGTAAAACTTATTTGTGGCACTGCCGTTTAGGTCATATTGGTGTAAAGCGCATGAAGAAATTCCATAGTGATGGACTTTTGGAATCACTTGATTATGAATCACTTGGTGCTTGCGAACCATGCCTCATGGGCAAGATGACTAAAACTCCATTCTCCGAAACAATGGAGCGAGCAACAGATTTGTTGGAAATCATACATACTGATGTATGTGGACCGATGAGTGTTGAAGCTCGTGGCGAGTATCGTTATTTTCTGACCTTCACTGATGATTTGAGAAGATATGGGTATATCTACTTGATGAAGCACAAGTCTGAAATATTTGAAAAGTTCAAAGAATTTCAGAGTGAAGTAGAGAATCATCGTAACAAGAAAATAAAGTTTCTACGGTCTGATCATGGAGGTGAATATTTGAGTTACGAGTTTGGTCTTCATTTGAAACAATGTGGAATAGTTTCACAACTCACGCCACCCGGAACACCACAACGTAATGGTGTGTCCGAACGTCGTAACCGTACTTTATTAGATATGGTGCAATCTATGATGTCTCTTACCGATTTACCACTATAGTTTTGGGTTATGCATTAAAGACAGCTGCATTCACGTTAAATAGGGCACCATCTAAATCCGTTGAGATGACGCCTTATGAACCGTGGTTTGGCAAGAAACCAAAGTTGTCGTTTCTTAAAGTTTGGGCCTGCGATGCTTATGTGAAAAAGCTTCAACCTGATAAGCTCGAACCCAAGTCGGAGAAATGTGTCTTCATAGGATACCCAAAGGAAACTGTTGGGTACACCTTCTATCACAGATCCGAAGGCAAGATATTCGTTGCTAAGAATGGATCCTTTCTAGAGAAGGAGTTTCTCTCGAAAGAAGTGAGTGGGAGGAAAGTGGAACTTGATGAGGTAATTGTACCTTCTCCCGAATTGGATAGTAGTACATCACAGAAACTAGTTCTAGTGATTCCTACACCAATTAGTGAGGAAGCTAATGATGATGATCATGAAACTTCAGATCAAGTTACTGTTGAATCTCGTAGGTCAACCAGAGTACCTTCCGCACCAGAGTGGTATGGTAACCCTATTCTGGAAGTCATGTTACTAGACCATGATGAACCTACGAACTATGAGGAAGTGATGATGAGCCCAAATTCCGCAAAATGGCTTGAGGCCATGAAATCTGAGATAGGATCCATGTATGAGAACAAAGTGTGGACTTTGGTTGACTTGCCCGATGATCGGCAATCAATTGAAAATAAATGGATCTTTAAGAGGAAGACCGACCCCGATGGTAATGTTACTGTCTACAAAGCTCGACTTGTTGCGAAAGGTTTTCGACAAGTTCAAGCTATTGACTACGATGAGATTTTCTCACCCGTAGCGATGCTTAAGTCTGTCCGAATCATGTTAGCAATTGCCACATTTTATGAAATTTGGCAAATGGATAACGAAACTGTGTTCTTTAATGGATTTATCAAAGAAGAGTTGTATATGATGCAACCAGAAGGTTTTGTCAATCCTAAAGGTGCTAGCAAATTGTGCAAGCTCCAGCGATCCATCTATGGACTGGTGCAAGCATCTCGGAGTTGGAATATACGCTTTGATAAGTTTATCAAAGCATATAGTTTTATACAGACTTGCGGTGAAGCCTGTATTTACAAGAAAGTGAGTGGGAGCACTACAGCCTTTCTGATAAGTATATGTGAATGACATATTGTCGATCGGAAATGATGTAGAATTTTCTGGAAAGCATGAAGGAGTGTTTGAAAGGAGTTTTTCAAAGAAAGACCTCGGTGAAGCTGCTTACATATTGAGCATCGCGATCTATAGATAGATCAAGACACTTGATAAGTTTTTTCAATGAGTACATACCTTGACAAGTTTTTGAAGTAGTTCAAAATGGATTAGTCAGAGAAGGAGTTCTTGCCTGAGTTGTAAGGTATGAAGTTGAGTAAGACTCAAAGCCCGACCTCGGCAGAAGATAGAGAAAGAATGAAAGTCATTCCCTATGCCTCAACCATAGGTTCTATAAAGTATGCCATGCTGTGTACCAAACCTGTTGTGTACCTTACCATGAGTTTGGCAAGGAGGTACAAAAGTGATCCAGGAGTAGATCACTGGACAGCGATCAAAATTATCCTTAGTTACTGGATAACTAAGGAAATGTTTTCTCGATTATGAAGGTGATAAAGAGTTCATCGTAAAGAGTTACACCAACGCAAGCTTTACACTAATCCAGATAACTAAGTATCAATCTGGATGCATATAGGAAGTGGGAGCAATTAGTTAGAGTAGCTCCATGCAGAGCATTGTAGACATAGAAATTTGCGAAATACATACGGATCTGAATGTGTCAGACCCGTAGACTAAACATCTCTCACAAGAAAAACATGATAAGACCTTACTACTCTTGGGTGTTAATCACATAGTGATGTGAACTAGATTATTTACTCTAGTAAACCCTTTGGGTATTGGTTACATGGCGATGTGAACTATGGGTGTTATTCACATAACGATTTGAACTATCGGTATTAAATCACATGGAGATGTGAACTAGATTATTGACTCTAGTGCAAGTGGGAGACTGAAGGAAATATGCCCTAGAGGCAATAATAAAGTTATTATTTATTTCCTTATACCATGATAAATGTTTATTATTCATGCTAGAATTGTATTAACCGGAAACTTAGTACATGTGTGAATACATAGACAAAACAGAGTGTCCCTAGTATGCCTCTACTAGACTAGCTCATTGATCAAAGATGGTTATGTTTTCTAGCCATAGACATGAGTTGTCATTTGATCAATGGGATCACATCATTAGGAGAATGATGTGATGGACAAGACCCATCCGTTAGCTTAGCACTATGATCGTTTAGTTTTACTGCTATTGCTTTCTTCATGACTTATACATGTTCCTATGACTATGAGATTATGCAACTCCCGAATACCGGAGGAACACCTTGTGTGCTATCAAACGTCACAACGTAACTGGGTGATTATAAAGATGCTCTACAGGTGTCTCCGAAGGTGTTTGTGGTGTTGGCATAGATCAAGAATAGGATTTGTCACTCCGAGTGTCGGAGAGGTATCTCTGGGCCCTCTCGGTAATACACATCATAATAAGCCTTGCAACCAAATGACTAATGATTTAGTCACGAGATGATGTATTACGGAACGAGTAAAGAGACTTGCGGTAACGAGATTAACTAGGTATGGTGATACCGACGATCGAATCTCGGACAAGTAACATACCGATGACAAAAGGAACAACGTATGTTGTTATGCGGTTTGACCGATAAAGATCTTCGTAGAATATGTAGGAGCCAATATGAGCATCCAGGTTCCGCTATTGGTTATTGACCGGAGATGAGTCTCGGTCATGTCTACATTGTTCTCGAACCCGTAGGGTCCGCACGCTTAAGGTTTCGATGACAGTTATATTATGAGTTTATGAGTTTTGATATACCGAAGGAGTTCGGAGTCCCGGATGAGATCGGGAACATGACGAGGAGTCTCGAAATGGTCGAGACGTAAAGATCGATATATTGGACGACTATATTCGGACATCGGAAAGGTTCCGAGTGATTCGGGTATTTTTTGGAGTACCGGAGAGTTACGGGAATTCGTCGGGGAGTATATGGGCCTTATTGGGCCATACGGGAATAGAGGAGAGAGGCCAAAAGGAAGGAGGCGCACACACCCCCTCTGGTCCGAATTGGACAAGGGGTGCAGCCCCCTTTTCCTTCTCCCTCTCCACCTCTTTCCTTCTCTCCTACTCCGGAAAGGAAAGGGGAATCCCACTAGGACTTGGGAGTCCTAGTAGGACTCCCCACACTTGGCGCGCCCCCTCTAGGGCCGGCCTCTCCCTTGCTCCTTTATATACGGAGGAGGGGGCACCCCATAGACACACAAGTTGAATTGTTTTAGCCGTGTGCGGTGCCCCCCTCCACAGAAACACACCTCGGTCATACTGTCGCAGTGCTTAGGCGAAGCCCTGCGTCGGTAACTTCATCATATCCGTCACCACGCCGTCGTGCTGACGAAACTCTCCCGTGAAGCTCAACTGGATCAAGATCTCGTGGGACGTCATCAAGTTGAACGTGTGCTGAACGCGGAGGTGCCGTACGTTCGGTGCTTGATCGGTTGGATCGCGAAGAAGTTCGATTAAATCAACCACGTCACTTGACGCTTCCGCTCCCGGTCTATGAGGGTACGTGGACACACTCTCCCTCTCGTTGCTATGCATCTGGTAGATAGATCTTGCGTGATCGTAGGAAAATTTTAAAATACTACGTTCCCCAACAGACCTAATCATACTGCGAAATGGAACTTTTACAACGAGAATGTTGAGCGAGTTGCGGAAGAGATCACGGTAAACATAAATAGCATGTGGCATACACATAGCATAACTTTCTCTTGTCACCTTATCTAAGTAGACCATTAGAGATTTCTTCATAAATTGGTCTACACCTTTATCCATGAAATTAGGGGCTAAACTCACACGTGCCTTAGTTATTGCGCATCTAAGTGGTTCAATCAAATTAGGAAGGAAAAGGAAAAAGGACAAAAAGAAAGTCTGCATGAATCTCCGCAACAAAACGATGATATAGGACTTGGATGTGCAATACTTATGACACATCTGGATATACTTTAGCAAAACTATTTTCAGAAGTAACTAGATAGTGGCTCATTATTCGAACAAAATCTACTATGCATGAATGGCACCAAGTGATGTGCACCGGTGCACGTTGGGGTTGGTGTATTGAAAAACAGTAAAACAGAGCTACCTAGGAGCCACTACAGCGATTTGACGTTTCCAACCGTCCGATCGCACTGCTTCTTTCCCTCGTCACAACGCAACTCTGCGATAACCCGATACACGTAAACGGGCTGCTGCTCTGCAAACCTACCTAGAGACCTTTTCGTTAACTGGGCCGATCGAGAGGCAGCCCGTTTATGTGTAGCAAAGCCACGAGAGGACGACTGTTTAGCGAACCGACCTCTCAGAGTACGACGTTCTCTCTACCCGAAGCGTCGCTTCCCAATGTGGCCAGCGGCGGCGGACCATGGCGATGAGCTCCTGGTTCGATCGTTCTGCCCTTTTGCCTCGCTTTGCCTATTGTGATGCTGGAGATTGGTTACTTCTCCTTTCATCTTTCTTCGTTGTCTTTCTTCACGTCCTCCTCCAACTTTCCGACAACACAGATCGGCGCTGCGGCAACTCCCTCTCGTCCTACAGCGGAGGCTCGATGGAAAGAACAACATCTTTCTCGCGACCTTCCGGCTGCAAAACGGAGCACCTCGAAAGATCGGAACGAGGAAAGGAGCCACCCAACTGCAATTTTTACTTCCACTTTTATTGATGGAAAGGTGAGTTCAGTTTTAAATCCTATGTAGGAAGATCCTTATGAGGAAGACGACGAACCTGTAGTAAAATGATGTATATGCATAGCTATGTTCATCCGGTGGCCGGTTCTTGCTCTGGTTTGATTTGTACTCCCTGTGTATAGAAATATACAGAGGGAGTAGTTGACATGTGCCCTTTGTCATCAGCGATTCATCTGCACATGTGTAACCCGGACAACTTGCTTGATATTTTTGTTTCAGGAACTGAGCATGTGCTCACTGGTACGAATTTCTCTGCTGGTGATGGCCACGGGGTGTGACATTGCGTCCATTTGAGAGAATGGCTTACCTATCTGTGGTATGAACGTCATGAGAACTTTGATGCCCACTATTGTAAAATTACCCCTTATGATGGGTGGTCTTCCAGTTTATTATCTTCCTCTGATTATCAATTGGGTTATTCCTCCCTGGTTTACATGGATGTTTTTTTGTGCTTCTGCCATATATGTTTTCTATATGCTCCGTTCGATGTTCAGTATTGACGTGTGTAGCAGGTTATTCTATATTCATTGTCGATGGGTGCGAAGGTTATGCAACAAGGTTTGTCACATGACCTGGTGATGAATGAGAGGAAGCAGCGATGTTGGTTAGGGAGAAGAGGCCATTATGCTCGTGATTGAGTTAAGATAAATTTGTACTAACATCAGAAAGAAATTTTGCAGCATGGTCATTAGAAAAACTTGGTATAAGTAAGGAAGTAGTGAAATCGTAACACGTGCTCAATAAGGCCGTGTTGGTGGAAGGTACCTTCGAACCTGATACGGTATTCCATTTAATTCTACTATTATGTAGTGGTTGTAGAACTGAAGCTTTTGGCACAGTATGAGAACAACTACCAGAGCGCCTGATCCATGCGATTTAAGAGTTTCAACATCAACATTAGAGAATGAAGAATTGGGTGATAAAATTAGATAGGTAGAAGTTACAGAGGTACTTCTCTTGCAGACATGTGTGTTGCTAGGCTGGAGCATTATGTTCTGTAGACAATAGGTGCTAGCGATTTTTGGTTTCCCTATGAATATGAAATCTGTCTTCAGATGTAAACCTGGCAATAAGGAGCACCTACAGATGGGAAAGGAAATTGCATTTCTATTAATATGATAAGCCCTAATTGGAGTTCTTTTTGTCAGCATCCATGCTTCTAATGCTTTTTTTTGAAAGGTTTTATACTGTAAGATTTTTCTTCTCTGTCTTTGGCGTACCTGTAGTTATTTGCAATTTCAGGTTAATCTAGCTAATCAACTAGGTGCCGTCGCAAACTCATATACAATTTTGATGGGGTTTCTCAGGATACCTTATCTTGAGACATGTAAGCGCAATGGAATAGTTGGTTCAGTGCACTAGAATAAGACCAAGAGGTTGATGGATCATGTAATAAAGCTGAGTGCACCTTTTGAAGAGGTACATAAACTACTTTTTTGTTGTTCTGTATGGCAAGTTAAAAATTGGGCTTACTTTCACATCCTTGATATACTCTGTGCAAACTTTTATTGATACAAATCAAGCAATTTAGTCTGGCTGTATTGTCTTTGCCGTTGTTAACTAAATGTCATAATTGTTGATATGTCTTACTATTAAAAAAATAGATCAATTTTGCGTTTAATATGAGTCTCTTAATTCGGTAATCCGTTATTTTGATTGTCATGAGAGTTGTTCTCCCAACATGAACGGGCGTAACAACGCGCGCAATTATGATCTAGTTGATCATGTCAATGACAACTAGCCAACTATGCATCTTTCTTCTCAAACAGGGCAGTAAACTGCCGCACCGGACCAAGTGTGTGCACTATGCTCGAAGGGAATATGTAGCGCACATAGGAGAAAAGGATAGGTTTCATTGCACCAATGCACCTCGTCCCGCGGCCTCAGAAAGTCCTCGCTCTGCGCGTCATGCACAGGATCCTCCACACCACCTGATGCACGCACGGACATCCAAACAAGTTTCGGACGCTGTTTCGTACGCCACTTCATCGATGCGGATTAATTTCCATGCATGTCACCTCAGTTTCCATCAACAGATCAGCCGCACCACCACGCACGGATAAACTCACCCCGCAATTTCTCCGGAACAGGGTCGTCCCCGTCCACCACACCACCTGATGCCCCACATGCCGGCCGGTCCAGCGGCTGCTAATTTTAGATTACCACCATGGAAATGGACAAAGATGGGCATGACCTCATGGCCTCTGTTCTGGTTCAACGCCCGCGTGAGTACGTGTGGACGTGGAGGCTGCGACGGCTTTTGGAATTAAAAGAGAGGCCAGCGAGACACCAGGCATCCACGTCGATCTCAGGCTAATCTTGTTTAGGGGAGAGGCTTTGCTATGCTCTGGTGCGCTTTGTCATTTCGAAGCAATTTTAGTTCGCGAGCAATGATCGCCGGGCCCACCTTGTGTCACATACAGAAGGTGCTCGGTCTTTTACTCTTTTCGCACGGCTCCAGTAGTCCAGTGGCTTTCGTCCGGTCTTCCAAAGATATCATTGATTATTTCTTAATTTTGATTATTTCTTAATTTTGACGATCCAAACACAAAATAGTACTCCCTCTGTTCATTTTTATAAGACGTTGAAGTCTGAAATGACTTACAAAAGTGAACGGATGAAGAACTACTCTCCTGAAAAAAAAAAGGTACTATTGTAGTTTGGTTGTCTTCTGGAACGCATACAGTCATCATAAACAAGTGCTCAAATGGGAATAAACCCAATATAAGTTTTGACATTAGTTTTTTTTTAAATTATCAAGGTTTAAAAAAACAAATTTTAACACACTATGGGCTTAGGCATCTCAAACGCTATCCCCTAAAACGGACAGTGATACGGATGCCAGTCATCCAACGCTAGTCATAAACGTCTGCGCGTAATACAAACACATTCAGACAAAATTGATCTGAACACGACGAACTGCGCGTAATACAAACACATTCAGACAAAATTGATCTGAACACGACGAAATTCAATTCAGTTCCGACTTAATTTATATAGAAACGGATGATATTTCGTCCGTTCAAGTAAAACCTTCCAAAAAAAAAACTTAAGCTAGCCTGTAGCAGACAGTTACGTCATACAAGTGACCAGCCCGGCCAGCGGCACCTCCGTTGTCGTCTGTATCATCATCGTCACAGTGGTCCCTCCCGCGGGGTGGGCGGCGCAGCAGCCCTGTCCCAATTTTTTTTTTTTTTTTGAAACTAGGCAAAAGACTTGCCATTTTCATTGAATAAGAAGAAGAGCATGGTTTAGTTAAGTACAGGACCGCAACAGCGGTAAGATGGTAAAAGCCTACTCTCGCGGCATGGAATTACACAAGTGTTTGGCTCCCGCCATAGCCCAGATAGACGCTTCCTCTTTAATAGCTCGCACCAGCACCGCCACCGGCTTCGCCTTGGCCCTGAACACGCGCGCATTTCGCTCTTTCCAGAGCTCCCAACTTACAAGGTGTAGAGCGGAGGCCAAGGCTCTCGTTGGGTGCGCATTGTTGGCGAGTACTCCATCCCACCAGAGCCTTACCGTGCCAAAGGTCAACCAATTGGCAGTGTCAACATGGAGTTGCAGCCATGCGAGGACCTCCTTCCATACCCGAACGGAGTAGCGGCACTTGAACAGCAGGTGTGCCGCCGTTTCGCGCACTTGATCGCAAAGCGGGCAGCGATCACAATTTGGCCACCCACGGCGCTGAAGCCTGTCCGCCATCCATATCCGGTTTTGAATGACCAACCATGCGAAGAATTTACACTTTGGGGCGCCCAAGCCTTCCATACAATGCTTTGCAAGTTGGATTGAACTAGCCCAGCAAATTGAGCCAAGTAGGCCGTCTTGGCAGAGTAAGACCCGTCACTGGAAACTTTCCAAAGGATGGTGTCAGGGACCCCAGGCTGAAGGTTGATAGGAAGAAGCATGTTCCACAGAGCATTGAACTGTTCAAGGTGGGCTAGAGTTAGTCCTGCGCTTATGTCGATCCAATTCACCCAATTATCATCCCTGGGAGCCAAAGCAACGGTGCCATGCTTCTTTCTGGAAAGCTCGAAGATTTTTGGAGCTATGTCTTTGGGCCGGATGCCCTGTAACCAAGAAGACTCCCAGAAGGTGGCCTTGGAGCCATCCCCAATGGTGACCCTGGTGAGAGCAGCAAAGATGTCTCGGTCTTCCTTTCTACAAGGAAGCTCAGACCCACACCAAGCCCTTGGTGGGTCGTCCCACTCTAGCCAAAGCCATCTAAGCCGAAGAGCGGTGGCGAACTTTTTCAGATTAAGGATACCCAGGCCCCCAAATTGCTTAGGTCTGCAGACGTGATCCCAGTTGATTTTGCATTTTCCACCAGACACAGTGTCAGATCCAGCCCAGAGGTAGGCTCTCCGCAAGCTGTCCAGCTTCAGAATAACCTCCAACGGGATGTCCAATGGGGTGATATGGTAGATGGCGACCGCCGTGAGGACGACTTTGACCAAGGCCATTCGGCCCGCAATAGCCACATGTCTCCCTCTCCAAGGTGCAAGCTTCCCGGCTGCTTTGTCTTCAAGGTGCTGCAAGTGCATCCTTTTGAGCCGTCGGATCGCTAGCGGAAGGCCTAGGTATCGGATTGGAAACGCTGATCGGCAGGCCGGGAAAAGCTGCAGGATGTCATGGTTTTTGATTTTTTGTCTTTCATTTTTTTTTCTTGGCATGAAACACGGTTGTGCTTTTGTGCTTCCCCAGAAGTGAAACTCACATTAGTTTACTTGGAAGCACATGTTATTACAGTTTGAAAAGACAAGTTACTACTACTTGGACACATAGATTTACCTAATAATAAAATTTGTCAAAACCTATCAACATGAAAGGATCTTGACGTGAGAAACGCAACGATCAAAACGGGTTCTCGATTTGCACGTTCAAGTAATAAAACGTTTTAAAAAAAACGAATCTACAAAAATAGCAATAGCACAAACAAACCACCCATGCCTCTCGTGTGTGAAACAAAATCTCACCAAAACTACCATGTTGCGATAAATGGCACACTGGTGCACATACAAGGCATATCTTGTCACCAACACATGATGCGGGAGTGACCTTTGGAACGGTACTTATTAACTAGTAATTTCAGAGAGGTTCTGTTGGACGCTCATTATGTCCAATAACTGGGAAACACAGGGCACATCAGGACTGGAGCGGCCCATTGGCACGCAAAGCACATGTTTACTGTAGCAGCACAAAACCAAAAAGGAAATTAAGAAATCAAGAACAATTTTTGGAACATAATTTTTGAAACTGTGAAGAAAATGAATCTTTAGAACATTTAAAAAAATATGAACAAGTATCAAAATTTGTGAACACTTTCTGAAAATTATTAACATTTTTATAATCTTCAGAATATTTTTGTCATTTGAATTTCTCTTTTTGAAATGGGATTTGTTTTGAATATGTGGGAAAAAATAAAAATGGATACAATTTAAAAAAGGTTTCTTGAAAAAAGTAAAAACAGAAAATGGAGAAAAAAGAAAACAAAACCATTAAAGAAACCAACAACAAAATAAAACCCTTTGTCCAAAACCTTCTTGGAAGGTTCCCAAAACCGGAACGAGAAACTCTCTCGCTGAATCTTAATGCGTCAGTGTGTAACATATGGCGGATGAGTCTCTTCTATGTGAAAGGTTGTCATTTTGACGCACCGGGCGTCAGTTAGGAAACTCCGTGATTTTCAGGAGCAACTAATTAAGGATAGGATCCGGCTTGCCTGTTCCTTTCACATGCTCCCATCCGTACTCTCACTTCATCCTATGACTGTCTTTTCCTCTTTTTCCTTTCTAATCTAATCATCCTTAAGGATATCCCTTCGGGGGGAAAACCCACCAATGGACACTTCGGGTTGGCTAGGAGCGCACCACTTGATGCGCCCAGCTGCCACTACGTGTGTCGTGTGCTTGGTGCACACCATTCATGCATGTTTTTTTTAATCTCTTTTCAGCATGCATTTTTTTGGTTACTTTTTTTATTTCTTCATATTTTTTTGGTCTATGCTCGGTTTTTCCTACATTTTTCTCCAGAAAAATTATTTATAATTATTACTTTCTTGCGCGAAGCATAATTTGTGCTTTTGAAAAAGAGAGGAAAAGGCACATATGTGCTTCTGCGAGAAGTATAGTTGTGCTTAGCGAAAAGGGAGAAGCACAATTGAGCTTCTGTGATAAACATAATTGTGTTTCTGAAAAGGAAAATTGCAGTTGTGCTTGCTGAAAAAATATATAAAAAAACACATCCTGTGCATCTCGAAAAGGGGAAAACACAGTTTGTGCTTCTGCAAAAAGCTTGATTGTGCTTCTTGAAAAGGGAATAACACTGCTGTGCTTCCCAAAGGTTTTGGTGATTAAAGCACAACCGTGCTTCCAGGTTTCAGCCTTTTTTCCCCGGTTATGGTTTCTATTTTTATTTTCTTATTCCCAGTTCTTCTGACAAAAAAATAAATTCTGAACTCATTAACATGAGATATAATTTCAAAGATCATGATGCGAGAAATACATATGGCCCATACTACTATCTTCCTTTTTATTTTAAAGGTTGACACACATACAACGGCCAACTAGATATTGCTATCACTGGAGCCGACAAGCGTTAGTAACTGATTGCAAGCCCGGTTCCTTAAGAAATAACTAGAGTGGCATATCTGAATATATCTTTTCAAAATTGTGAATAATTTTGGAAACACGGAAAATCTAAAAAAAACTGAACAACTTTCGAAATTCCAATTGAAAAAAAACACGAACAATTTTTGACATTGTGAACAAAATTTGCAAATGGGTTTTCTTGAAACTCTAAACAGAAATGCTCATATTTTTGGAAATTCCTGATTTTTCTTGAATTTGTGAACAAATATTGCAAAAAGGAAAAACCTTTTGAATCAGGAACATTGTTTGAAAATTTCAAATACTTTTTGAAAAATAAGTATAGCTTGAAAAACAAAAAACAAAAAAAAAAGAAAAAACAGAAAAAAAAACAACAGGGAAAAACCCCGGTTCATGAATCTTCTAGAAGGTTCCAGTGGGAACCTGCCAGAAGGTCAGGTCCCCAACAAGAACCAACACAACATATTAAGGGCCTCTTTGATTCGCAGGATTTAGAAAACGTAGGAATAGGAAAAGTATAGGATTGAAGTGCCATGCCCACATGAATCCTATAGGATTAGTAAGGAGTGTTTAATTTCACGGGAAAATCAAAGGAATTGTAAAAAGAGGTTGGAGTGGATGTTAGATTTCCTATAAAATGTAGTACAAAATATTTCATTGGAAAATTTCTATAGGATTCAATCCTATGAATCAAAGGACAAACGTAGGAAAATTTTCAAAGGATTTCAATCCTCCAAAAATCCTATAGAATTCCTTTGAATCAAAGGAAATGGGCCGGCCAACAGAGTGCTAGCTGCTTCCACCCGTGCGTTTCAGCGACATTCTGTCGCATTACGCGTCATATAGGAAATTTGCCATTTATCCACCCGTAAAAAAAGTCCCATTTATCTCTTTTTTTATTGAAAGTGTCCCCACCCCTCAAAAAATATATTGAAAGGGTCCCCGTAATACCATCTCGTGCATTTCTCCCTCTCCCTCTGAAAATTCTCATAGTGACAGAAAATATCTCTAGGCCTTGACACCGTATCCTGCCCGCGAGACAGGCAGCGGCAGTACATCTGAATTGCAGGTGATTTATTCAGAAATGCTGCTCCACGCGTTCCTGATCGCTGATGTCTGCGTGGGACAAAGTAAAGTCTCCATCCATGTCTGGGTGTTCGAGCGTGCACGATGTTACGTCCAAAAAGGCTATGGATGGCCCATGAATGGGACGGCGGAATTGCTCGGATCCAGTCTTCGGTCGATACAGCGGCTGGAACCATGCAATGATGCAAACCTCGCATTCCTTGATGTCCTGCAAGCGGTTCAGGGTGAGTGGGTGGACGCGCGTGTTTGGGTTCCAAGGAAAGGCTTTTTGCGTTGCGTTGCGTTGCACCCCAGATCACAACCTCTCTCCTACCGTGCACTCCCCTCACCCCGCAACTTGTTACTGCTAACCGCTACTGAACTTCTCGTCGGTGAAATTGAATCGAAGAAATTCTTTACTTGGCCGATGGAAACCAACCGCTCATACCTTGTCGCCACAAATAGGCTCTCCCTTGGCAGATACTAGAGCCAATTCTTTTTTAGGTGTTCACACACGAACACGTCATCGTGTACCTCTGACGTCGAGGGTGATGCACTGCAACTCACGTCGAAGGAGACCCGTCCGGAAGCGCGGTACGCAAGCAATCCGGCGGGCGCTTTTGAAGACCCGAAACCCACGCGTCCGGGAGGGACCCCGTCAGGACGCACGGCGGCTATGGGCTGCGCTAGGTCGACCTGTTCGTCCTTACGGCCTCGAGGTTCGCCGCCCTGCAACAAGAAGAACAGACGAAGAACGAGGAAGAAGAAGAACTAGGGTTAAGAAGAAAAGATAAAAAAATAAAAAGTGGTAAATGAATTGATCGACTATGTGTTGTTCAATCGGCCGTCACCCCTTAGGTATATAAGAGGCGGCTGGACTTCCCGTGCAAGGAAAAGGCTTGGATTCACGTCCAAAACCCTAGCCAAATTCGGATTGGTTTTATCCGAACTTTCCAAAACTATTCGGTTTAAACTGACTACACCTTGCGGGTAATTTTTGAGGTGGTAAACGACCTCGGATGGAAAAGAGCCCAAAAGCAATCTTGATTGTTTCGACGAGACGAACAACTTTCATGTTGAACGTTTTTCGATTTGAAACCATCTTCTATGCCAAAACGGTCACGCAAAACACATGTTCGCTCGCGCTACCCATCAGACATAGGTCTGGTGGGGCGCGCCACATCTCGCCTCCTGACAGACCTGCACTTCGATACCTCTAACTTTTGTATAAGAACTCGGATTGGGACGATTTTTATATCAAAATCGACCGTTTCGACGAGACGAAGACAATTCATGTAGAAAGTTTTTCCATATGAGGTCGTCTTGCGGGCGTAATCAGCCGATTAGTGTTCTTGATACAAAATCTCAGTATTTCGAACACAACTTCGCACTTCGAGATGAGATTGGATAGCGATGGCCCAAACTTCAAAGATGTTCATATGGACAATACACAAATATCTTATGTAGATCACTTCTCCATTTGAGGTAATATTAATTAAGTTATTGACCGTGCCAAAATGTGGTGTCAACACATGCCCCACTGTTTTTCGGCAAAACTTGGATGCCGAAAAATAATTTGCACATAGCTTGTTCTAAGGACGATGTCAACACTCCATCGGCCGTTTTGCCTGTTTTTAGGATGATAAGTTTATATCGACCATTGCTTGTTTGAACCTCTTGATGCAAACTTAGGTGAAAACTTCTCAACTTATATAACAATCCGGTGATAACGTTACATAGATCAAAACCATCCTCCGAACCATATTGTTCACCCTTTTGCTAGGATTTTGCAGATAGTAAAGAATGAACTTCCCCCAATCATTAATTCGCCTGCATAAAGTTTTATTAGTGGCCGAAGCTGTGGACTTCGGTTCGGCCTTATCTATGTTGATAAGACGAAGCATCGGCTATTGAGAGAAATGCAATACACCATGATTAACATATTAGCCGGATGCTTACTGTGCCAACTCTTTCGAATTGTCATGTCTAAATATATTAACAATTTTAATGCAACCCAAGGTAAATTTTGCATCTAGACATACCCCAAGATAAACTATAAGTGATTCGTAAAAATATTGGCAACCCTTGGATATTTGTTTCACTATTCATAACGAAACACCGAAAGCCTCGATATGTATAGCACCTATAGCAAGTAAAAGAGTCGATCCGAATAACAATGCATATTCGGTTTTGATTAATCGTGCATAAAAAATATTTTAAGCGGCATGAGGCTTCAAAAAATAGTACCACAAGGAGATATATAAACAACACCAACACTTTGGCCATTGCTACGAATTCAACCATCAAAACATAATCTCCATAGTACTAGAAAGACAAGGCTAATATCAATATTATGCATGTCATAAATCTGATGGTCGATAATAAAACAACAATGATTTGGCCTCTCATAGACTTGAAAGATTCGTAGGCCAAATCATATATAGTAAATCAAAGCATAAACCCACTCAATTTCTATGAATTGGTCTATGCAACATATTTTGAATGGCACCGGTCCTAATGTTTCATCTCCATGCAAGCATAATAGAAGTATCCATATAGATTTCCATGAACATGTACCTTGTCTTGCTCTCCAATCAAGCTAAGGATGATGTTAGAATGCTACACCGGCCATGCTTTGTCATACTCTTAGGACGATAGATAAATATCGACCATTACCATGTAAACATCATTCAAACCACATATAGCCGAAATAAACAAATGAAATGACAAAAAGTATTTCGGCCCTTTGGATCAGCAACAAACTTGTAGCTAATCAAATCTATAGTGACTTGGTAATACCCTTTCATGATGTAAGAAATTATATGGCATCCATGGATTAAAATAAACCCATTGAGGGTTACCAATCATACCTGATGACGAATTCCATGGCATAGGCGTTAATGGCATAGTTGAAGAATATGGATAATGTGTAGACCGAAGATACTGAAACCTTCGGCTTGGTCCTTCATAGTTTTCACTCTTTTCCTTCTTCACCTTTGTCGCACTTTTTGTAATGGAAGCTTGCACATAATTCTTATTTGAAGCACTTCCTTTGGGAACCCATGCCATGTTCCTGTCGGATTTAGGGCTCCGCAAAACCCAAGAAGTTCGAACACAGGGGCGTGAACGAAGATCTCTCCCACTCACGTCTACCTAGCGTCTCGCTCTCGTCTCGGTGGAGGGATTCAAGCAAACAACAGATAGAACACGCAAGAGTTTACCCAGGTTCGGGCCACCGTGTGGTGTAAGACCCTACTTCCTGCTTTGGTGGATTAGCCTCAGGAGGGCTGGAATATGAGCTAGTACAGTGGTTCCTGAGCTCGGGAGGCAAGCTCGGGAGGGTCGGGAGGCAAGTGTTCTTGCTCCTTTGCGTGGTGGCAGAGCTTATGGGTATGCTCTACTTGGCTAGGCTTGGTTCGACTTGTCTCGACTTGTTCCCACCCCCCCTCCATAGTGGGGGTTCTAGCTATTTATATAGGCGGCCAGGGTCCTCTTCCCCCGAAATGTTTAGGCGGGAAGGGATCCCACAACGGCCATTTTTGAGCGGGAACACAAGGACGTTCCTATCCTGACAAAAGCGGTCTTCGCCTGCAAAAGGATCAGGCGATGACACGGTGGTGGGCTCGACGGTGACATCCTCCTTATCGTCCTTGCGGTCTTCGGTCTTGTTGCACCAAAGGGGAAACCTTTGCCCCGCTCCTTGGGAATCCGCGGCTGCGCTGTCCCCTTTGCACCGAAATGGCAACTGCGCCGCTGGCAAACGCTAGCACCCGCTGGCGCGGTGCGTCACTGCTGACATCACTGCCTCCTCCTGAGGCAGGCTTGGCCTTGGATTCTCCGCCCCTCCGGGGCACCTTGCCGAGGCCGCTCCCAAGGGGGTCTTGACGTCATTCTCCTCGCGAGGCTTAGCTCCCTCGCGAGCGTCTTGGGCAGCTGGTTGATCAGCTGGGCCATACCAGGCCGCTTGTAGGAGCGCGTCGCGGCCTGCAGACAGGCAAGTCTGGGTACCCTGGTTCCCAGGACGCCGACAGTAGCCCCCGGGCCCAAGGCACGCGCGGGGTTGGCTTCGGGGCAAAGCCTTAGTCGAGGACGAAGCATCGCGGGCCCCAAAAAGGCTGCGAGCCAGGCTGGCGCGTGACGGTTGGATGGGACGCGGGCGACCCCGCTCCCCACGCCGTCTCGGCAACCGTGTGTCTTGACAAAAGGGGCCGTCTCCGCTGAGGGAGTTATCGCCCCCCTTCCTTCCTGCTCGGATTTCTCCCCCTTACGCCTCCTGCCTTCCTGAATCGCATGCGTCCTTCGGCTCCTTCAGCCATGGCGAAGAGGAACAAGGGTGTTGCGCCGACGTCTGGATCTGCTTCTTCCCTTGAGGCGGCGCTCGAGGAGTCCTCCATCACCAAGGAGGAGGACTACTCAGAGGTCCAACCTTCCTTGTCGAGCGCCCACAACGAGCACGGCCCGACGCGGATCTGGGCCGGATCCACTATGACGCGGACCCTGTCGAAGTCATGCTACCCCTTCTTCCTCCATAGCATCTCTGTGGGGCTCGTGCCACCTTTCTCCGAGTTCTTATACGCCATCTTGGAACATTACCAGGTGCACGCTCTCCACATCCAGCCTCGCTCCATCTTCGTCCTGTCGCTCTTCGCCTTTTACTATGAGGCGCTCGTGGGGGTGAGGCCGACCGTCGCACTCTTCCGCCATTTCTTCTCCATGCGTCGGTACGACAATGGCCCGTGCTCGGGTTGCGTCTCCTTCGTCTTTCAGCACCAGGGCTGTCGGTTTATGACGGCCGGGAAGAAGATAGAGTCCCACCGAAAGAGGTGGGTCTATCTGGATGCCCAACGCGTCCACCCTCTGCTGGCGCTGCCTACTGTCCGTCCGGCGAAGCGCGCCGGCTGGAGCTGCGCGAAGCTCACAGACCCCCTTGCCGGGCCTGTCCTGGCAAGGATTGATGCCAACCTGAGCTCGAGGCTTGACGGGGGCCAGATCGTGAAGGAGTTCTTGAGGCAGCGTCTGGCGCCGCTGCAGGCACATTCGCGCCCCATGTGGGAGCTGATGGGCGATGACGACAGGCTCCGGCTGCACTCAGGGGAGCTGGCCGAGGATGATCTGGACTTCACCTCGGGATGGTTCCGTAGGACCTCCCCGGGGCCCACCTGCCGCTGTACAGCCGCCCCAACAAGGCCGAGCTGTTGAAGGTCGTGTCAGGTTTTGGTGCGCCCATGGGCGCTCCTCCCACGTTCGACGTGTCTTGTGGTGCTGACGACGAGAGTGACGAGGGGGGCTCGGAGGAGACCCTGGACGACGAGGGGGATTCCTCCGAGGCGTTCGCCGGAGCAATGGCGTCAGGCGCAGGTCCGCCAGACGGTCTCAGGCGGCCACTCCACGCTGATCCGGACGCGCTGCGTCCGGGGGCATACATTTGCATACATCATGATAGTTTCATTTTCTTTATGTTGAGTACTTTTGTAAAGTGTGAAAGATCTTCTATACTTCTTGTAATATATAGAGTGTTGCCCCTAAAGTGAGGAAAAGATCCCAAAGAGGACAAAATTAAAAGATCCCAAAGAGGACAAAATCAAAAGATCCCAAAGAGGACAAATGAGAGTTAAATAGAAAGAGCCATTGAGGCCACAAAAAATAAAAAAAAGAGAAAAAAGAGAAAAAGAAATAAAAAGAGAGAAGGGGGCACACTACTATTCCTTTTGAGTGATCCACACTCGTATTCCATCTTATACCTTGTACTCCATAGAGATTATCATTCATGCATATAGCTATGTGGGGACCTTCACACCATAGAACTTGGCTTGTATATTCCAATGATGAGCCTCCTCAAAAGAGCTCTAGGTCTTCTTGAGCAAGCAAGTTGGATGCACCCCCACTAGTTCCATTGGAGAGCTTACCTTAGCTCATATGTGCATCCGTTGCATGGCAATCCCTACTCCTCACATCATATCTATCATTTAGCTTTCTCTCTCCTATGATTGTCCTCATTGATGTGAGCCTTTCACACCTTTTTTGTCTCCCCCCTTCATCATTTTTCTCTCTTTGCCATCCTAAGTGTCAACTTTCTTGCTTACGCTCATCCATTGCATGAGTGCTCAAAATATCAAAAGGGAGTGGATCATTTTGACTTGTACCTGGCTGACGGTCTGGGGATGAGTCAAGATAAGATTCCAAAGAAGACCAAGTGTGAAACTTTAGTAGATTAAGTTCTCAACAATACAAAAACTATGTTTTACTCTCTCGTATATCCCTATCCCCTTTCTTGCACGCAAACACCATTTGGAGACATTCGAGTCACGTACAGCGAGAGCTCTTGCACCTTTATGTTCTTATGTTGCTTGTTACAATGCTAATATAGACTCTTGCTTGTTATGACTTGAATTGAATTACATGCCTTGATTGCTTTACTTAAAAGTTCTTATATGGTTGGTAGCATGTCACCTGATGGCTTCTCGCCCCTCGTTGGTTACCCCAAGTGGAAGGTTTGAGATGCAGTGTAGCGGTAGTTTTCCCTTGGCAAAGATACCAAGGATCGAATTCCCCTGAGACTCCGAGGTTCAACAAGAAGGTGTCAACTGCTAGCGGCGCAACTAGCGATCGACCGGACCTGCACACAAATACAAATAACTTTGCTCCCGACGAGTACAGAGAGGTTGTCAATCCCTCCGGCCTTGTCGTTTAGAAAGGATCAAATGCAAGAGATAATAGTGATAGGTATAACTGCAACTAGTAAGTATGAATTGAAAGTAAATAGCGGATGTGATCAGTGATGCTAATATGGACCGGGGTCCCATGATGTTCACTAGTGATGTCTCTCTCCCAAAAGACGATAAAACAGCTAAGTGAGGTAAACGAATTACAGCTGGGCAATTGATAGGATTATGTGCGCAAACCAATGCTAACTATGCTGCAAAGAAAGCTAGAGGCTCAAAAGCATGGGCGGTACGCCAAGGCAAGTAGACCGAAATCCATCTGCATCTACTACTAATCATCCACCTTGAGATATCTATCCAGAACATCTCGCTGGTATTAAGTTGCGAGTCCCACCCATAGTGTAAACTCAAAGCAACAGACAACTGCATTAAAAGAACTTTGCGTAAAGTAAACAATCCTTGCACCCGCGAGTACAAGCACCGTTGTTTTCCCCCTTGTGGCAACAACACATCCCCTAGACTCATGTTTCTGTCACTCAAGCTAGTCATCGAGGGGCATGAACCCACAATCAAGCATAATGTTCCCTCTTGGAGTTACTACCTACTACTTGGCCAAAGCAATAAACAGCAACGGAGAACATGCAAGAATTACTCAAGAACATAAATATAAAAGAGGTAAATCAAATATATTACTCACACACAATCTGAACATAATCTCATAATCCATCGGATCCCAGCAAACTCATCATAGCAACAGCATAAGGATTACATATGTGCCTCGATCATGTAGGGCAGCTCACGAGGTCTAATCGGTGAAGAACAAAGAGGGGAGGAGAACATCACATAGCTACTAGTCATGGACCCATGGTCCAAGGGAGACTACTCACAACTCATCCAGGAGGCGTCCATGGTGGTGGAGAGGCTCCCGGTGGTGATCCTCCCCTCCGGCAGGGTGCCGGGAAGAGTTCTCCTGGTGCTCCCGATCTTGGAAGCGCGGCGGCGGCGGAACAGAGATGAGATCGCAAAAAAGGGTTCCGTCCTCGAGGGTTTTGGGACGCGGTGTAAATATATGCCAAAGGGGGGCGTCAAAGGGGGCCTGGGGGGCCCTGGCGCCCTGGCGGCGCGGCCAGGAGGGGGGGCGCGCCCTCTGGCCGCCTGGAACCCTGGTGGCCCCCCTCCGGCCCTACTTTGGCCGCATGGAAGCTTCCGGAACGCTGATTTTTTATATATTTTTCCCGGAATTTTTCTGGCAGTTTACGTAATGAGAAAACCTGAAATACAAAAACAGCAAAAAACAGAAATTGGCACTGGGGTGCACTGAGTTAATAGGTTAGTCCAAATATGATCAAAAGTGTATGGAAGTGCATAAATATCATAGCAATATCACACAAAAGAGGCATGGAGGAAGCAGAAATTATAGATACGTTTTGGACGTATCAACATCCCCAAGCTTAATTCCTGCTCGTCCTCGAGTAGGTAAACGATAACAAGCATAATTTCTATGGTGACATGCTATTAACCATATAAGAACTTTTCATAGTCACATGACAAATGCTTACTGAGATAATGAATCTATAGTAGTTAAGTTGCCTCATGAGAATATCACAAAGAACTGAAAGTTTTACAATATGATACTGAAACACTCAATAGATTTGCAATGAGCATGGTGTGCAAACATGACAAAGTGATATCTCGCTTGCCCCCTTTAGTGAAGCAAAACATAAATGCAGGGGCACCTCCAAAGTTTAAGTGACGACTAGATAAAATGATTTCAGAATAAACGATATCATAATCATGCAAAAGACAATGGTACTTTGGGACAATGCACATTACACTCAGAATGACAATCATGCTCTCAATAGTTGGTGCTTTAAAGAAAGAAGGTGGAGACTCTCGAACTATGGCTTTTGTTGGCAAGGTTGAAAACCCGTGGTCGGAAACAAAAACTAAACATGTACCAGAGCTCTTGGTTTTAAAAACAGAGGTAATAATTATTTTTTAGAATATGCATATTTCGTCAACGAATGCTAGCAGATAACTCAATCACTTCTTGAGCTGGACAAGTTTCGAGGAATGGCTCCCGCATGAGGACGATCACATCCTCTTAATCTCCTTTGTTTATCACTGCCAAAGTTTTCTGATTTCTCATGAACAAAGCATGAAGGAGGGTTTGTTTGTTGTATAATTTTTAATGAGCCGGGCGCACTCTATGCCAGTTCCTTCTCGTATTATGGGTTTGCACATTAGACATGCAATCCCGGGGTGAAGCTTGTCCAACTTAAAAAGATCATGAATTAACTACTACTTCCTCATGAGCTAAAACAGAGGCACAAAAGAGAAATGCTTTTTTTGAATAATTTCGAGATGGTACATGAAAGTCTTCGTTAGGAATGGCAGGTAAATACCATGTATAGGAAGGTATGGTGGACTCATATGGCATAACTGGTTTAAAGGATTTTGGATGCACAAGCAGTCAGTTCGCTTAGTACAGGCGAAGGTTAGCAATAGACTGGGAGCGACCAACTAAAAGAGCAATGACGGTCATAATCATGCAGAGCGACAAAGCAACATTGAATCAGGCATGGAAGTTATATCGCTACTCAGAAATTAAAGATCATCAAGGCTTGATAGACTTTCTT
Source organism: Secale cereale (assembly GCA_902687465.1). Taxonomy (NCBI): domain Eukaryota; kingdom Viridiplantae; phylum Streptophyta; class Magnoliopsida; order Poales; family Poaceae; genus Secale; species Secale cereale. The sequence goes on from LR738715.1 coordinate 691,632,360, forward strand.
TACAGTCTTAAATATGCGTGAGCATACGCCAAGTCAATGAAAATAAATTCTTGGAGGAAGATACCACTAAACCATACCACATCATAGGCAAACAAATCATGTTGGTGCTTCAATAACACATTGAGAACCCCCCAGCTATTTGAGACTAACCATAAGAAAACATGAACTACTAAGCACCATTATGCACATAGCGTTTTTATCATAGACATATCAACCAGTGCAACAGAAGCCAACTCTCTTAACAAGATAAGCATGATACTAAAGAGAGTTCCAGCGACCAACTAAACAAAAGCTCTTTAAAAAGTAAAGCATGTAAACTAAGAGCTGAACATGATAGTAGCTATTGAAAGACAAAGAACACACACAGCAAGGATAGACATGAAAATTCTATGTTATGTTCTAGGTTGAAGTGGAGCGTGTTTCTCTCCCACACAAAGAAAGTTGAGTTCCAACTCGTTATGAACAGCAAGCAAAGCTAAAGAAAACTAAAAAGGAAACTAAAAGCAAGACACTCCAAGCATAGCACATTACACATGAAGTGATAAAAATATAGTGGAACGAAAGACGAACTGATAATTGTTGATGGAGAAGGGGATGCACGGGGGCATCCCCAAGCTTAGACGCTTGAGTCTTCTTGAATATTTCTTGGGGGTGCACGGGGGCATCCCTAAGCTTGAGCGTTTGACACTCCTGAATCTTTTTATCATCTTCCCTCGCTCACTTGAAAACTCCCTTCATACATAACTCATCATAATCTGATTAGCGAGGTTAGTACCCATAAGAAAATAATTGTTCCTTGCTGGAAATAAGGATATTCTTGAAGGTCTACTGTTTCTCAAGATTGCCAAAAGGTTTTTGTAAAGAAAAAGCAAGCTCAAGGTTTGCAAAACGAAGGAAAGGCAAAACAGGACAGAATCTGTGAAAAACAGACCAGCAGGTAGTAAATGATTTTTTCGTGGCACTTCTGCAACTCAAATCAAAAAACTCAGAACAGATGCCCGAAAGACAATTGTATAGAGCACGCTGTCGAAAAAATTCAGACCAAAAAGATGATCTGGTGATTTTATACGAATTTTTCTGTCCAAGGACAGAATCTGTTTCCTGGACAGCATGTCACAACTTTTGAACTTTCTTGCAATCAGAGGCTACACTTGGCACAAAGCTGAAAAGTAAAGATACAATGATGATGCTACTGTAGTAACAACATCAAGACACAACAAAAGCAAAATAAAATTTTATTCATTGTGGGTTGCCTCCCAAAAGCGCTTTCTTTTATGCCTTTAAGCTAGGCATAATGCAAAGAGATCAAGTCTTATAAAGAGTAAAAGAATAGCTAGCCCGTATAACGGACTCAAAAGGTAACTTAATCTTATTTCTAGGGAAGTGTTCCATCCCTTTCTTGAAAGGAAATTGGAATTTTATATTCCCCTCTTTCATGTCAATGATGGCACCAACGGTGCGAAGAAAAGGACGTCCCAAAATAATTGGACAAGAAGGTTCACATTCAATGTCCATAATAGTAAAATCAACGGGAACATAATTGTCATTGACAATGATATGAACATCGTCGATCCTCCCCAAGGGTTTCTTTATGGAAGAATCAACAAGACGAACTCCAAAAGAACAAGAATCAAAAGGTTTCAATTTAAGCATATCATATATTCTTTTGGGCATAACGGAGGTACTAGCTCCAACATCACATAAAGCATAGCAAGAGAAGTTATTCAACTTAATTTTAATCATAGGATCCCAACCATCTTCTAGCTTTCTAGGTATGGAGGCCTCTACCCTAAGTTTCTCCTCCCTAGCTTTGATGAGAGCATTAGTGATATGCTCTGTGAAGACAAGGTTAAGTGTGCTAGTGCAGGGATCTCTAGACATCTTGTGAAGGAAATCAATAACTTCGGTAAGGGTGCAATTATCAAAATCAAGGTCACTACCATCAAGTAAAGTGGTAGTGGTGTCCTTTAGGCTAACTTGTTTGGTAGTTTCTATGGTCATAGAATCACCATTAATAGGTCCAACGGGACCAGGAGTGCATTGGGTGCTAAGAGTTTGGATATCCTCAACAACTTGGATAGTAGCAACAGTGTGGTGGGTAGGAAGGTTCTTAATTCTATCTTCTTCCTCCTTTTCTCTAGCCCATCTCTCTTTAAGTTTAGCCAACATCCTAATGTTTTCATTAATTTGCACTTGAATAGCATTCATAGGAGTGGTCTTCCTCTCCTCAAGAGGGGAAGTTCTAATTTTAAGCAACTCTACCTCATGGGCTAAATTGTCTACCTTCGAAGAGAGATTATCTAGTTTGTTTAGTTTTTCTTCTACACTCTTATTAAAGGCTTTTTGGGTAGTGATGAAATCTTTAAGCATACTCTCTAGTTCATAAGTGGAGTTCTTGGTGCTAGGATAAGCATTGTTGTTCCCATAAGAATTAGAGGGGAACGGTCTAGGATTGCTACCAAAATTACTCCTATAAGCATTGTTATTGAAATTGTTTCTAGAGATAAAGTTCACATCTACTTGTTCTTGAGCAATCAAAGAATTTAAAGGAACATCACGAGGATCAATAGAAGATTGCTTGGAAAGTAGAGACATGATCAAGTCAACTTTTTCATTTAGGGAGGAAATCTCCTCGACAGAGTTTACCTTCCTACCTGTTGGAGCGCGTTCGGTGTGCCATTGGGAATAATTGGTCATCATCTCATCGAGAAGCTTCGTGGCAGCACCAAGTGTAGTTGACATAAAGGTTCCTCCCGCGGCCAAATCTAACAAGTTCCGCGAGGTAAAGTTCAAGCCTGCATAAAAAGTTTGGATAACCATCCAAGTAGTCAAACCATGAGTAGGTGAAAGTGCAACTAATCCCCGGGTGGTTTTGGCAATTAATAACAACATATATATCATTGAACTAATTGTTACTTGAGAATCATTTCAGAGAAGTTCAGTGATACGGGTATGGAAATGACTGAAGAAGTGGACCCCTCAAAATGCTAAGGCAAGCATTGGCAAAAGCTCAAGACTCCATTTTTTGGTTTAGTGATCAAAGATCACATTGAGTCCATAGGAAAAGCCAATACTATTAAAAGGGGATGAGGTTGTGTTGATGATCTGGTTGCTCAAGTGCTTAGTGATATGTCTCCTTCAACTATCAGCAACTTTCACTACAATACACACTCATAAGTAATCTCGGACGAACCGATTTTCCAAACTCAGTCCCACCGAGATGAACCACCTCAGCCATATTCCAAACCCTAGAAATATCGGTCAATCCGAATTTGAGTTCGGTCTCACCGAAACACGGGCTGCCAACCTTCTGTAACTGTTTGTCCTCAAATCGGAATAACCGAGTTGATGATTTCGGTCCCACCGAAACTGGCAAGTTCCTATCTTTGATCAAATCGGACAAACCGAGATGGTATTTTCGGTCCCACCGAAAACCCCAACGTTCACTATATTTGAACTTTCGGTCTGACCGAGTTGTCAACTTCGGTCTCACCGAGATTGCTCAATTATGTGTGTAACGGTTGGATTTTGTGTGGAGGCTATATATACCCCTCCACCCCCTCTTCATTCGTGGAGAGAGCCATCAGAAAGAACTACCACTCCTACCTTACACTTTCTGAGAAGAGAACTACCTACCCTTGTGTTGAGATCAAGTTGCTCCACTCCCACCATATGAAACTTGATTTCTAACCTTCCCAAGTTGCTTTCCACTCAATCCTTTCTTCCACCATAGCCAAATCAGTGAGGAGAGTTGAGTGTTGGGGAGATTATCATTTGAAGCACAAGAGCAAGGAGTTCATCATCATCTACAACATCTATTACCTTTTGGAGGGTGGTACCTCCTAGATTGGTTAGGTGTCGCTTGGGAGCCTCCGTCATCGAGATGTGGAGTTGAACCAAGAAGTTTGTAAGGGCAAGGAGATCGCCTACTTCGTGAAGATCTACCCCGAGTAAGGCTAGCCCTCCGTGGGCGTAGGCCATGATGGAATAGACAAGGTTGCTTCTTCGTGGACCCTTCGTGGGTGGAGCCCTCTGTGGACTCGCGCAGCCGTTACCCTCCGTGGGTTGAAGTCTCCATCAACGTGGATGTACGATAGCACCACCTATCGGAACCACGGGAAAAATCACCGCGTCTCCAAATTGCGTTTGCTCTTCTCCACCTCTCTTTACTACATGTGCAATTTACTTTCCGCTGCTTATACTCTAGAATTGCATGTGTAGGGTGATACTTGACTTGATCATAATTGTGAAACTACCAAAAACTGTTCTTTGTCAAAAGGCAGAATTTTTATATTTACAAGTAGTCTAATCACCCCCCTCTAGACATACTTTCGATCCTACAAGTGGTATCAGAGCTTTGGTCTCCATTGTTTTGGTTTCCATTGCATTGGACTCCATAAGCTTGGTTTCACAACCTAGGAGAGTATGGCGTCTAGTGAGGGTAATTATCGTAGAGGTCCTTACTTTGATGGTACAAATTTTGCTAGTTGGAAGCATAAAATGAAAATGCATATTCTTGGTCATAACCCAGCCGCATGGGGCATTATTTGTGTTGGTATGCAAGGTGAATTCTTCGAGGAAGGAAAAGTTCCGGATCGCGAAGCTACACCGGAAGAGTTGCGGATGTTGCAAAACAATGCTCAAGCTTGTGACATTCTCTTCAATGCCTTGTGTCCCGAGGAGTTCAACAAAATCAGCCGTCTTGAGAATGCTAAAGAGATTTGGGATACTTTGGTTGAAATGCACGAAGGTACCGAGTCTATGAAGGAATCAAAGCTAGATATTCTTCAAGGTCAACTTGACAAGTTCAAGATGAAGGATGGTGAAGGAGTCGCTGAAATGTACTCTAGGCTTGCTCTCATCACAAATGAGATTGCCGGCTTAGGAAGCGAAGAAATGACCGACCGATTCATCATTAAGAAGATTCTCAGAGCTTTGGATGGAAAATATGACACCGTGTGCACTTTGATCCAAATGATGCCAAACTACAAGACTCTCAAGCCAACTGAAGTCATTGGAAGAATTGTTGCTCATGAGATGACACTGAAGGATAAGGAAGAGCTTCACAACAAGTCAAGTGGTGCTTACAAAGCTACAAGTGATGCTCCCACAACCTCAAGTGACAAGTTAATTTCCAATGAAGAGATAAGCCTAATGGTTAAGAACTTCAACAAGTTCTACAAGAATAGAGGCAAAGAGAGAAGCTCAAAGTCTAGATCATATGATGAAAAGAGATCCTCTAGTCGTGATCGAAACTGCTACAATTGTGGAAGACCCGGACACTTCTCAAATGAGTGTACGGCTCCCCACAAAAGAAGAGAAGAATCTCCAAGAAGAAGATCAAGAGATGAGTCACCTCGGAAAGAGAGAAGGAGTAGAGATGATCGTTATGAACGAAGACCCTCTCGGAGAAGCAAGGATTCGGAGAGGAAAGACAAGTCATCAAGGAGCTACACAAGAAGAAGACATCAAGCTCATGTAGGTGAATGGGTCTCCGGCTCCGACTCCGACAATCAATCCGATGGAAGCTATCACTCCGACTCCTACTACAGTCAAGATGAAGGTGTTGCCGGACTTGCTCTCGTATCCTCCAACTCCAACTCCTACGACTTATTTGATTCACCAAATGAGGGAATTGGAAGATGCTTCATGGCTAAAGGCCCCAAGGTAACACACCCTGAATTCATTGACTCTGATAGTGATGAGGATGACTTACTTGGTGAAGATGAGCTCTTGCATGATAAATCTAGTGAGCCTAGTAACGATGAAAATGCTAGTAGTCTTTATAGTCGAGAAGAGTCGAATGACAATGCTATGAAGGAGATTGAGCGCCTAACTAAAGAACTAAAAACTCTTAAGTTAGCTCATGAAACAACTCAAGAAGATCATAGAGAGCTCTTAAGATCTCATGAGAAGCTACGCTTCGAGAAGCTCACTCTAGAGCAAGAACATGAGTTTCTAAAAGCGATCAATGACGATCTTCGAAAGAAGAGTTCTTCATATCTTGCCAAACGACTTCTCTTGTCTAATTTCTTGCCACCTATCAAGACTAAGCATGACAAGCATAAGAAAAATTCTTCCTCTAGTAGTAACAATAACCATGTTAAATCTAATGTTGTTACTTCTAGTAGTTCTCTTGATTCCACTAACAATGTTTCAAGCCAAGTTACACTTGAGCAAGAAAATAGCTTATTGAAGGAAATCATAGAGAAAGGTGTCTACAAGAGTCTTGCCGGAAGCAAGAACTTTGAGGAAATTGTTCGCAAACAAGGAAGGCACCGGAAGAATCAAGGGATTGGTTTTGAGCGAAAGTTCAACGCCGAAGGTGTTGAGTGGGAAGAAGGTCAATACCCTACTCCACAGTTTGTTTCTCAAAAGGAGAAGTATGATCCTACTTCTTCCAATGTGGAACAAGCTCAAGATGACCTTCCACCACAAGACCACAAGCTAAAGGCCAAGGACAAGCTTCAAGAGGAGATTCATGCATTCATTGAAGCACCTCAAGCTATGGTCAAATGGGTTCCCAAGGACACGTCAAGTTCTACTTCGTCAAGCTCAACTACAACCCCAAGGATTCCCATCAAGATGATGTGGATCCCAAAGAAGAAGAACTAGAAGGTTCTTGAGGGTGACTCCGCCAACATACTTCACTCATATTCATTTTGGCAACTTGTGCAATCAACTTCCACATCATGCACTAGTTCATGGAGTCACAAACCCTCTTGTTGGTAAGTCAAGGGACAAGGTAATCATTGCTTTCATGGACATCATCTATTGTGAACTTCAATCTATGTCCATGGATATCCTTGTTTGTTCCTTGTGGGACTAACCCATGTAGGTATTGAAAGTGCCCTAATCCAAAGGATAGCTCCTAACTCTTGATGATCTACATCAACATTGAGCATCCACATCTTCAACATCTACATGAAGTCTTCTACGACAACCCAAGGTTAGTTTGACCCTTTAAAAGGGGTTCTCACATCTAGGGGGAGCTTTGCTCTAAAAATTGAGCTAAAGCATCTCCAAATGATGTGAACACATCAATGCTTTATGTAAAAGTGGTAACCCCACTTGTGCTTAAACGATGAGTATGACCTATGATCAAATGTTCTCATTTGGCTCCTAAGTCAATATACTCATATAAAGATGACCTAGTCATCGACAAATTGTGTGCTAGTAGCTAGAGTTTTGGTTGTGCATGTTTGACACATATTTCATTTGCTATCTTATTGTGTGAGCATGTTGAATGCATGATTTTATCCATTCAAGGACATCCATTTGTTGTTTTGATTGTTTGATTTTTCTGGCCAAATGGATGGACAAGAATGCCTAAGCACCTCCCCTAGCTATCTATGCATTCTTGTCTCAAATTCTATTCATGCTTATATCACAACTTTGAACAAGTCATTTTCGGACTCTCCGAGTGAGGAGCACTCGGAGCCACCGATCCGTCTAAGGCTGACTTCCAAAACCTTCTAAGTCAATTTCGGTCAGACCAACTTCTCCCACTCGGTCCAACCGAAACGCTTAGACTGATCTAGGTTTCATCTCGGTGAAACCGAGTTCTAAATCTCGGCGTGACCGATATGCGTAACTGCATAGCAGTTATCCATCTCGGTGTCACCGAGTTTTTCAACTCGGTCCCACCGACAGCAAGGGGATATAAATACTGAGGGCAGCGCGCGATTTTTCCTTCAAACGTTTTCGCCCCCAAGTCCCCTGCTGCCGTCGCCCTGATCTCCGGATCGTCGCCGTCGTCGCCTGTGCGCCCTCGCCGCAGGTCTCCGCCGCCGCCAACGGTTTTCTCCTCCGCGCCGTTGCCGCCGTAGAGGGACTCTACCAAGTTAGGGTGAGTCTCGATCCCTCTCGTGCTCCCCATCTGATTCAATGCACGATTGGTTTGCCCTATATCTGGCCACGATTGAAATCTTCCTTAACATCAGATCGGTTCTAGGTTCGAGTAAAATTCTTAGGTTTAGGTTTCCACGGAATACATCTCGGTGAAACCGATTTTGAAAACTCGGAATGACCGATTTGGCCTCTGGCCATTGCACTGCACCTTTCGGTCTAACCGAGTCGTGCAAATCGGTGTGACCGAAGTAGAGTCTTAGTGAAACCCTAGTGTTTCGGCAGGACCGAAACCCACTTCGGTCTGACCGAAAGTGGTGTGGTAAGCCTCTGTATACACTTCGGATTCACCGAAACTGAAAATCGATTTGACCGAAATGCATTCTGTGAAAACTTAAAACTAAGATTTGAACTCATTTTTTTTGCAAAAACCTCTGCAGTTTGTGATAACTCTTCTACTCTGCCTATACCTTATCTTTTCACAGGTTGTCAGCCATGTCAAATGCCAGTGATAGCCAGAACAGGTCAGAATCACCTTTTGCAGAGATTCCTGAGGCAGATACTAGTCCTGAGGCTAGTAGTCCTATTGATGATGGTGAGAGGAGTACACCTAGTGGCTTGCCTCCTGCAGCCACCAGAACCAGAAAGCAGAGAAATTCTGATGATGAGGACTCTGACTTCATTGCTGAGGAAGTAACCTCCAAGCCCAAGAGAAATGTTGTTGCCAAAGAGCACCAAGGGCAGCAGTTCAAGAAAGGCGCCAGCAAGGTCAAGCAGTCAGCTGTTGCCAAGAAGCTAAACTTGGAAGAGCCAGCCCCAAGTAAAGTGAAGAAAACTTCCAAGAGGAAGAGGGTACTGTATGCCGAACCTCATGCAGATGCAACAGTGGATGAAGAAGAAGAAGAAGCACCCCAGCCTGCTCCTCAGAAGCAGAAACTCATGGGTGATGCAATTAGGGCTCAAGCCACTTCTAAGCCCAAGAAGCCTGCTCAAGCTAAGGCAGCTCCAGCAAAGCCTTCTGCCAAGCCCAAGAGGACAACCAGGAACATCCCAGCCTCTGAGAAGAACAAAGGTGATGTGCCACCGTCTGAGTCTGATGAAGAAGAACATGTGTTGCTGAAGCTCCGTCCAAAACTGCCACTCCACAACGATGCTCATCCTCAAGCCGAGGATATGAAGGCAAGGAAGGACAGAGGTCTCAGGCTATGGAGACAGTCTGATCCATATGCCGTGAGGAGAAGGACTACTGTGGACCCCAGATTCCACACCAGAGAGCAGCAGGACTTCTATGAGACTGTGTTGATGGATAAGAAGCCTATTGTTGCAGATACCAGATACGTTGACTGGAAGTACATTGACAGTGAAGAGCACCGAGACTTCTTTCCCCATGTGCATGAGAGCTTCACTGCATGTGGAGTTGATGAGTTTGTGGGTCAGAAACTGACAGATTGGAACGATGAGATGATTATGCAGTTCTACGCCACAGCCCACTTCTATCCTGATGGCAAGATCACCTGGATGACTGAAGGTCAAAGGTTTTCTTCGTCTGTTGAAGAATGGGCAGAACTTCTGAATGCTCCAGTGCAAAGAGAGGACGACATTGATGTCTATGGGATTCCTAAGAAGAACCATGATTCCATGAAGAACATGTACAAGGAGATCCCCGCAGCAGATTTGGAAGGGTGGAAGCTTGGCTCAGTGTACTATCTCCAGGCAGGTCTACCTACCACAAACACTATTCTGAGGCATACCTTGATGCCCAAGTCTGGAGACCATCGCATGATCCGAGGCTATTCTATCAACATGCTGCACATACTTGATGAGAAGGCACCTTTCAAGGTGATGGACTTAATGGTAGAGACCATTAAGAGGACTGCAGCTGACCAGAAGAGGTCGTGTGGATTTGCCCCGCAGATTCAGATGCTTATCAATGCCAAATTTGGCACGGGCAAATTCTTGTTGGATAGGAAGCACTTACCACTGCAGCCAGAGCATGAAGATAACATTGTTGTGATGGATGAAGAGGATCCAACTTCAGTTGAAGGTCAAGCCAAGATTGAAGCTGCTAAGAAAGCCAAAGCTGATAAAGAGGCAGCAGCAGCAGCAGCTAAACCAAAGAGCTTCGGAGAGCAGATTCTTGAAGCTACCCAGAGGATTGAACAACGTCTGGCCAGCATTGAACAATCTCAGGAGAGCCTAGAGAGGATTGTTGACGACAAGATCCACGCTCTGGATGTGAAGCTGACTGAGATTCAGGTGACCGTCAACAAGCTTGAGGCAGACATGGAGGAAGCTAGGTAGGACAGAGCAGAGCTCATGCAGGATGACCTAGTCCAGGACTCTCATCACCAGACTGCTCAGGTTCCCAGAGGATCCCGATCAGCTGCTATTCCAGTGACTGACTCCAGGGCTACCACTTCAGCACCTCCTACAGCTCCAGCAGTCACTCCAGCCACAGCTCCAGCATCCACTCCTCCAGCGCAGACATCAGCTGAAGTCTTCGCCGATGCCGTCATATCTACTCCGACATCTACCCAGACGGGAGCCGCCAGCAGAGCCCACAGTGACGTTTAGCTCTATGCTTTTTCGAACTTTTTGGTAACTTGTTGCCAAAGGGGGAGAAATTGTATAGATCATAGGGCTTCGAGAGAGAGAGTGCTCTTTCGTTCTTTTGCCGGTTTTCTTTGTGATACATTTGGTTCTTTTGGTTCTTGAAACTTGCAGTGTGCTTGATACTATGTTTGATGCTACCTTAATGAGTGCTTAGTCATACTATGCTTTAATGTGTGCTTAATGCTTATCATATGCTATTCCTTCTTGTATGGCTATTTACTCATGTCTTGGTGATTGGGTGCATGTTATTCATTCTTATCATTTTGTGCGCTCCACCAAGATGTATGTGACATGGAAGAGTGACCCATAATCCTAATCGATTGTGCATTTGCATTCAAACGCAAATTTTAAATAATGCACAAATTTAGGGGGAGCTCTTGTTTATCACATACTTCTCAAAGCGACGATATTATTCATTGATTATATTTTTGTCGAAGCTTTGATCTATATGTTGTCATCAATTACCAAAAAGGGGGAGATTGAAAGTGCAACTAATCCCCGGGTGGTTTTGGCAATTAATAACAACATATATATCATTGAACTAATTGTTACTTGAGAATCATTTCAGAGAAGTTCAGTGATACGGGTACGGAAATGACTGAAGAAGTGGACCCCTCAAAATGCTAAGGCAAGCATTGGCAAAAGCTCAAGACTCCATTTTTTGGTTTAGTGATCAAAGATCACATTGAGTCCATAGGAAAAGCCAATACTATTAAAAGGGGATGAGGTTGTGTTGATGATCTGGTTGCTCAAGTGCTTAGTGATATGTCTCCTTCAACTATCAGCAACTTTCACTACAATACACACTCATAAGTAATCTCGGACAAACCGATTTTCCAAACTCAGTCCCACCGAGATGAACCACCTCAGCCATATTCCAAACCCTAGAAATATCGGTCAATCCGAGTTTGAGTTCGGTCTCACCGAAACACGGGCTGCCAACCTTCTGTAACCGTTTGTCCTCAAATCGGAATAACCGAGTTGATTATTTCGGTCCCACCGAAACTGGCAAGTTCCTATCTTTGATCAAATCGGACAAACCGAGATGGTATTTTCGGTCCCACCGAAAACCCAACGTTCACTATATTTGAACTTTCGGTCTGACCGAGTTGTCAACTTTGGTCTCACCGAGATTGCTCAATTATGTGTGTAATGGTTGGATTTTGTGTGGAGGCTATATATACCCCTCCACCCCCTCTTCATTCGTGGAGAGAGCCATCAGAAAGAACTACCACTCCTACCTTACACTTTCTGAGAAGAGAACTACCTACCCTTGTGTTGATATCAAGTTGCTCCACTCCCACCATATGAAACTTGATTTCTAACCTTCCCAAGTTGCTTTCCACTCAATCCTTTCTTCCACCATAGCCAAATCAGTGAGGAGAGTTGAGTGTTGGGGAGATTATCATTTGAAGCACAAGAGCAAGGAGTTCATCATCATCTACAACATCTATTACCTTTTGGAGGGTGGTGCCTCCTAGATTGGTTAGGTGTCGCTTGGGAGCCTCCGTCATCGAGATGTGGAGTTGAACCAAGAAGTTTGTAAGGGCAAGGAGATCGCCTACTTCGTCAAGATCTACCCCGAGTAAGGCTAGCCCTCCGTGGGCGTAGGCCATGATGGAATAGACAAGGTTGCTTCTTCGTGGACCCTTCGTGGGTGGAGCCCTCCGTGGACTCGCGCAGCCGTTACCCTCCGTGGGTTGAAGTCTCCATCAACGTGGATGTACGATAGCACTACCTATCGAAACCACGGGAAAAATCATTGCGTCTCCAAATTGCGTTTGATCTTCTCCACCTCTCTTTACTACATGTGCAATTTACTTTCCGCTGCTTATACTCTAGAATTGCATGTGTAGGGTGATTCTTGACTTGATCATAATTGTGAAACTGCCAAAAACTGTTCATGATCTAAAGGCAGAATTTTTATATTTACAAGTAGTCTAATCACCCCCCCTCTAGACATACTTTCGATCCTACAGTAGGGCAGTTCTTGACAAGAGATTTCATGCGTACCAAGCTTGGGCAACGTGTTCATTATCCAATTGTTTGAAATTCATTATGTTACTCCTTAGTTGGATAATTTTAGCAGGTGGATAATACTTTCCAATGAAGGCATCCTTGCACTTGTCCCAAGAATCTATGCTATTTCTAGGCAAGGATTGAAACCAAATTTTAGCTCCTCCTCTCAAGGAGAAAGGAAAAAGCTTAAGCTTAACAATATCACTATCTACTTCTCGGTATTTTTGCATATCACAGAGTTCAACAAAATTGTTTAAGTGTAAAGCAGCATCATCTCGAGCACCGGAGAATTGATCTTTCATAACTAAGTTCAGTAAAGCAGGTTTAATTTCATAAGAAGGTGCTGAAGTGGCACGTGTAGTGATAGGTGTGCAGATAAAGTCATCGTTGTTATGACTAGTGAAGTCACACAACTTGGTGTTCTCGGTGGAACCCATAGCAGCAAGCAAGCAAGATAACAATTTTTGTAATTTTTGATAAAAGATACTAAAGCAAAAACTGAAAGGTAAACTAACAAGACTAAAAAGCAAAGGTAAAAGATAGCGTGCAACTCCCCTATCTTGAAGAGTGGAGTCCCCGGCAACGGCGCCAGAAAACTTTGCTTGATGGCTTCTCGCCCCTCGTTGGTTACCCCAAGTGGAAGGTTTGAGATGCAGTGTAGCGATAGTTTTCCCTTGGCAAAGATACCAAGGATCGAATTCCCCTGAGACTCCGAGGTTCAAAAAGAAGGTGTCAACTGCTAGCGGTGCAACTAGCGATCGACCGGACCTGCACACAAATACAAATAACTTTGCTCCCAACGAGTACAAAGAGGTTGTCAATCCCTCCGGCCTTGTCGTTTACAAAGGATCAAACGCAAGAGATAATAGTGATATGTATAACTGCAACTAGTAAGTATGAACTGAAAGTAAATAGCGGATGTGATCAGTGATGGTAATATGGACCGGGGTCCCATGATGTTCACTAGTGATGTCTCTCTCCCAAAAGACGATAAAACACCTAAGTGAGGTAAACGAATCACAGCTGGGCAATTGACAGGATTATGTGCGCAAACCAATGCTAACTATGCTGCAAAGAAAGGTAGAGGCTCAAAAGAATGGGTGGTACGCCAAGGCAAGTAGACCGAAATCCATCTGCATCTACTACTAATCATCCACCTTGAGATATCTATCCAGAACATCTCGCTGGTATTAAGTTGCGAGTCCCACCCATAGTGTAAACTCAAAGCAACAGACAACTGCATTAAAAGAACTTTGCGTAAAGTAAACAATCCTTGCACCCGCGAGTACAAGCACCGTTGTTTTCCCCCTTGTGGCAACAACACATCCCCTAGACTCATGTTTCTGTCACTCAAGCTAGTCATCGAGGGGCATGAACCCACAATCAAGCATAACGTTCCCTCTTGGAGTTACTACCTACTACTTGGCCAAAGCAATAAACAGCAACGGAGAACATGCAAGAATTACTGAAGAACATAAATATAAAAGAGGTAAATCAAATATATTACTCACACACAATCTGAACATAATCTCATAATCCATCGGATCCCAGCAAACTCATCATAGCAACAGCATAAGGATTACATATGTGCCTCGATCATGTAGGGCAGCTCATGAGGTCTAATCGGTGAAGAACAAAGAGGGGAGGAGAACATCACATAACTACTGGTCATGGATCCATGGTCCAAGGGAGACTACTCACAACTCATCCGGGAGGCGTCCATGGTGGTGGAGAGGCTCCCGGTGGTGATCTTCCCCTCCGGCAGGGTGCCGGGAAGAGTTCTCCTGGTGCTCCCGATCTTGGAAGCGCGGCGGCGGCGGAACAGAGATGAGATCGCGAAAAAGGGTTCCGTCCTCGAGGGTTTCGGGACGCGGTGTAGATATATGCCAAAGGGGGGCGTCAGAGGGGGCCTGGGGGGGCCCAGGCGCCCTCGCGGCGCGGCCAGGAGGGGGGCGCGCCCTCTGGCCGCCTGGAGCCCTGGTGGCCCCCCTCCGGCCCTACTTTGGCCGCATGGAAGCTTCCGGAACGCTGATTTTTTATATATTTTTCCCGGAATTTTTCTGGTAGTTTATGTAATGGGAAAACCTGAAATACAAAAACAGCAGAAAACAGAAACTGGCACTGGGGTGCACTGAGTTAATAGGTTAGTCCAAATATGATCAAAAGTGTATGGAAGTGCATAAATATCATAGCAATATCACACAAAAGAGGCATGGAGCAAGCAGAAATTATAGATACGTTTTGGACGTATCATCACCACAGAAATTATGCTTGTTATCATTTACCTACTCGAGGACGAGCAGGAATTAAGCTTGGGGATGTTGATACGTCCAAAACGTATCTATAATTTCTGCTTGCTCCATGCTTCTTTTGTGTGATATTGCTATGATATTTATGCACTTCCATACATTTTTGATCATATTTGGACTAACCTATTAACTCAGTGCACCACAGTGCCAGTTCCTGTTTTCTGCTGATTTTCTATTTTAGATTTCCCCCATATTAAAAGTGCTCCAAAAATTCCGGGAAAAATACAGAAAAATCAGCGTACAGGAAGCTTCGAGAAAAACCAAAGTGGGCCCAGAGGGGAGCCAGGGGCAGCCCAGGCGGCCCCACCCCTGGCCGCCCTAGGGGGCGCCTGGGCCCCCCTCTCCGCTTCTGGTGACCCCCTTTGGCATATATACTCCTCGCGTCCCGAAACCCTCGATTCCAGAACCTTTTTCTCCAGAAGCAATTCCGATCTTCGCTGCCATCGCCACCAAGTTTCGGGGGACCAGAATTCCTGTGCCGGCATGATGCGGGAGTAGTTCCTCCTCAGGGCTGAGGTTTCTACCAGTAGCTATGTGGTCAATTCTCTCTCCCATGATGTGATCTTCGTTGTGATCATAGGCTATATTAATCTAGGGTGATCCCATGATATTTCCCCTTCCTCTATGTATTGGATTGATGTACTCACTTGTCTTTATCTAGTATAATCCCCGAGACCAAGGTGACAGCGGTCTATTGGACATGGATTAGAAGAATATTTTCATGGGTGATTTCCTCTTTTGTGTGTTGATTGAAGATTGAGAGTCTCTTGGTGCTTGTCTTTGACTATCCTTGAGATATGTTGTGGTGATTGTGGTACTCTCTTTGGATGGCCGCGGTGACATTGGGAAATCCATAGATTGAGAACTACGAACTTAGAGGTGTGCTTTTGTAGCCCTACATAATTCTCGTCCTCTCTTGACCACAAAGGAATGACCTCCGAGTGCGTCTCCATTATGGGAAATATCATGTGATTCGATTATGTCAATGTTGTTGGGAGTTGCCACTAGTGAAAGTATGAAGCCTAGGCCTTGTTTCCACCATTGCAATACCATTTGTGCTCACGTTTACCACTTGTTTGCTTGCTGCACTTTTTATTACAGATTTATATTACTTTGCTTTGCCACTCCTATCATCCATATTTTACCATCTCTTCGCCGAACTAGTGCACCTATACAACTCCTAGTTGTATTAGGTGTGTTGGGGACACAAGAGACTTCTTGTATCTTAGTTGCAGGGTTGCTTGAGAGAGACCATCTTCGACCTCTACTTCCCTGAGTTCGATAAACCTTAGGTCATCCACTTGAGGGAAATTGCTGCTGTCCTACAAACCTCTGTGCTTGGAGGCCCAACATAGTCTACAAGAATAGAAGCGTGTGTAGGCATCAAGCTATTTCTGGCGCCGTTGCCGGGGAAGTAAGTGTTTGAAGGTATATCTTTCAATCTTGCAATTAAATCTTTTCGTTTCTTGTTTTTAGTTTCACTAGTTATGTTTATGGAAAACCGCACTCTTAGTTCGCTGCTTGGGGAAGGCCGCTTTACCACACCCGTGGTAGAGAAGTCTCCTCCACCTACTGAATGTATCCCGTTCCAAATACCACTTGGGATAATTGAAATAATTTGGAATGATTGTTATGGTGGGACTGTCAATCCTAGTATTCATTTGTTGAAACTTACAGAACTTTGTGAGTTGTTTAAGATTTCAGGTTTGACAAGAGATGGAGTCATGAGGAAATTATTTGCCTTGTCACTGAAAGGAAAAGCATTGGAATGGTATAGGCTACTAGATGACTCTCACCTGCTGGATTGGGAAGAGATCCAGTCTCTCTTTTACTCCAAGTTTTATCCTCTTCATGAAGCCCATGAGAATAGGAATTATGTTTATAATTTCTATCCTCATGACGGAGAGAGCATAGCTCAAGCTTGGGGGAGACTGAAAACGTTAATGCTAAAATGTCCTAACCATGGGCTCCCCAAAGATATGATTATTACGAATTTCTATGCGAGGCTCTCTCGACAGGATAAAGATTTGCTCGATGCTTCAGCTATGGGTTCTTTCACAAACGAAAAGATTGATGCTAAATGGGAACTCCTTGAAAGAATTCAACGCAACACTGAAGATTGGGAGATCGACAAAGGTAAAGAGTCAGGTATAATTTCTGAGTATGATTGCATTAAGTCCTTTGTAGAAACTACAAGTTTTAATAAGTTTAGTGCTAAGTTTGGGCTTGATTCACAACTCCTTGTTGATTTCCTCAAATCTTTTCACATCTTAATATGCCTAAGGAGGATTGGATCAAGCATCATGAACCTTTTAAAGAGATTTGCAAAGAAAATGAAATTGTTCATGATGATTGCAACATGCATGATCCAATTCCTAAAAATGAAGTTTTATATAAGCATATTAATTTTTGTGGAGTGGATAGACCTTGTGAAAGGCCTATGATTGAAGAAGAGAAGTATTGTAAGCAACATAAGCATGAAAGAACAATCACTTGGGTCAAAGATTTAAATGAAATTGCTAGAGAATTGTGTGACCTTTATCCTTTTACTTGTGAACTTTGCTGTATAGAGGGTCACTTTAATTTTCAATGCATGCACTTTCAAAACATAACTGTTAACCAGTTGTGTGATAACATGATCACCCCTGATCTTTATGATGAGCTTATGTTATTTTTGATGTGTGAAGAGTTATCAGAAAAGACTTCTTGGCTAGATGTTAATGCCATAGGAATAAAAAACACTTTGCAAAGTTGCCATCTCTATTGTGTTGTTAATTGCCATAAAAATGATTACATAAGTAAGATTAGAAAGGAGGGAACTTTACCAAAGTATAAAAATGTCTCTTATATTTCTGCTAATAAAAAGGAGAGTTTCTCCCAAGTTTCCCCTATTGTTTCTAATGATAAACCAGGATATGTGGAGAAGCTTCATCTCCAACCACTCCCTCCTAAGGTGAAGAAGAAGAAAAAGAAGAGGAGGAGGAAGAGGAGCAAGAAGGAAGAAGAATGGGTATCAACCTGGCCTGAGCATATTCCTCCCATCAACTTTTATCCTAACGGTTGTAAGTTTAAAGAAGAAGGTGTAGTTTATTGCCTTAATTATCATCTTGATGATACGTCCGTAGGTACTATTGAAGATGATTTTGATTATGATATGCATGTTACTTATTGTGATTGGGAAAATGATGATAATGCTACTTATGATCTTGAAAATCTTTTTGGTACCAACTCTGAAAGTGATGATATGGAAAGCTCTAAGCTTGGGGATGATAGGATTGCAAATCCTTTACCCACTAGTGATGTGATAATTGATAATTCTTTTGCTAGTAAGAATAAAGACAACATGTTTACAAATATAGTTGCTAGCAATGATAATGCTCTTCTCTACTATGATGATGTTATAACTCCAATCTATAGTGATTATAAAGGTACCTATGACATAAGGAGAAATTATCCTTATGAAACTTGTCATAATCATGGAGGGAATTACTCCCTTGTTGAACACCATCTTCCTAATACACAATTAATCTATAGTGTTCAAGTTGTTTATGATAGTCCTACTCCCACTATTACCAATGAGAAAGATTATGCTTATGTGGAGAGTAAGAGTACCTTTTTGCATGTGGATCATGGTAACAATGCTTTATGTGATGCTTATATTGTTGAGTTTATTCGTGATCCCACTGAAAATTATTATGAGAAGGGAACTTATGCTTATAGATATTTCAATAATATCAAGTTCCCTCTCTTTATGTTGAAGGTTTTGAAGCTGCACTTGTTTTGTCTTCCTATGCTTATTGCTTTGTGCTTCAATGAATTATTCTATTGCAATATTCCTATGCATAGGAAGCATGTTAGGCTTAAATGTGTTTGGTATTTGCTTCTTGATGCTCTCTTTTGTTCTTCAACTCTTATTCCTACGAGAGCATCATTAAAGTCTTAAGCCTATCTTTATGGCTATAAAGAAAGAGCTCTAGGGAGACAACCCTTGTTATCTTTGCTTTCAGTTTGTTCTTTCAGTTTTTAGTGGTCTTGATGTTTGTTACTACAGTAGCATCATCATTGTATCTTTTCTTTTCAGCTTTGTGCCAAGTTTAGCCTCCGATTGCAAGAAAGTTCAAAAGTTGTGACGTGCTGTCCAGAAAACAGATTCTGTCCTTGGACAGAAAAAATCGAATAAAATCACCAGATCATCTTTTTGATCTGAATTTTTTTGACAACGTGCTCTATACAATTTGCTTTCGAGCGTCTGTTCTGAGTTTTTTTATTTGAGTTGCAGAAGTGCCCCGAAAAAATTATTTACTACCTGCTGGTCTATTTTTCACATATTCTGTCCTGTTTTGCCTTTTCTTCGTTTTGCAAACCTTGAGCTTGCTTTTTCTTTGCAAAAACCTTTTGGAAATCTTGAGAAATAGTAGCTCTTCAAGATTATCCTTATTTCCAGTAGGGAAAATTTATTTTATTATGGTTACTAACCTCGCTAATCAGATTATGATGAGTTATGTATGAAGGGAGTTTTCAAGTGTGCGAGGGAAGATGATAAAAGAAGATTCAGGAGGGTCAAACGCTCAAGCTTGGGGATGCCCCCGTGCACCCCCAAGAAATATTCAAGAAGACTCAAGCGTCTAAGCTTGGGGATGCCCCCATGCATCCCCTTCTCCATCAACAATTATCAGTTCGTCTTTCGTTCCACTATATTTTAATCACTTCATGCGTTATGTGCTATGCTTGGAGCGTCTTGCTCTTAGTTTCCTTTTTAGTTTTCTTTAGCTTTGCTTGCTGTTCATAACAAGTTGGATCCTAGCCTTCATTGTTTGGGAGAGAAACACGCTCCACTCCACTGTAGAACACAACATAGGATTTTCATGCTTATCTTTGCTATGTGTGTTCTTTGTCTTTCCATAGCTGTTGTCACGTTTAGCTCTTAGTTTTCATGCTTTTATTTTTAAAGAGCTTTTGTTTAGTTGGTTGCTGAACTCTCTTGAGTTCCCATGTTTATCTTGTTAAGAGAGTTTGCCTGTTGCACTGAGTTGTGTGTCTTAACTTAAAATAGGTAGTTGAGGTTGCTATTTAATTTTTGTAGTAACTTGCAATAGTTTTGAGGTATTGCCATGAGTAATGTCTGAACTTTTGGTGTCAAGAGCTTTAGCCTATTAGTGATAGATGTCGTATTTTGGGCAATCCGTGTTTATTTTCGAAAACCTACAAAATAGTTGAGAACTTTAGCTACTAAATGGATCACTAATCTTTGGAGGGATCGAATATTAGAGTACACTCACGTACCATGAGCCGAGGATGCGCAAGGATAACCAAACCCCCATACACTCCTCCTCGGGGTACTTGTCTCTTTGTGAACCTCCTAATTAGATTGAGAGTTACCCATAATAAGTGCATGAGTTATTCGGACTAATGTGAGTATTCGAAAGTTGACACTTCCACCTAGCCATATTTTTCTAGCCTCTTTGGTACCGTGCATTGCCCTTTCTCACCTCGAGAGTTGGCGCATACTTCGCCGGTGCATCCAAATCCTTGGCACGATACGCTCTGTCATCATAAGCCTCAATATATCCTTCCTCAAAACAGCCACCATGCCTACCTATCAAGGCATTTCCATAGCCTTTCCGAGATACATTGCCATGCAACATCCATCTTCTCATGACTTGATCTTCATGTCATACATGCTTTTTGCTTGATTGATGAGCCGCATGCTAGTTGGGCCTTGCCCTAATCATTGCTACATGACGCGCTAGTATCATTGCATATCCTGCTACACCGGCAGAGGCATACATTTGCATACATCATGATAGTTTCATTTTCTTTATGTTGAGTACTTTTGTAAAGTGTGAAAGATCTTCTATACTTCTTGTAATATATAGAGTGTTGCCCCTACAGTGAGGAAAATATCCCAAAGAGGACAAAATTAAAAGATCCCAAAGAGGACAAAATCAAAAGATCCCAAAGAGGACAAATGAGAGTTAAATAGAAAGAGCCATTGAGGCCACAAAAAATAAAAAAGAGAAAAAAGAGAAAAAGAAATAAAAAGAGAGAAGGGGGCACACTACTATTCCTTTTGAGAGATCCACACTCGTACTCCATCTTATACCTTGTACTCCATAGAGATTATCATTCATGCATATAGCTATGTGGGGACCTTCACACCATAGAACTTGGCTTGTATATTCCAATGATGAGCCTCCTCAAAAGAGCTCTAGGTCTTCTTGAGCAAGCAAGTTGGATGCACCCCCACTAGTTCCATTGGAGAGCTTACCTTAGCTCATATGTGCATCCGTTGCATGGCAATCCCTACTCCTCACATCATATCTATCATTTGGCTTTCTCTCGCCTATGATTGTCCTCATTGATGTGAGCCTTTCACACCTTTTTTGTCTTCCCCCTTCATCATTTTTGTCTCTTTACCATCCTAAGTGTCAACTTTCTTGCTTACGCTCATCCATTGCATGAGTGCTCAAAATATCGAAAGGGAGTGGATCATTTTGACTTGTACCTGGCTGACGGTCTGGGGATGAGTCAAGATAAGATTCCAAAGAAGACCAAGTGTGAAACTTTAGTAGATTAAGTTCTAAACAATACAAAAACTATGTTTTACTCTCTCGTATATCCCTATCCCCTTTCTTGCACGCAAACACCATTTGGAGACATTCGAGTCACGGACAGCGAGAGCTCTTGCACCTTTATGTTCTTATGTTGCTTGTTACAATGCTAATATAGACTCTTGCTTGTTATGACTTGAATTGAATTACATGCCTTGATTGCTTTACTTAAAAGTTCTTATATGGTTGGTAGCATGTCACCACAGAAATTATGCTTGTTATCATTTACCTACTCGAGGACGAGCAGGAATTAAGCTTGGGGATGTTGATACGTCCAAAATGTATCTATAATTTCTGCTTGCTCCATGCTTCTTTTGTGTGATATTGCTATGATATTTATGCACTTCCATACACTTTTGATCATATTTGGACTAACCTATTAACTCGGTGCACCATAGTGCCAGTTCCTGTTTTCTGCTGTTTTTCTATTTCAGATTTCCCCCATATTAAAAGTGCTCCAAAAATTCCGGGAAAAATACAGAAAAAATCAGCGTACAGGAAGCTTCGAGAAAAACCAAAGTGGGGCCAGAGGGGAGCCAGGGGCAGTCGAGGCGGCCAGCCCAGGCGGCCCCACCCCTGGCCGCCCTAGGGCGGCGCCTGGGCCCCCCTCTCCGCTTCTGGTGACCCCCTTTGGCATATATACACCTCGCGTCCCGAAACCCTCGATTCCAGAACCCTTTTCTCCAGAAGCAATTCTGATCTCCGCCGCAATCGCCACCAAGTTTCGGGGGACCAGAATTCCTGTGTCGGCATCCTGCCGGGACGGGGAAGTGCCCCCGGATTCATCTCCATCGATGTTGCTTCCTCCCTCCATGATGCGGGAGTAGTTCCTCCTCGGGGCTGAGGTTTCTACCAGTAGCTATGTGGTCAATTCTCTCTCCCATGATGTGATCTTCGTTGTGATCATAGGCTATATTAATCTAGGGTGATCCCATGATATTTCCCCTTCATCTATGTATTGGATTGATGTACTCACTTGTCTTTATCTAGTATAATCCCCGAGACCAAGGTGACAGCGGTCTATTGGACATGGATTAGAAGAATATTTTCATGGGTGATTTCCTCTTTTGTGTGTTGATTGAAGATTGAGAGTCTCTTGGTGCTTGTCTTTGACTATCCTTGAGATATGTTGTGGTGATTGTGGTACTCTCTTTGGATGGCCGCGGTGACATTGGGAAATCCATAGATTGAGAGGTGTGCTTTTGTAGCCCTACATAATTCTCGTCCTCTCTTGACCACAAAGGAATGACCTCCGAGTGCGTCTCCATTATGGGAAATATCATGTGATTCGATTATGTCAATGTTGTCGGGAGTTGCCACTAGTGAAAGTATGAAGCCTAGGCCTTGTTTCCACCATTGCAATACCATTTGTGCTCACGTTTACCACTTGTTTGCTTGCTGCACTTTTTATTACAGATTTATATTACTTTGCTTTGCCACTCCTATCATCCATATTTTACCATCTCTTCGCCGAACTAGTGCACCTATACAACTCCTAGTTGTATTAGGTGTGTTGGGGACACAAGAGACTTCTTGTATCTTAGTTGCAGGGTTGCTTGAGAGAGACCATCTTCGACCTCTACTTCCCTGAGTTCGATAAACCTTAGGTCATCCACTTGAGGGAAATTGTTGTTGTCCTACAAACCTCTGCGCTTGGAGGCCCAACATAGTCTACAAGAATAGAAGCGTGTGTAGACATCAGGCGACCCAAGCCGCTCGCGACAAGGAGGATGCCCTTGCGGCCTTGGCAGCGGTGAGTCCCAAGGACCTTGACGCCTTCGACCTTGAGGCACGCAAGACGCTGCAGGCAGCCTATAGGGAGGGGTTCAAGGAACCGTTGGCCGCCCCGGAGGGAGGCCCGCCGGGCTCCTTGCTGCGCTTGTGAAGTCCCTGCGCGAGGTTGCGGCCACAATTGGCCAGTTAGCCGACGTCGAGAGCCGCACGCTCCTTACCTTGGTTCTGACGCAGGTGTGCAGCCACCTAAGTCTTCGTGACCCCACCCTTGACCTGGCCTCGCTGTCCGAGCCCGTGACCAAAGTCATGGAGGGCACGGTTGCCGAGGCCCTGGGGGTGAAGGTCATGTCGCCGGTGGAGGCGTTCCTCCAGGCCACTGCTACCGCAGCCGAGGAGGTGGAGACCGGTGATGATGCGCTCGGCAATGCCTGATACGTTCCTGTTCAGGGAGAGAAGTGCGAGTGCCTCGGGGAGGCGTAAGAACTTTGTTTGAATTTGAAAAACTTGGCATTATTGTAATAGCTAGATGATTTCCATGCTTGCTTCCTTTCATGTTTGCTTAGGTGCTTTGCGTCGGTAGGGCCCAACCCTGCGCATACCTCGATCGCCATTGAGCCCTCCGGATGACCAGGGTTACCGTAATTACTAGACTCAAGGGATGAGGGGCTACATGGCTAGTGAGGCCCCTGGGTCGCGATGCCCAGGGGTCCCCCCTTGACGTTCAAGCAACCCTGTTTGCGTTCTGCGTCGGCAGGACCCAACCCCGCGCATACCTCGATCGCCATTGAGCCCTCCGGGTGACCGGGGTTATCGTCATAACTAGACTCAAGGAATGAGGGGCTACGTGGCCAGTTAGGCCCCTGGGTCGCGATGCCCAGGGGTCCCCTTTGACGTACGAACGGCTCTCATGAAGGAGAACGAGCAACATACCTTGCCCACGAGCCTTTGCCTGGGATGGGGGCGCGAGAAGGCCAGGTGTATGGGCACCTAGTAGGGTGGCATCTGCCAGGCATGACCTGAGCATAGCCCCCGTGCCTAGACCCCCTCGCGACACCCATCCAAGGAGAACTTGTGAGCGTCGTGAGCTGTAAAGGTCCCTGAGGTTGGTGCGACCACTGGGGGCCGCCCTCAGTTGTTTATAACTAGCGCGGAGCATAGAGCTACCACACTTGCGCGGAGTGTGGGCATAACCGCGTCTCGGCTGTAGCGGCCAGCATGGAGCTTGGTGCTTCCACTGGTTCGTGGGCATAACCGCTCCTCGGTTGGATCTGCCAGCGCGAAGCTTGGTACTTCCACTAGACCGTGGGAGGGAGCCTCCCACCGGGAGAGACTCCGGGGCGTGTACAGCCCCGTCCTGACACGTGGCTTGCACGGTAGGACAGCCAAGGTGTATATGGGCCCTCCTCAGGACGAGCTGAATGACTCTGAGGAAGTTCTCGTGAGCTTACGCATCACTCACAAGACCCTACCCTGAGGCGGGTTGCACCTGAGTCTTCTTCTGCAAAATGTGAAAAGAGAGGTGCTGTCTCGACCTGCGCCGAGTGCATCTCTAGAGGGTATCGCATGAGAAGGGCGCAGCACCAGCGACCCCAGGAGGTGACGTCACGGGAATGGCTCGCGAGACAGAGCTCAGCCACTGGATTTGTCGACGCTGCAGGGACGGACCCGAGCACAGACGTCGTGCCCAGTCTTCTCATGCAACGATCCAAAAGAAAAACAAACGGCACGCGGTTCCCGCGTGAGCGAGGCACCTGCCACGGGCCCCTACTTACCCATCCACGATTAGCCCATGCGAGAACAAGGCACCAAGGACCACGGGAGGTGACGTCACGGGAATGGCTCGCGAGACAGAGCTCAGCCCTTGGGTTTAGCGATGCTGCAGGGACGGACCCGAGCACAGACGTCGTGCGAGTCCTTAATCATGGGGCGGTCGCGAGTGGGCTCACAAGGGCTCATGACCTTAGTGGTGGTGAGGACGCCAAGCATGTAGATAATGCGAATGGAAAGAAACAACTAGCCTTGATCATGCAAAAAGGGAGACAATTGCGGGGGAACAGCCCCCAGCAGTCCGAGGATGATGCAGCCCGAGGGGTGCCCTCGATTGGATACCTGAAGCGTCACCTGATACTTGTTGAAGAATGGTTGGGGTAGCGGAAGACGCGAGCCATGTGGGTCGCTCCCAAGGATCGTCGGGCTCCTGAGGCCTAGGGCTCTGAAGGCTCTCAGTGGTCGCGGGGGTCTAGTTCTCGCCGTCCGGACCGCCTGCCACTGAGCCTCCCGAGCCCCCAAAGCCTGCTGTGCGAGATGCTGGAACGTGGCAGCTGTGTTGCGGAAGACGAAGAGTGTGCGGACGTAGCTGCAGGGGAGGGCCCTCCTCCGGCCGACCACCATCGGCCAGAAGGGCTCCTGAGAGGCGGCTCGGTTGAGACACGCGATGTCAATGCAGACGCGGAAGCGGTCGCTCGGGCTGCGAGCAGGTGAACTTGGGGTTGTGCGGTTACACCCACCGCGGATGAGCCTTGCGTACTGAAGTTCCTCGGTAACTTGGTTGATGAAGTCCTGAGCACCCAGTGCTGAACGGTTCACGCTGGGCTCACAAAAACACGCATCAAGACACGCTTGCAGGTGGTGCCCGAACACCTCCCACGAGACGTCGGTCAGCCCAGAGACACTCCAGAGGAGAGCCCCCGAGCGCGTCGCGAGAGGGGCGTCGAGCGCGCCCCCTTATGCGAGGGTGGAGGGTGCCTCGTCAGCAGGCGCCAGTCCTGAGGCCAAGCTGTCAGGAGCCCCTGCGTCCCGAGGTCCGTTGACGGGTAGGTTCTTCTTCTTCTTGGGGGCGGCCTGCAGGATGAGGACGGCCCAATCCTCATCGGAGCATTAAACCACCGCGGTCTGGTAGGCGCGCTCCAGGGAATGCACTGCTTCCTTCTCGTCGGAGGCGATCGTGATGACTCCGCCGCTCCCAGGCATCTTGAGGACGTTGTAGCCATGATGGGTTGCCGCCATGAACTTGGCGAGGGCAGATACCCAAGGATGGCGTTGTACGGGAGGTGGATGTTGGCGACGTCGAAGTCGATGAGCTCGGTGTGGTAGTTGTCGCGGCCACCAAAGGTGACGGGGAGGCGGACCTGCCCCATCGGGAGCGTGGAGTCATCCGTGACTCCGTAGAATGGCTTGGTCGGGTAGAGCCGATCGTAGGGAACCTGGAGCGTCTCGAAGATCTGGGCGGAGAGGACGTTGAGTCATGCTCCGCCGTCGATGAGGGTCTTGGTCACGAGGACGTTGCTGATGGTCGGGGTGTAGAGCATCGGGAGGGCACCTGGGGCCGCAGTGCACTTGAGCTGGTCCTTGGGGTCGAAGGCGATGACTTGCTTGGTCCACCTGAGGTTGCGCGTGGTGTCAGGCCTGGGGAGCGCCGCGTTCACCTCATGGGCAAACTGCTTGAAGATGCGATGGGAAGTCGGGGCATGGGCTCCTCCCAAGATGCATGCAACTGCACGCGGCTCCTGGAAGCCCCCTGCTCCGTCTCCCTGGCAGTCGTCGTCGTTCCTTCTTGGCGGTGGTGGCAGCGGAGGCAGGCCTCCATTGCCCTGAGGGCGACCCTCACGAGGCTGGTCACGCCAGGGGGCATCACGAGGATGCTCCTGCCAGTGGTCCTCATGAGGCTGTTCGCGCCACCCCTGGGGCGAGTTCCTGCCGTCCCAAAGTCCTCCTCCTCGGCCTTCCCCACGGCCGTAGCCGCGGTTGTCGCGCTCAGGGCGCTGCCCAACGCGCCCGCCGCGCATCGCCCTGAGCTCCTGGCAGTCGTTAGTGTTGTGGCTGTGGACGTTGTAGAAGACGCAGTATGGTCGATTGTCTCTGGGGAGGTTATCGTAGCCGCAGCCATGCTTCACTTCTGGCTCCGCAGCCAGCACGGCGGGTCCCTTGCGCTTTGATTATGTGGCCTTGGTCTTCTTCTCGTCCGCCTCCACCTCATGCAGCTCCTGGAGGGAGAGGCGTCCTTCCTCCGCCCTGGTGCACTTTGCCGCGAGTTTGAACATCTCGAGGGTTGTGCACAAGTCCTCGTGAATGGCGAGCTCCTCCCTCATCCTGACGTCACGGACGCCGTCGGAGAACGCCGAGATGATGGCCTCGTCCGAGACCCTAGGGATCCGGAGGCGCATGATGTTGAAGCGTTGGATGTACTTTTGTAGGGTCTCTCCCGGCTACTGCCTCACGCGGCGCAGATCAGCAGCTGCCGGTGCTCGGTCGCAGGTGCCTTGGAAGTTGGCAACGAAACGGTCGCGGAGCTCTTCCCAGGAGGAGATGGATCCCACGGGGAGGTTCAGGAGCCAGGAGCGTGCGCCGTCTTTGAGAGCCATGGGGAACCAGTTCGTCATGACCTGCTCGGTGCCATTGGACGCCTCGATGCTCAACTCGTAGAGTTGGAGGAACTCCGTGGGGTCGGTGGTGCCGTCGTAGCGTGGAGGCATGCCCGGCTTGAACTTGTCGGGCCAGACGAGGCGCCGTAGCTCAGGAGCTAGGGCGCGACACCCAGCCACGCTCATGATCGCAGGCGCCCCCTGCGCCTACGGTGCTGGTTCTTGGGGTGCTGGCGCCACCACCTCCTGTGGCGCGCGGTCTTGGCGCTGCGGGCCAGAGGGGCCGCGAGCCCCTGCATGGGGATGCAGAATCACCTGGCAACTCTCCTCGTCGCGTGCATGGGCTCTGCGGGGTTTCTCACGTCGAGGAGCCTCGCGCCGGACCTCCTGGCCGGTGTGGTGGAGTGGAGGCTGAGCCGGGACTCCGTGGCCTTTGTTCCCCGCCGGGGGCGACAGAGGACGTGAGGAGTGCGTTGGTGCAGGTGCTTCTCCAACAGCGTGGATGAGCTCGGTGATGCGGTGGAGCCACTCGTCGTATAGGTCATCTGCCGGGCGGTAGCGCAAGAGCTCCCGCGCCATCAGCAGCGCAGGCTGCTAGTAGACCGGCCCGCGGCGGACCAGCGAGGACGACGCCGCAGCCGGCGAGGGTGAAGGCGTTGCCGTCCGGCCATCTCACCGCACGGACGGTGGCAGCGACGAGTCCTGCTGCTCGTGGACGGCCGGGTCGGTGGCGGCGTTGGCGATCGGCGAGTTGGGGCGGAGCGGTGCACCGTTGCCCGCGGGCGTCGTCTGAGCGACGTTCGCGGCGTGGCAGGCGGCGCGAGCTCGGCGTGTGTCCACCATGGCTGTGGAGCGGAGTCGACGACGAGAACGCAACGAGGTCGTCGGAGAGGCGAGATTTCGACACGCCCCCTCCCTGGAGCGCGCCAAATTTCGGATTTAGGGCTCCGCAAAACCCAAGAAGTTCGAACACAAGGGCGTGAACGAAGATCTCTCCCACTCACGTCTACCTAGCGTCTCGCTCTCGTCTCGGTGGAGGGATTCAAGCAAACAACAGATAGAACACGCAAGAGTTTACCCAGGTTCGGGCCACCGTGTGGTGTAAGACCCTACTTCCTGCTTTGGTGGATTAGCCTCAGGAGGGCTGGAATATGAGCTAGTATAGTAGTTCCTGAGCTCGGGAGGCAAGCTCAGGAGGGTCAGGAGGCAAGTGTTCTTGCTCCTTTGCGTGGTGGTAGAGCTTATGGGTCTGCTCTACTTGGCTAGGCTTGGTTTGACTTGTCTCGACTTGTTCGACCCCCCCCCCCTCCATAGTGGAGGTTCTAGCTACTTATATAGGCGGCCAGGGTCCTCTTCCCCCGAAATGTTTAGGCGGGAAGGGATCCCACAACGGCCATTTTTGAGCGGGAACACAAGGACGTTCCTATCCTGACAAAAGCGGTCTTCGCCTGCAAAAGGATCAGGCGATGACACGGTGGTGGGCTCGACGGTGACATCCTCCTTATCGTCCTTGCGGTCTTCGGTCTTGTTGCACCAAAGGGGAAACCTTTGCCCCGCTCCTTGGGAATCCGCGGCTACGTTGTCCCCTTTGCACCGAAATGGCAACTGCGCCGCTGGCGGACGCTGGCACCCGCTTGTGTGGTGCATCACTGCTGACATCATTGCCTCCTCCTGAGGCAGGCTTGGCCTTGGATTCTCCACCCCTTCGGGGCACCTTGCCGAGGCCGCTCCTGAGGGGGTCTTGACGTCGTTCTCCTCGCGAGGGTCTTGGGCAGATGGTTGATCAGCTGGGCCGTACCAGGCCGCTTGTAGGAGCGCATCGCGGCCCGCGGACAGGCAAGTCTGGGTACCCTGGTTCCCAGGATGTCGACAGTTCCTTTCTTCAAGTTCTTGTGCACTAAGTTTTTGTAATTTCTTCTTTTGCCAATACGATAAGCCGAACGGGCATCTTGGCTGTGATTCTGTTTTGACCAATGACAATTCCCTTTTGGCCTTGTGTACTCTCAACTTCTTTTCTTCAGATATGGCACTTCGACTCTCAATAATCGGTTGCTTTGTCTCATTGCCTTTAGTAGCCAATGTCAACACTTTAATTGGCTCTTTTTCATTTGAGATCAAATCTGAAGTTGCACTCTTACAACCATCTCTTGTAACACGGTAAACTTGCTTGACCACCTATTTCTTCTTCCCTGAGCTCTGGACCGATTCCTTATGATTGAAACAGTCTTTAACATGTGATTGTTCAAATGTTGATCTTCTCGGAGCTGCATAATATTGGTGAGATGGTATAAAATAACATGAAGAATCTGCCCTTGTATCATACCTATCCCATGATGGATATGGATCTATATTAGCATAGGGAGGCATCCACGGCATTGGCATTGACGGACCAAAATAAGGATACGAATATGTTGCATTAAAATTCTCATTTTGCCAATACCGATCCTCATATTTGCGCCTTGGGGGTGATCTTGGATTCTTTGCATGATTTGGCCGATAAGCATTCTTCTCTCACTCTTCTTTTGATATTTTTCCAATAGTTCAGCGAAGGTGATTTTTGATCCCATACACTTTCGCTTACTTCGCCCTTTGTTTTCTTTTGGTTTGCTTTCATCGATCGTTGGATTTGCTTGCTGCCCCCCAGTCCTTGGCGTCTCCATTGTTGCTTTGATGGAATTCTTGCCCTCAAGATTATGTTCATTATGCTCTTCAACAACTTCTTTACTTGAAAGCTTGATCCCATCACCTGCAATTTTTACCTTCTCTTTAAATGGATCGGCTTGAAGCAGCCTATGCAAAAACTTTTTGCCATCGGGACCAATCGGAATAGACTGGTCATCTCTTGGTGTTTCAACAAACTGCAATCGTCCTTTTTCAATGGCCGATTTAATTATTTGACGAAACATGTTGCAATCCTCAAAATTATGCTTGAGCGAATCATGCAACTTACAATGCATTCGTCCTTGGATAGATGGCTCAACATGGTGATCAAGAATTCTTATGTAATTATTTTTCAGCAATAAATCAAATATTTGGTCACACATGCTTGAATTGAAGGTAAACTTCTTGTTTTCTAGCCGATCTTACTGTGTGAACGGCTTTGGAGATAAGCAAACGAATGGTTCAAATTTTGAATCTCCTCATTTGGCTATGCATTGTGTTTTCCACTCTATCTCCGATGTCTTTGGATAAGATATCATAATAGCGTCGGTTTTCTCAAAAGAATTTAACCTTGGCTTTAAATTTTTGAAACGAAAATAGTTAGAGCATACATGTCTCAATTGAGACCAAATGCAAGCCAAGTAATAAATAAACAAAGCTACTCAATTAGATATGAACTTTAGATAAAGCAATAGGGAAAGCCTTGGCTGCAACAATAAGTCACTATCGGTCTTTATAAATGGCGCAATGGGTTGACCGATATGCTCAATAACAACTTTATTGCTAACAAGTAAATTACCCTTCTTCATTAGTCTATCAAAATTACTTATGAGGATTTTTCTAATAGATGCATCAACTATGAAGTTGCGACCTAATCTGAAAATAGGAAAATTACTTAGGCATACCTCTTCAAATATGTTTGGAGAGCATGATGGTGGTGTAACTTGAATAATATCTTGCTCTATCTTTGGATGGCTCCCCAACACCTTATCATCATCTTTTTCTTGATTCCATGCATCATTACTTTGAAGATCCTTGTCAGCCGAACTTTGTTCGGCTACTTGCTCTTGTTCTTGAGGCTTGTCAATTTCTATGGCACGGAACTCATAGGGCAAGAAGTAGGTTCCATTAA
Source organism: Secale cereale (assembly GCA_902687465.1). Classification (NCBI taxonomy): domain Eukaryota; kingdom Viridiplantae; phylum Streptophyta; class Magnoliopsida; order Poales; family Poaceae; genus Secale; species Secale cereale. The sequence continues at coordinate 691,663,648 of LR738715.1, forward strand.
CTTCAGAAAAATCAAGCACGGTTGTTTTCCTATACTTTCCATGCCCTTTCTCAACAATGTTTGCCTCTTCAGATTCGATGAATTCGGAATATATACTACTTGATTCGGCTTCTTCAACCGTAGCACTTTTAGTTTTCGAATCATCATTCTTTTCACCGGTTATATCAATTGGCAAAGCATTTTTCCTTTGAGCCAATTCCCTATCAATTCTATCTTGGCGAAGTACTTGCACCCTGTCGCGCAAAGCTTTAACTCCCCTCTCAATTTCATCCCGCTCTAGATCAGTTTGCCCCCCCCCCCCAATGCTTTTAGGATCTTTCGGCAATGAACTGTTAGTGTTGCCGAAATTGTGCAACCGTGTAGAGGGTGTATAATATGTTGCGACACTAGGTGGAGGTGTATGCACTGGTGTATAACAATATGCTCTCTGGCCAATTCTATCAATGGATGAAGTTTCATCTTCTTGCAAAACTCTAGCCTTTATTGCAGCATAATCATGATACAACCCATTTTTATATTGTTCAAGGCAAAGAGAACTAATCCTCTTATTTTGTGTCAAGCTCTTTTTTAATGCAGCCACAACCACTTCTGGAAGGGATTGCTCCACAATACTTTCAGATTCTTTCGACAATGATTCGTGAGTGTTGCCGAAATTCTTGACTTGCATAGAGCATGCATTATATGCTACAATATTAGATGACAGCATGTGCACTGCTGGAAATTTTTCACTTATTCGGCTATGACCATGAAGGGGTGGAGCCGAATTATGAAAATCTACAGTTGTATACGGTGCCGAAAAATTACTAACATTAGGTGTAGTATATGACGATTGAGAGTAACAGGCCGAATAGCTAGTAGTAGCATGGCCAATTCTTCCATCCACCGGCAAGGTTGGATTCACATATTGCAAATTAGTTGCCTATGAATAAAAGGGTGAAACACTTTCTTGTATGCTATTGGAGGTTCTAACTTGGGGTGTTTCAAATTGGTTAACCGAACTCATCATGTTGCTCATCGGCATATGAATTTGCTGGGTTGCCGATGCATGTGAGTTGGAATACACATGATGCATGTTACTAATATCATAAGAAGTTGAACCATGTAAATTACTTTGAATCGTCCCTTGCACGTAGCTAGATGCATGATTGAAAAAACTAGGGCTGACCGATAGAGTATATTCATTGAACGATCTAGTAACACCATATTCATATTACCTTTGTAGATTGCAAACGCTAGATGACGATCTCTTCATAGCAAGAACGGGCTGGAGACCGTTCAAAGCGCACGTCACCGTGTACCCTCGACGCCAGGGGTGATGCACTGCAGCTCACGTCGAAGGAGACCCGCCGGAAGCGCGGTACGCAAGACAATCCGGCGGGCGCTTTTGTAGACCCGAAACCCCACATGCCAGGGAGGGACCCAGTCAGGGCGCGCGGCGGCTATGGGCTGCCCTAGGTCGACCTGATCGGCCCTAGGGCCTCGAGGTTCGCTGCCCTGCAATGAAGAAGAACGAACAAAGAACGAGAAGAAGAAGATCCAAGGGTAAGGGATAGATGAACACGAAAAAGTAGTAGATGTGTTTGTTCGATTGTGTGTTGTTCAATCGGCCGTCACCCCTTAGGTATATAAGAGGCGGCTGGACTTCCCGTGCAAGGAAAAGGCTTGGATTCAATTGCTAGAACCCTCGATAAAAGAAAGAGCACGTCCAAAACCCTAGCCAAATTCGGATTGGTTTTGTCCGAACTTTCTAAAACTGTTCGGTTTAAACTGACTGCACATTACGGGTAATTTTTTAGGTGGTAAACGACCTTGAATGGAAAATAGCCCAAAAGCAATTTTGACCGTTTCGACGAGACAAACAACTTTCATGTTGAACGTTGTTCGATTTGAATCCATCTTCTAGGTCAAAACGGTCATGCAAAACACCTGTTCGCTCGCGCTACCCATCAGACATAGGTCTGGTGGGGCGCGCCACATCTCGCCTCATGACAGGGCTGCACTCCGATACCTCTAACTTTTGTATACGAACTCGGATTGGGACGATTTTTATATCAAAATCTATCGTTTCGACAAGACGAAGACAGTTCATGTAGAAAGTTTTTCCATATGAGGCTGTCTTGGGGCGTAATCAGCCGATTAGTGTTCTGAATACAAAATCTCAGTATTTCGAACACAACTTCGGACTTCGAGATGAGATTGGATGGCGATGGCCCAAACTTCAAAGATGTTCATATGGACAATACGAAAATATCTTATGTAGATCACTTCTCCATTTGAGGTCATATTAATTAAGTTATTGACCGTGCCAAAATATGGTGTCAACATAGGGCTCACGGCATCTCCACCGCCGACTCTCAAACCGTCCGAACCGAGTAGTCCGGACGTGTTTTGCAATTCAATGCGGGTTTGCATCGGTTCATTCAACGGTCCAGACAAACTTTTTCTCGTAAACTGAAGACAAACTAGGAGAGCTTTGGGGGCGTTCAAACCAATGTCACACCCGCGTCTGACTAACCTGCCCCATCCAAAAACTTCTTCCGCGCCCTTGTGTGTTTCCTACCCGAAAAGGTCAGCACCGCTCCAGAGCACTAGTGTCACATTCATGCCGGCTCCACAAACTCTCAGAGGGCTTTTGCATTGAAATGGCGCGGCGGCCGAGAGTGCGGCCCTCACCGCTTTGCGGTGTATGCGGTTGCCCCACGTTCAAACGACAACCCGTCCGTCAGCCTGCCTACATTAAAAATACATGCAGTTTGCGAGGAACCGTGAGCCGGCGCCACCCATCCGTCTGCCTACCGACCACCATGAATCATGTCGTTTGTTGCCCTGCTATCCCACCGCTATATAAACAGCAGGCTCGACCATAGCCACATACATCATCCTCCGCTCCCTTCCTCCTCTCTGCACCACGTCCGCCATGGCTTCCTAAAGCTCCAAAGCCATATGGGACAACCTTTTGTCAAAGTAGAAAAGGGAGATCGCCGCCATTGCAGTCCGCAGGCAGATGGAGGTCGGCGATGCGGACGTGCCAATGGATGACGTGGCCGAGGACAAGTCGGCGCCACCCTTCTCACCAGTTCATGATGGCATCATCATAGGATAGGCCCGTGCCCACTACATGGACATGGTGTTGGCGCTACTAGGAAAAACCTTATACACAAAAGCTATCAGTAGCGCGGGTCAAAATGAGGCGCTACTCCTATCTAACAGTAGCGCGGTATGAAAAAATTTGCTACTAGTATATTAATAGCAGTAGCCCGTCCCTGATAAAAAGCGCTACTACTATAACTGCCACACCGTTGCCAACAGGATAGGTATAGTAGTAGCGCCGGTATACAGACCGCGCTACTGCTAAGAAAATAGTAATAGCGTGTTTCAAGGCGACAGCGCTGCAACTAAGAAAAGAAAAGAAAAAGAAAAAGAAAAGAAAATTAAATAAGAATAAAAACTAAAAGCAATAGCAGCAACTCTTGTTCTTGAAAGCGCTACAACTACATTAGCTATAGCGCTTTTTCCCTACACGGGCTTTCCTGAAAACAACGCTATAGCAAAGTAGCTATAGCGCTTTTGCAGAAACCGTGATGCCGCTAAGTTTGACTTGCCTCTGCGCGGGCGTCTTTCCTTCCCCCAATTCCCCATTCTCTTCTCGCCCACTCCTGCCTCCGTCTCCTGCATCCCTCTCCGTCGCTGCCTCCCTTGCCGTCTACATCCTTGAGCGCCGCCGGAGAACTGCCTCCTCCTCAACGTCGCCGTCTTCCTCGCGTCGCCCTCGCCGGAGCCTTGCCTCCTCCTCGACGCCGCCATCTTCCTCGTGTCGCCCTCGCGGAGCCCTGCCTCCTCCTCGACGTCGTCGTCTTCCCCGACCCCGCCTCGCCTCCGACCCGCCTCAGTGTCACCGTCTCCCCCGACCCCATCTCTCTTTCTGCCTTCTATACAGCCCTCTCCCCTCGCCTCTTCTCTGCTCCCTGCTCTCTCCCTGCTCTCTCT
>LR738715.1:691668554-691686081 GCA_902687465.1 Secale cereale
CTCTCTCTCTCTCTCTCTCTCTCTCTGCCATATGAACCCTACCTATTTAGTGCTAGTTAGTATCAATTGTAGATTGGTGGCTATTTTTTAGTGGTAGTTAGTATGAACCCTAGGTTTCAAACTATTGCTATTTTATAGTTAAAGCAATTGTTTCTACTTTTTTTAGTTAAAGCAGTTGTTGCTATTGAAAAGCAGAATTAGTATGAACCCTAGTAGGGCAGTAGGGTTTAACTAGATGTTAATTAGGGCAGTAGGATTTAGTTTAGAGAAAAAACTCACTATAAAAAAATAAATTTCTATTAGTGATGCAAGTCCAGTAGGTTCTTAATTTTTACTGGATTTTTATTATGACAAAAAATTATGACATAATTATTGAGTTCTAGGGTTCATAATTTGAAATTTAGGACAGAAATCGAGTTCTAGGGTTCATAATTTCTATTATGACATAATTTTTATTAGGACAGTAATTTAGGACAGAAATGTGTAAAGGTTATAGGTTTTTAGGGTTCATCCATCTATATTTGGTTTTTGAATTGAGTTTGAGAGAGCATGAGATTTGTGTAGATTTCGTTGAAGTGTCAAATACTAGGAGATGCAAATTTGAAGTGGTCATGTTATATGAAAAGTCCTCAATAGTGTTTGCTCATGTATATCTACTGTTGTAGTTGCTCATGTATATCTAGGTTTCTAGGGTTCATCCATCTAGCGTCTCGACCTGAAGCCTTTCACTGCGTTCGGGGACTATCTCCCTGATTTGGATGGATGGCATGACACGATCGAGTGATTGATGATATATGACAATGTGTCTGTTTAGTCCATACTAATGGAACTTTGAGTTATGCATGACGAAAGTTTGTGATTTAATTGTACAACTAGCGAAGATCACTCTAGTTAGGGCATTGTGGGTACGATGAAGGTGCGCCGCCGTCATCGCCCCTCCCTCGTCGGAGTCGGGCAAACATTGTTGTAGTAGACAATCAGGAAGTCGTCGTGCTAAGGCCACATAGGACCAGTGCACCAGAACAGCAACCGTCGCCGATGAAGAGAAGCGTAGGTCAAAAGGATTCAACCTGCAGACACATAGACGTAGACGAGCGAAGACCGGATCCCAAAGGATCCACCGAAGACAAACGCCGACCGGATCCCACAAGATCCGTCGGAGACGCACCTTCACACGCCCTCCAACGACGCCTGAAGCATCACCGGGACGAGGACTAGTCAGGGGGGATCTTATTTCATCTTGAAGAAGCCGCGCCACCAAACTTCTTGATCATGGCACAAACCCTAACAAAACTCATAAAACACCTAAAACGAAGCCCTCCCGCCGGCAAGGGCCGGCATCCACCGCGCCTCCATGGTCCAAGGACCATAGGAGACGAGGCGGACCGCCGGCGGCGGCGGCGAGAGGCAGGGAAACCAACTTAGAAACAAAAATGAGGACGGACGAGATGTTGCGATAATATATTTTCATTTAGGTTCGAATTGTACTGTACTTTTTTTTTTGAGAGCGTGAAAATGGAACATCATTGACCCTAAAATCGCAGTATTTATTAGAGCTGTGCAATTCCAACGAGATGCATTTCTAGTTTGTACAGCTTATATACGAACTGATTTGGAGGCGATGATTGCAGAATGCCCGTCCATTCGAGATACGGCTTCGCATAATTTCAAGCAAGTCATGAATGGACGATCCATATATAACGTTGCTGAGACGCAACGACACGCCACCACCGTCCGTCGCTCACACGCATGGGTACGCAACTGCACAACCCGGCCATCACGGTCCGGTCCTACACTCCAAGGGAAGATTTCGCGCCCTAGAACCTTGGATCTTCCCTTGCCGATGATAACCAACCGCTCCGTTCCTTCGCGCCACATATAACCGCCGCTCTCCTGCCGTCCGCACGCTACTCGGTTTCACTTTCACCCCCGCAGAGCCAACCTGGACGGACGTCCACAGTAATGGCTGCCCTGCCCACAGACCGAGTCACCGGAACAGCCAGCCGTGGGCCGTCGCGCTCCCCGTGCCCACCACCCCGCCGGTTTGTGTCGCCTAGCCCGGAGCTCATACCGGCCGTCCGTCGCCCCCGACCCTTCTTTCCTACCCGGGCCCGCCCCCGCTACGGCGGCAACCACCGCGGTGGACCCGCTGGCCCCGCCGCGCATTCGCTCGCGCCCAGCCGAGGCCCAACACGTCGGCGTTCATCACGTGGCCCATCGGCCCGGCAGCCGGATTTATATATCCGTGCGCCAGCCGTGCCCGCAGTGTCAGTCGGTGACTGACGCGGCGCACTTGCACGTACACTGCCAGTCCGCCTGAGATATTTTTCTCTCTCTCTGGGGTGAGGGTGAGGGTGCGGGAGAGGAGGAGGGAGTAGACCGCGGGTGGCCGTGATGCTGCTGCGGAGCGCGTCCTCGCCGCTGCTCAACGCGGCGCGCGTGCCGGCGGCCGCGGCGGTGGAGCATGTACTACTGGGCCACGGGCACCTCGCGGTGGCCTCGCCGGCGAGGCATCACGGGCCGCAGCAGGGGGCGCTGTGCCGCGCATTGTCCGAGGCCGATCTGCTGGCGCCGGTGCAGCTCCCGGCCGCCTCCGCCTTCCTCGAGGAGTTGGACGAGGAGGAGGCGCAGCAGGAGGACGAGGACGTGGCCGGGGTGCGCCGGCTGCTGACGAGCACGGGGCTGGACGCGGCGGGGGAGGAGCAGGAGGCCGGCGCCGGCGGAGCCCTGGCGCTCCTCGAGGGCGTCGGGGGAGGCGGCGGGCGCGGGAGGGTGTGCGGCGGCTGGCAGGGCGGCCGCGGAGGGGACGGCGACGGCGACGGCCGTGACCGCGGCGCCACCGACGCGCACTACCGGCGGATGATCAGGGCCAACCCGGGCAACTCGCTGCCGCTGGGGAACTACGCCCGGTTCCTCAAGGAGGTGCAGGGGGACGCGGCGAGGGCGCAGGAGTACTGCGAGCGCGCCATCGTCGCCAACCCCGGCGACGGCGACGCCCTGGCGATGTACGCGGGCCTCGTCTGGGAGACCAGCCGCGACGCCGAGCGCGCCGACGCTTACTACAGCCGCGCCGTCCAGGCCGCGCCCGACGACTGGTCAGTCAGCCAGCCAGCTGCGCGCCACTTCGCTGCTTGCTTGCTTGGCATGCGTGACAGTTTATTGCTTTGCTTCTCTTGCAGCTATGTCCTGGGGTCCTACGCCGGGTTCCTGTGGGACGCCGAGGAGGAAGACGATCTCAACGACGGACAGCCTCCGGCGGGGTCGCCGCCGTTCTACGGGGCAGCGCAGCCATCCTCCATCAGAGCGGCATCTTAGACGAAGAACCAATCTCACTACCGGTAAACAAGCTGCATCTGGAACTCTGCAAGGAAGAGCGACATGCCACGATCACGGCGGCCTCTGAGGGAAGCCGCCACCGCCGTGCCGGCTGGGTCGCGGCAGCTGGTGAACTGAATAAACCAAGTCCGGCTAAATATGTATAGTGTGCAAGATGAATCTGGAAAGAGCAGTACGCCTCTAAGGTTGGTAGGATCTGCAGCACGGCAGGATAATATCTAGCCTAATAATGTTTTGCTGTGCTTGTACATGTAGAATGTTCCTGATAACATGGTGTATGTAGCGTATGTACTACCACTTGTGAATTACAGCAAATGCCAGAACCGATTGTCCTCCCAGCAGTTCAGCAGAAGCAGACCCATCTTCCATTTAGGAACAGAATACAAAATTACACTGAATGCACCAAGTTCATCGCAGATTGGCGCGGATTTTGCAGTAAAGAAGATAAGAGGGAAAACGCATGCGGGAAAAGAAGTCTTGCGACCTGGAAATACAAGGTAGTCATATGCAAATGTTACTAACTACAAATAACACCACTCCCTTGTACTGTTTGAAAGACAACACAAACTGAGAAGATAAACAGTACATTGGCTGCTTGCCATGCTTCAAACTCTTGAGTGATTCACTAATTCAAGCACATGATACCAGCCACAAGTTCACTACCCAAATAACAAAAATGCAGACATGGGAGGCTGAGGCATGACTCTCAGCTTTCCGAAAGACTGGACTCAGACTGTTTTCTATGCGTTGAGCACATGATCGTCTGGAGTAACTTGAGCACGGATTGGCGTCCGGATGGGATCTGCAGTTGCAGTTGACTTGCTGATTTCTAGCTGTTCTGCAGAAGATATAGAAGTTGCAATGTCAACAGAACCTGTCTGCTCTGACGGCAATTTGGGGAGAGATTTCCGATGGGACTTCTTCGGAGCAGGTGCTGTCTTGGCGCTGTTTTGGGAGGCCCTTTGGTCGAGGCTCAGACGAACTGGACGGCTTGAAGGATTGGTACTTACTGCTGTGCCTTCTGAGGTTGTGTTCTTTGAGCGACCAAGCTTTGGTGATCGAGGTCTGGTGGTAGGGACCTAAGATGAATAGCAGTTAATAAGTAGCATTCTTCAGAACCTAGGACACACCAATAAGCGTTACATGTTGCAAGTAAAAAGTGCTAGCGCAAATCATGGTAGAAACTTGAACCACCGGTCTACCAGGAAAACTAACAGTACATTTTTTAAATACTGTTAACAGTTAACTGCATAATACTTAGGGATGGTCAACTTGCGAGAACCCATCAAAGAGGTAAATCAAGTAATCAACTGAACTTCAGATTTACTCAAATATATTGGCAAGAGACATGGATCATGTGGTGATGGAGATTTTCATGTTAGTAATTAAGCACCCAAAAGAAACTTGCATAATATCTACTCCCTCCGTTCGGAATTACTTGTCTCGGAAATGGATATATCTAGAACTAAAATACGTCTAGATACATCTATTTCTGCGACAAGTAATTCCGAACGGAGGGAGTACAAGAAATGGAATCTCCTAAACAGCTGATGAAGTAACCATCACCTACAGTGCAACTGCACTAGCTACAGAAAATAGTACTTTCGGCGTGGAAAAATTGGCTGCAAATAGAACGTTCTCCAGAATTCTTGAACGAAGTAGTCATGCATAACCATGTGACAGCTGTATGTGATGTGGGTTGGTCACCCATGTGCTAGGGATAATCCATTTTATCTTTTAGTTGGGAATGGTATCATTTAGAGATAAGATAACCCTTAGCTTCAGCCTTCAGCCAATGAGAGATAAGGTGTTTCCTTGGATATGAAATTTGTTTCGATTCAGTTGTTAGGGCCAGATCATTGGTGCACCTATTTTCATTAAGCGGGAAGAACTGCAGTATATCTCCTGTCCACTTCGTCTAACACTGTCCCTGATTAGCCATGCAACCAGCCATCCTCCTGGCTGTCTTTTGGTGCTTTACCATCATGACATGTATACATGAAGCTACCAGCAAGGCAGCACTACTGGAATCACAATTTAGGTGTAGTAAGCGTAGTTATTCTGATGTAATCCAAGTATTGATAAAAAAAAAACAATTACAGTATTATTTGGTTATATGTGAAGGTATTGTAGCAAGACTCAAGTTTCCACAAGACAGCAAAGAAAAGTTTGCATTCAGGAGTTCCCTGCTTTCACAGTTGTACAGGTTGCAAATATGTTAATAAGCTCTACAAGGCTGGTTGTGATCAATTCAGGTCTTAATTCGCTTGACAGAATGGAAGGAGGAAGCTGTCCCTTAGCAGGGGCCAAGGCGGTTACCTTCTTCAACTCAACCTTGGGAGCTGGTGGTTCCTTATAAAAGCTGGGCATCGGTGCTGCCTTGAAATTCAAACTTTTCCGTAGCTGTCTGAGTTCAGCTTCTTCCATTTCCTGCACGGTGATAAACAAACAAATAAAGCTAACACTATTAGCAATGGACCATACAAAAAATCGTTGATTTATTTTGAGGAAATGACAAATAAGAATATGGACCTTTGATTTTGCCTGCATGTTGTTTTTCTCCAATTCCTGTGCATGGAACTTCTCCTCGAGCTTCGAGTAGAACTACTTGATTGCAGAATGGGTAAGCAAATGCATGAGATTAAAGAAAAATGACAAGTCGTACGAGGTATGTAAGAACAACTTACCTCCCTTCTTTTTTCAGCTCTCTCATTGCATTTGAAGGCAAACCCATATGAAGGGGTGCTGCCAACCTTCTGAGGCTTTACTCGTTCACAATTAGATTCTTCATCGTTTTTGACAACACGTTGGTTAGATGCTTTCTGAGTTTTCCTCTTCTCCCTGTATTTGAATGGAGAATATGATTGTAAAATACTATTTTAATAGTGTAAATACAACAGGTAAGTAGTACAAGGGTTTACGGGGAAAAAAATTAAGTTTTAAAATAATTCTTAGTTGGAAAGGAATTAGTCAGAATTGTGCACATGCTAAAGTTGACAATACAGAAAGGAATTTGAACTGTTTAAGGTTTCACAGATGCAGAATGCATTTAGAGGGTGGTTATATCCAAGTGCATTAGGAGAAAGTATATAGCTAGACTCGTCCAAAGGCTAAAGATGACAATATCCAATTGAGTATGCAGTGAATGCTTCAGGTTTCATAGATGCAAAATGTATTGAGACGACACTTCTCAATATTGCAACAAGAATCACTTCTAAAAAAATTGGTAGCACGGCAGCAAACAAGGAAGTAATCTAACAAACAGAAGGACACTAAGCATGAATGCAATCCTTTTCGCATAATTTGAGAATCAGGCCCTTTATGGTATGCAAAAACCATTTTCCTCACTAACTCACTTGTGCTACCAAAAAACTAGCTGTCCCAGCTGTACCATAAATAGACAGACTTGTTTTCACTCATATTAATCAGTTTACAAGAGGTGCAACCTACCATAATTGGGCACAGAGATTGCGGATGTTAAATCCATAAAATAGATACAACTAAGGAACCAACATATACACACACAAGAACAAATAGACAACATACTTTGAATCCTCGAGCGACAAGCTCTCCTTAGCAACTGGTCGAGAATTGCTCTTTTCCGCCTTCTGAATCAAAACAGACCAATCAATTGTAGTAAGATCAAAATGCATTAGACATACCGTTGCATCCTCATATTGGACAACAAGAGTTTTGCATTTCAGCACTATAAAAATGTGTATGCAATATCCAAGAACTAATAGAGGAATGGAACTAAAAAATGAACTTACTTTCTTAACATCAGCATCACCATTGCTTGAAGAGCTATCAACTAAATCTGGATCAGACACTCGTGCAATGGGTGCCTTAGTGGACGGAGAACTAAGAGTGTTTTTCGTAGCTTGACTTTTATCGCCGCTCCTTGGGCTCTGGCGCTGTGATTTGGTAACCTTAGGGGAACGGCTTTGGCTTCCCTAGAACACATGAAAATGGCATAAAGCACAAAATTATCACCAAACCATCTATATGAGATCTCAGCAAGGACAATGTATCAACATGGCAAGCTCTCACCTTGGGAACCCTGGCCTTTATGTCCTCCGGTTGCGACTTTATGTCCTCCGATGGGGAGGTGGCTTCCCCACCCACCTCTTCAGATGGATTGATCACCTCACTCTCGCCCGAAAGCGCCACATCGGCCAACTCTTCGCTGTCTGGACTGTCTTTGGGCAGAAATTTCTGGCTCGCCCCATTGTCAACGCCCAATGCGCCCATGGCATCGGCAACCTCGGACACTGCATCCATCTCTCCTACCACCTCAAGCAAGACTCGCTCCTGCCCGTCGGTTTATCAGAAACAACAAAGGCGCGGCGGCTTGCACGAGCTATACCTTCTTAGCTCATCATCCTCCAAACTCACCGCGGCAAGAGAACAACCCCCAAAATCTGCGGACAGTATTCTGCTATTAGTTGGGTCAATCCGCACCAAATTACATGTGAGGAAACGGGATTAGGTTCAGCTGAGATCGGTCATGGATTGGAGAACAAAGATCTGGGGAGAAGACAGGAGCCAAAGGAGCAGCAGTCAACGCGTGCTAGGGCTTTGCTTACCAGCAAGAGGAGACGCGTCCGGGCGGATCTTCGCTCCCCGCGAGCCCAGCGGAGGAGAGGACGGAGGGGCGACGAAGGAGACGACCTCCTTCTCCCGGGGCAGTGGGGTACCGGCGGCTGCGGCGGCGGGGCTGGCGACGAGGGGAGACTGAGGAGGGAGGAGGGCAAGCCGGCTGAAAGCAACGAGGAGAAGAGGTGAATCTGGGATGTGACGGCAGAGGGGAGACCTCCCACCAGCTCAGTTTGAGATGGAGACGCGTCAACACTGTGCGTGCAGTGTGCAGCGTCCACCTCCGTGTTCCACGGCTAGCTTTGGCTCGACACTGGGTTTTTTTTTTTTTTTTTGGTTGTTGTTGCAAAGAGAAGAGAAAATGTTGCATTTTTTTAACACATACAATCGGGATGCACACCCTATTTCAAAATAAAAAAACATGTACACCCTAACTTTATGTACACCTTTAAGATATTAAGCCGGCACAACATCCTGAAATCGACGAAGTCACTATTGTAAATATGAGCAATTTACCAAGTGATTTTAATAACAAAAATACTAGATAAAGCATGACTAATATAGCAGTAATAGAGCAGGTCATGCGATCTGACAAAGAGAAGGTAAATAGCATCTTCATATATGAACTGTAACTAAAAATATCTAAAACAGACAGTAGAACTAGTTGCATATATAAAGTAGAACCTAACATATTTAGAGCAAACACTAGAACAAAGAACAGTGGCGGTATTTCTAACAGAAAGAGCAAGAACACATACGGGACAGTGAATAGAACAAGATAAACTAGAGAGATCATGGAGGCATACGAAGCAGCAGCAGGAGCCTCGGTCTTGGGTGTGATGTCCTCGCCGGCCATGTCGTCGAAGAGGTTGTCGACGTCGCGGAAGAAGTCGTCGTTGGGGAAGTAGTCGTCGGCGACCGGATCGTCCGTGATGAATCAGCCAGTAGTCGCGCCGAGCGCTCCCCAAAAACCTTATCACCCTTCTCCCGTACAGGACCCAAAGTGGTGTGGTTCCGGAGGCCTATTGTCCCGACCTGCGGTGCACGCCGCAAGCGGGATGAGGAAGACAATAGCAGCTCAGAGATGGGAACGAGGGTGAGAGGAAGAAGTAGTTCTGGTGCGTCTCTTAGAGGAGGAGCGGCCTCCCTATTATAGGCGCAAGAGAAGGAGGCGAGAAGCCAACGACGGGAGCTGAAGGGAGTGAGGAAGACGAAACGAACATGCAGCAGCCGAAGAGGCGCGCCGTTCGATTCAGTGTCCACTACAAAAAAAAATCAGCTTCCGCGTGACCTTTCGTATACCTATCGTGCGTGGCAAAAATTAGACATGGGCTCGGCTCATTCCCGCAACCCACGGCGCGTCGTGGCGAGCCGAGGCGAGGCGTGGCGTGGCGAGGCGGGCGACGGAGGAGGAGCGCGCGTGGATGTACCTCTTGTTCTCATGCTCGTACAAGTAGAGAAAGAGCCTCCCTTATAAAGAGGTCCAACTCCCTGTAAACTAGCAATGTGGGATTAAACTTTAGTAGTGCCCATTGCCTTGCATGAATGGGCTAAGTGGGCCACTAGGATTTATTAGGAATTTCTGAAATTAATATTGGGCTGGCCCATCAGACAAAATTCCAGCAATCCCCCACTAGATCCCAGAGACACACAAAATTTGCCTTTGGTTTCAAAACACTGTTTTATATACCGGTACTGCAGTGGAGACTGTTAAGTTGAACTTCCACCTAGAACTCTATGTTACACTAGTAAGCAACTTGAACAGTGGACTGGGCCTTAAACTGCAAGTTTTCTGCGAATCTAGCTTCACACAAAGCCTTGACCAATACTTGGCTACCGTGGGTCTTTCCCGCGGGTGGAGCTTATGCGTCATACTCCGTGACCTTTCATGAGTTTATTAGAGAGAACTCCACTATCATAGATTGCGACGTTTGACAATTAGACTCATATATGTGTCTTCTTCAAAAGATGTTCTGCAGGACAACATCCCTGCTTACATGAGCCACTTAGAACATATTAAGATATATATATCAACCTGTCATGCAGATTTAGAAGAGTATTGCATCTTCATGGAGTGGTATTGATAGTAAGGATACTCTCCTCTCAGTTGACCAACAGCTTGTCTTCCACATCTAATTCACGGGATCTCCGATCACATAGACTAGGTTACCACTGTGAACAACTCATATTGTGGGTCTCATACCCATCTCTCTCGATGCATTATCTATCACATTTCATGATAGACCCTTAGTAAAAGGATCTGCCAGATTTTTAAACGTTTGGATATAATCCAATGCAATTACTCCAGAGTTTTTCATTTTCCTGACAGACTTTAACCTTCTCTGAACGTGTCTTGATAACTTCATGTTATCCTTTGAGCTGCTCACTTTTGTGATCACAGTTTGATTGTCGCAGTTCATAAGAATACCCGGTACAGATTTCTCAACTACCGGCAAGTCATTCAAGAGCCGACGAAGCCAATCTGCTTCGACCGTAGCTGTATCTAGTGCTGTGAGCTTTGCTTCCATAGTTGACCTCGTTAAGATGGTCTGCTTGCAAGACTTTCAAGAAACAGCGCCACCTCCATGAGTGAATACATATCCGCTCGTGGCCTTTATCTCGTCAGCATCTGAGATCCAGTTTGAGTCACTATATCCTTCAAGCACATTTGGATGCCCGGTGTAGTGAATTCCATAATTTGCAGTGCCTTTCAAATAATGCAAAACTCTCTCTAGAGTTTTCCAATGCACATCTCCTGGTTTTGAGACAAACCGACTTAGTTTGCTAACAACAAAAGAGATGTCAGGTCTTGTAGCACTGGCTAAGTACATAAGCGAACCAATAATCTGAGAATATTTCAATTGATCTCTAGCAATTCTTCCATTCTTTCGAAGTAGCACACTGGCATCATATAATGTTGGAGAGGGCTTGCAGTCACTATAGCCAAAGCGACTCAAGATCTTTTCCACATAGTGAGATTGAAGCAAAGTAATCCCACCATCATCGTCTCTCAACAACTTGATGTCCAGAATGACATCAGCCACTCCTAAATCCTTCATCTCAAAACAACGAGATAGGAAATCCTTGACCTCCTTAATAACATTCAAATTTGTTCCGAAAATCAGTATGTCATCAACATACAAGCAAAGGATAACTCCCTCGCCCCCACCATGGCGATAGTACACACATTTGTCAGCTTCGTTCACAACAAAGCCTGCAGCTGTTAAAGTTCTTTCAAACTTCTCATGCCACTGTTTGGGTGCTTGCTTGGGTCCATACAAAGACATCAGCAACTTGCACACTTTTCCTTCCTGACCATCTATTACAAACCCATCTAGTTGTTCCATATAAATTTCCTCATCCAACTCTCCATTTAGGAAAAGCAGTCTTAACATCCATTTGGTGAACGAGAAGACCATGTGAGGCGGCTAGTGAAAGTAGAACACGAATAGTGGTTAATCGCGCCACATGTGAGTAAGTATCGAAGAAGTCTTCGCCTTTCTTTTCGGTATAACCCTTAGCCACGAGCCGTGCCTTGTACTTTTTGATAGTACCATCAGGCCTAAGCTTCTTCTTGAATACCCATTTGCATCCTATAGGTTTGCACCCATAGGGACGATCAGTAATCTCCCAAGTTTCATTCGCCAAGATGGAATCCATCTCACTATGAACCGCTTCCTTCCAGTAGTCAGCATCTTCAGATGCATAGGCTTCTGAAATAGAACTGGGAGTGTCATCTATTAGATAGACAATAAAATCATCACCAAAGGACTTTGCAGTCCTTTGTCTCTTGCTCCTAGTAGGAGCTTCATTGTTTTCCTCCACGGGTTTGTTAGAGTGTTCCATCGAAATGGTAGGTTCAGTAATTGTAACTGATTCTTGATTCGATGAACTAGGCATCTCTTGAGTAGATGAGGTAGTCATATCCTTCATGGGAAAGATATCTTCAAAGAAAGTCGCATCATTCGACTCCATGATTGTACCGACATGCACGTCAGATACCTCAGATTTTACAACCAAGAATCTATATCCAATGCTATGAAAAGCATATCCCAGGAAAAGACAATCCACCGTCTTTGGTCCAAGTTTGCGCTTCTTTGAGATTGGCACATTGACTTTCGCCAAACAACCCCAGGTTCGTAGATAAGAGAGTTTTAACCTTTTCTTCTCCCATTCCTCGAATGGAGTTATTTCTTTGTTCTTTGTGTGAACTCGGTTTAGGACATGACATGCAGTCAATATCGCCTCCCCCCACCATGCCTTGGGTAGACCCGATGTATCTAACATGGTGTTAACCAAATCAGTTAGAGTACGGTTCTTTCTTTCGGTCACCCCATTCGACCGAGATGAATAGGGAGGCGTCCTCTCATGGATTATACCATGTTCCGCACAAAAAGCACCAAATTAATTAGAAAAATACTCCCCACCACGGTCGGACCTAAGCCTCTTAATCTTACGTTCAAGTTGGTTTTCCACTTCAGCTTTATAGATCTTGAAAAAATTCGAAGCCTCATCCTTAGATTTCAGAAGATACACATAACAGTATCTAGTGGAGTCATCAGTTAACGTCATGAAATATTTCTTTCCACCTTTTGTCAACACACCATTCATTTCACAAAGATCTGAATGTATGAGCTCTAGTGGTGCAAGATTTCTTGTTTCCGCAGTCGTGTGAGACTTACGAGGTTGTTTAGCTTGCACAAAAACTTGACACTTAGATCCCTTGATGGTGGTGAAACTGGGGATTAAGTTTAATTTGGCTAGTCGCGACATGCAACCAAAGTTAACATGACACAGACGTGAATGCCACACATTGATTCACTATCGTTGCAAACATGATTAACAACTTTATTGCAAACATCTGACAAGGATAAACGAAACAGGCCTCCTGACTCATAGCCTTTACCCACAAACATTCCATACTTTGATATTACAAATTTATTCGACTCAAAGACAAGCTTGTAGACATCTCTACATAACAAAGATCCGCTAACAAGATTCTTATTGACGGAGGGGACATAATGCACGTTCTTCAGCAGCACGATCTTCCCCGAAGTAAACTTCAGATCGACCGTGCCAACACCACGAACAGAAGCACTTGAACCCTTTCCCACCAGCACGATTGAAGTCCCTGCGGTCTGATAAGACGAAAACATGGAAATATCACCGCATACATGCACATTAGCACCCGTGTCAATCAACCAATCGGGAGAATGACATACTGAAAGAATAGTGGGAAATATACCATACCCATCACCCTTCATGTCAGTGTCTCCAATGACAACATTGACGGTCTTGCCGCCTTTCCCAAGATGACGCTTGTCATAGCAATTAGGGCAACTAGGAGCCCAATTATCAGGATCTCCATACACATGACAAACACCTTTCTTCTTGTCATTCTTCTTCTTGAAGTTCGTGAGTTGTACAACCTTGTTCTTCCCATCAAACTTGGCTTTACCATCAAACTTGCCCTTGTTCTTGAACTTGTGGGACTGGAAATTTTTCTTCTGTACCAAGTTGGCACTAGACCCTCCCTCAATACCTCGAGTACATGTGTCCTTTGCTCTCGCCTTTTCTTCCACATCAAGAGTACCATTGAGATCCGGAACGGAAAACTCCTGCCTCTTATGATTCAGTAAGGTAGCAAAGTTCCTCCACGAAGGAGGAATCTTAGTGATGATACCCCTGGCAACAAACTTGTCCGGTAGCATGCAATTGAAACGCTCAAGTTCTCTAGCAAATGACTGTATCTCATGAGCTTGCTCAACCACGGAGCGCTCTTCAGTCATCCTGTAATCATAGAATTGCTCCATGATGTACAGCTCAGTGACGGCATCCGAGACCCCAAACTTGGCCTCGAGTGCGTCCCACATATCTTTTCCATTATCAATTGACGCATAAGCATCAACTATGTTCTCACCAAGAACACTCAAGAGAGCAACCCTAAACAGGGTATCCATTTTCAGAAAAGCTTGTTCCTGTTGAGCATCATAATCTCCTTCAGATTTGCCAAGAGTGGCGTCATAGCAGCTCATGGTTTGAAACCACAGAACGGCTCTCACGCGCCACCTCTTGTAGTGGATACCCTCAAACATAGGAGGTCTCATGGAAGCAGCAAAACCACTTGGGGTAAATTGCCTATAATAAGGTTTTTGGATTGTTGGAAATATGAGCAATTTACCAAGTGATTTTATTAACAGAAATACTAGATCAAGCATGAATAATATAGCAGTAATAGAGCAAGTCATGCGATCTGACAAAGAGAAGGTAAATAGCATCCTCATATATGAACTGTAACTAAATATATCTAGAACAGACAGTAGAACTAGTTGCATATGTGAAGTAGAACCTAACATATTTAGAGCAAACACTAGAACAAAGAACAGTGACGGTATTTCTTACAGAAAGAGCAAGAACACATACGGGACAGAGAATAGAACAAGATAAACTAGAGAGATCATGGAGACATACGAAGCAGCAGCAGGAGCCCCGGTCTTGGGTGCGATGTCCTCGCCGGCCATGTCGTCGAAGAGGTTGTCGACGTCGGGGAAGAAGTCATCATTGGGGAAGTAGTCGTCGACGACCGGATCGTCCGTGATGAATCAGCCAGTAGTCGCGCCGAGCGCTCCCCAAAAACCTTATCACCCTTCTCCCGTACAGGACCCAAAGTGGTGTGGTTTCAGAGGCCTACTGTCCCGACCTGCGGTGCACGCCGCAAGCCCAGATGAGGAAGACAACATCAGCTCAGAGATGGAAACGAGGGCGAGATGAGGAAGTAGTTATGGTGCGTCTCTCAGAGGAGGAGCGACCTCCCTTTTATAGGCGCAAGAGAAGGAGGCGAGAAGCCAGCGACGGGAGCTGAAGGGAGACGAAATGAACATGCAGCAACCGAAGAGGCGCGCCATTCGATTTAGTGTCCACTACAGAAAAACATTTCAGCTTCCGCGTGACCTTTCGTATATCCGTAGTGCGTGGCAAAAATTAGACATCGGCTCGGCTCATTCCCGCTACCCGCGGCGCGTCGTGGCGAGCCGAGGCGAGGCATGGCATGGCGAGGTGGGCGGTGGAGGAGGAGCGCGTGTGGATGTCCCTCTTGTTCTCATGCTCGTACAAGTGGAGAAAGAGCCTCCCTTATAAAGAGGACCAACTCCCTGTAAACTAGCAATGTGGGACTAAACTTTAGTAGTGCCCCTTGCCTTGCACGAATGGGCTAAGTGGGCCTCTAGGATTTATTAGGAATTTCTGAAATTAATATTGGGCTGGCCCATAAGACAAAATTCCAGCAGTCACCACATACGTCTCGTAGTTAAGAGGAACGTCTTCTCCCACTTAACGAACGTCACCACAAAGCCTAAAATAAATTCAGAAAATGCAAGCACCGACGTCAAGTCTAAGACCTGAACCCTGGTGGGCTAGTTTCATCATAAGAAACCTAACCATCTGAGTTATGTCCAATCCGCAGAAAAGGTTGCATCTTTTTCAAAACTCGACCCATAAGGATTTCAATTTCTTAAAACACATAATAGAGTTGCCTTGTTAATTTACGACAGCTTGGGCGAAAATCGTTACAACACGCCCAAAAAGAAGGGCACCCGGCTGATCTGGCACCCACAAGACCTGCTCACACCGCCAAGCAAGGACACCATCGAGGTTGCCTGGAATGTCATCGTCATCACCTCTTCCCGAGCAAGCGACTACGTCTTCGGCGCGGACGACCCATCAAGGCCCCTCCGAACGAACGACACACAAGAACCATGTTGTCCACAACCAAACAATCGGCCGGTCACGACAAGGACCAAATAGCTCCGACCATGATGACGAGCATCGCAGGGGACAAGGAGCATGTCTAGAACCATCGTTTCGCCCCACAATGCAGCAACTCCGACTTCATGCTCAGGAGCAAGCTGACTATCAAGACAAAGAGAAGCCACAGCCCTGCACATCTTGCCACCATCATTGTCACGGATATGTCTCCAGTGTATCTGTAATTGTTGATTGTTGCATACTATTATATTATCATTCTTATATGTTTTATATGCAATTTTATATCATTTTTGGGAACTAACATATTAACCCACTGCACAATGTGAGTTGTTGTTTTCTGCTTGTTTTCGTTTTATAGAAAATATATACCGAACGAAATCAAAACACGACAAAACTTTTTGATGATTTTTTCTGGACTAGAAGAGACCCTACAAGCTTCGGGGAAGGACCAGAATACTTACGAGGAGACGACAAGACAACATGGCGCGCCCTGAGGTCTTGTGGGCCCCTCGTGGCCCCTTTTGGCCTAATTCCAACGCTATAAATTCTTAAGTATTCCAAAAAAAAAACCTGAAGCACCACTGATATAGTTCTTCTACCGCCGCAAGTATCTGTTCTTCTATGATCTCATCTGGCAGCCTTTTCTGGCACTCTGCTGGAGGGGGGATCGACCACGGAGGGCATCTACATCAACCATGTTGTCCTTCCGATGATGTGTGAGTAGTTCCCCACAAGATCTATGGGGCCATAGTTGTAGCTAGATCTCTCTCTCTCTCTCTGTGTGTGTGTGTGTGTGTGTGATCTTCAATACAATGTTCTCCCCAGAGTTCTATCCGATGTATTTCTTTTATGCGGTGTGTTTGTTGGGATCCGATGAATTGTGGGTTTATCATAAGATTATTCATTAAAAGTAATTGAGTTATATTCTGAACTTTATTATGTGTGATTGTTATAGCTATGTAATGCTTTCCGATCTATGAGTTTTCTTTAGCCAAATTGATGATTTGATCTTTAGTGGAAGTGGTGCAGAGCAGTAGGTTCAATCTTGCAGTGCTCTCACTGTGTGACAGGAGTAGTGAGGCACGTATTTGTATTGTTGCTTGCTACTAAGGGTAAAACAACGGGGTTTAATCATATTGATTTGTTTTATTTTGTCTACATTATGTCATCATGCTTAACGCGGTATTCTCTTCTTTACGGACTTAATACAATACATGCATACTGGATAGCGGTAGATTGGTGGAGTAGTAGTAGTGGATGCAGGCAGGACACTAGTGTAGGATGCTGCTAACGCGACACTACGATCAGAGACCCTTTGTCGAAACTGTGTGCGATGCATTAATCGCAAACAATGGTGTAAAAAAACATCAATTAAGATGCAAAATGTTTGCGATGACGGATGCATCAAACACGGTTCAGATTTTAGTTTCGTCTGTGATGTAGGGCATACGGTTTAGTGCAATTAATTGTGTGCGATGAGGAGCAACAAAAGAAACGGGCAGCGAGATGAATGTGTGTGCGATATACATCATACGGTTCACTAGGATGAACTGTTTGTGATTAGGCAACACAAATGAAACTGTCAGCCAAATCAATGTGTGTGCGATATACGACATGCGGTTCACTCGGATGAACTGTTTGCGTTGAGAATAGAGAACATAAATGGTTCAATATAACAAGATGTGTGTGATACGCGGCAAACAGGTCTATAATTAGAAATGTGTGCGAAGACCAATAATAACACATGCACTTGCTGCTAATAAGATGTGTGTGTTGTGCGATGGGATTGCATATAGAACAACAACACACACACACACAAACACACACAAAC
>LR738715.1:691686334-691735538 GCA_902687465.1 Secale cereale
ATATATATATATATATATATATATATATATATATATATATATATATATATAGACACACACACACACACTTATAAGTACATGGTTGTATAACCAAATTAAATATCCACTTACATAGGTGGCAACTACAACCATGGCATTTGCACACACCAAAGTAAATTATTACATGCATAATTACATAGGTGGCTACTACACACATGATATTTCCACACACCAAAGTAAACTATATATTACATGCATGATTAACTAGCATAAACGATCATATGATCATCATCTACTTCTTATGACGCTTGCTCTGCTTGTGGCTCGATCTGGGCTCGTCGATTTGGGTAACAAGGCACTTCCTCATGTCAACGATCCGCTTGTGCATCTTGTAGCATGTGTACACGCTCTTGGAAGCGAACTTGAGGTGAGGTTCATCCAGTTGCCGCATCCATGCCCTGTGCCAGGATACGGAACTTGTTCCCTGCGCATCCTGCGTCATCTTTTCGTAGTAGGGGTCGATGATGGCCGAGGCGAGTTCAACCTGGGAGTCCTTCTTCATGCTGCCCCAGACCCTGTAGTGCTCACGGATTTCAACAAGATTCTTGCAGGCCAAGTCTGTAACCCTGAGCGCTTTTACATCGTCGGTGGTTTCTATCGTAGAGAACTTGTAGTCGGTGCTGTTGACAAACCTGGCAAAACGGACACAAGGCTCTGTGGCCATGAAGTAGTGGTAGATGAGGACATGACGGCGCATGCACAACTGGGCGATGCTACCTCTTGAGCTTGCGTTGTATTCCCTCGAAGAGGAAAGGGAGATGCAGCACAGTAGCGTAAGTATCCCCTTAGTTTTTGAGAACCAAGGTATCAATCTAGTAGGAGACCACGCGCTAGTCCCTCGCACCTGCACAAACAAATAAGAACTTCGCAACCAACACGATAAGGGGTTGTCAATCCCTTTACGGTCACTTACGAGAGTGAGATCTGATAGAGATGATAATTATATTTTTGGTATTTTTGGTTTAATAAAACAGCAAATAAAAGTGGTAAAGTAAAGTAGATGTAGATTGATATGTTGAGAATAGACCCGGGGGCCATAGTTTTCTCTAGTGGCTTCTCTCATGATAGCGATATTCTACGGCGGGTAAACAAATTACTGTCGAGCAATTGATAGAAAAGCGAATAATTATGAGACTATCTAGGCATGATCATTGTATATAGGCATCATGTCCGAGACAAGTAGACCGAAACGATTCTGCATCTACTACTATTACTCCACACATCGACCGCTATCCAGCATGCATCTAGTGTATTGAGTTCATACGAACAGAGTAACGCCTTAAGAAAGATGACATGATGTAGAGGGATAAACTCAAGCAATATGATGAAAACCCCATCTTTTTATCCTCAATGGCAACAATACAATACGTGCCTTGCTGCCCATACTGTCACTGGGAAAGGACACCGCAAGATTGAACCCAAAGCCAAGCACTTCTCCCATTGCAAGAACTATAGATCTAGTAGGCCAAACTAAACCAATAATTCTAAGAGACTTGCAAGGATATTATGAGCACACATAAAAAGTTCAGAGAATAATTAAATATCTTTCATAGATAACCTTGATCATAAAGTCACAATTCATCGGATCTCGACAAACACACCGCAAAAAGAGATTACATCGAATACATCTCCTCGAAGACCGAGGAGAACTTTGTATTGAGATCCGAAGAGAGAGAAGAAGCCATCTAGATACTAGCTATGGACCCGAAGGTCCGTGGTAAATTACTCACAACTCATGGTGAGGGCGATGATGATGATGATGAAGGCCTCCGTGATGGATCCCCCTCCCGGAACAGGCTCCAAGATGGGATCTCCATGGGAACAGAAGCTACGACGGTGGAATTAGGGTTTTCTCTCTGAGTATGGAGTTTCTGGGGTACGTAGGTATATATAGGAAGAAGGGGGGGTACCGGGGGCCACACGGGCCAGCCTCGAGGCAGGGGGCGTGCCCTGGGAAGGGGGGCATGCCCCCACCCTCGAGGGCAGCCCTTCTGTCCCCTGACTTGGTCCTGACGTTTCCCGTGCGTGATTTTCTCCAAAAATATCTCTCGCGAAGGTTTCATTCCGTTTGGACTCTGTTTGATATTCCTTTTCTGCAAAACCCTGAAATAGGCAAAAAAACAGCAATCTAGACTAGGCCTTTGGGTTAGTAGGTTAGTCCCAAAAATGATATAAAAGTGAATGATAAAGCCCATTAAACATCGAAGACTTCATAAATAATAGCATGGAACAATCAAAAATTATAGATACGTTGGAGACGTATCAGGCAACGACAACCTTCTGATCTTTGTCGGGAAGACCGGTGGTGTATGATGTCTACTACACAACCTTCTTCTTGTAGACGTTGTTGGGCCTCCAAGTGCAGAGGTTTGTAGGACAGTAGCAAATTTCCCTCAAGTGGATGACCTAAGGTTTATCAATCCGTGGGAGGCGTAGGATGAAGATGGTCTCTCTCAAGCAACCCTGCAACCAAATAACAAAGAGTCTCCTGTGTCCCCAACACAGCCAATACAACAGTAAATTGTATAGGTGCACTAGTCCGGCGAAGAGATGGTGATACAAGTGCAATATGGATGGTAGATATAGGTTTTTGTAAACTGAAAATATAAAAACAACAAGTTACTATGGGTGGAATTGTATAGGTGCAGCGGATGTGATCAGTGATGGTAATATGGACCGGGGTCCCATGATGTTCACTAGTGATATCTCTCTCCCAAAAGACGATAAAACAGCTATGTGAGGTAAACGAATTACAGCTGGGCAATTGACAGAATTATGTGCGCAAACCAATGCTAACTATGTTGCAAGAAAGGTAGAGGTTCAAAGCATGGGCGGTACGCCAAGGCAAGTAGACCGAAATCCATCTGCATCTACTACTAATCATCCACCTTGAGATATCTATCCAGAACATCTCGCTGGTATTAAGTTGCGAGTCCCACCCATAGTGTAAACTCAAAGCAACAGACAACTGCATTAAAAGAACTTTGCGTAAAGTAAACAATCCTTGCACCCGCGGGCACAAGCACCGTTGTTTTCCTCCCTATGGCAATAGCACATCCCCTAGACTCATGTTTCTGTCACTCAAGCTAGTCATCGAGGGGCATGAACCCACAATCAAGCATAACGTTCCCTCTTTGAGTCACTACCTACTACTTGGCCAAAGCAATAAATAACAACGGAGAACATGCAAGAATTACTTACGAACATAAATATAAAAGAGGTAGATCAAATATATTACTCAAACACAATCTGAACATAATCTCACAATCCATCGGATCCCAGCAAACTCATCATAGCAACAACATAAAGATTACATATGTGCCTCGATCATGTAGGGCAGCTCACGAGGTCTAATTAGTGAAGCACAAGAACGGGAGGAGAACATCACATAGCTACTGGTCATGGACCCATGGTCCAAGGGAGACTACTCACAACTCATCCGGGAGGCGTCCATGGTGGTGGAGAAGCTCCCGGTGGTGATCCTCCCCTCCGACAGGGTGCCGGGAAGAGTTCTCCTGGTGCTCCCGATCTTGGAAGCGCGGCGGTGGCGGAACAGAGATGAGATCGCGAAAAATGGTTCCCGTCTCGAGGGTTTCGGGACGCGTGTTAAATATATGCCAAAGGGGGGCATCAGCGGAGGCCTGGGGGGCCCAGGCGCCCCCCAGGCGCGGCCAGGAGGGGGGCCGCGCCACCAGGGCGCCTGGAGCCCTGGTGGCCCCCCTCCGGCTCTACTTCGGGTGCCGGGAAGCTTCTGGAATGCTGATTTTTTATATAATTTTTCCGGGATTTTTCTGGCAGTTTTCGTAATGGGAAAACCTGAAATACAAAAACAGCAGAAAACAGAAACTGGCACTGGGGTGCACTAAGTTAATAGGTTAGTCCAAATATGATCAAAAGTGTATGGAAGTGTATAAATATCATAGCAATATCACCCAAAAGAGGCATGGAGCAAGCAGAAATTATAGATACGTTTTGGACGTATCAACATCCCCAAGCTTAATTCCTGCTCGTCCTCGAGTAGGTAATGATAACAAGAATAATTTCTGTGGTGACATGCTATTAACCATATAGGACTTTTCATAGTCATATAACAAAAGCTTACTGAGACAATGAATCTGTAGTAATTAAGTTGCCTCATGAGAAAATCACAAAGAACTGAAAGTTTTACAACATGATACTGAAACATCAAATAGATTTGTAATGAGCATGGTGTGCAAATATGATAAAGTGATATCTCGCTTGCCCCCTTTAGTGAAGCAAAACATAAATGCAGGGGCACCTCCAAGGTTTAAGTGATGACTAGATACAATGATTTCAGAATAAACGATATCATAATCATGCAAAAGACAATGCTACTTTGGGACAATGCACATTACACTCAGAATGACAATCATGCTCTTAATAGTTGGTGCTTTAAAAGAAGGTGGAGACTCTCGAACCGTGGCTTTTGTTGGCAAGGTTGAAAACCCGTAGTCGGAAACAAAGACAAAGCATGTACCAGAGCTCTTGGTTTTAAAAACAGAGGTAATAATTATTATTTTTAGATCATGCATGTTTCATCAACGAATGCTAGCAGACAACTCAATCACTTCTTGAGATGGACAAGTTTCGAGGAACGGCTCCCGAATGAGGACGATCACATCCTCTTAATCTCCTTTGTTTATCACTGCCAAAGTTTTCTGATTTCTCATGAACAAAGCGTGAAGGAGGGTTTGTTTGTTATATTATTTTTGAGCCGGGCGCACTCTTTGCCAGTTCCTTCTCGTATTATGGGTTTGCACATTAAACATGCAATCCCGGGGTGAAGCTTGTCCAACTTAAAAAGATCATGAATTAACTACTACTTCCTCATGAACTAAAACAGAGGCACAAAACAAGAATGCTTTTTTTTGAATAATTTCGAGATGGTACATGAAAGTCTTCGTTAGGAATGGCAGGTAAATACCATGTATAGGAAGGTATGGTGGACTCATATGGCATAACTGGTTTAAAGGATTTGGATGCACAAGCAGTCAGTCCGCTTAGTACAGGTGGAGGTTAGCAAAAGACTGGGAGCGACCAACTAAAAGAGCAATGACGGTCATAATCATGCAGAGCGACAAAGCAACATTGAATCAGGCATGGAAGTTATATCGCTACTCAGAAATAAAAGATCATCAAGGCTTGACAGACTTTCTTTATAGTCTTAAATATGCGTGAGCATACGCCAAGTCAATCAAAATAAATTCTTGAAGGAAGATATTACTAAACCATACCACATCATAGGCAAACAAATCATGTTGGTACTCCAATAACACATTGGGAACCCCCCAGCTATTTGAGACTAACCATAAGAAAACATGAACTACTAAGCACCATTATGCACGTAGCATTTTTATCATAGACATATCAACCAATGCAACAGAAGCAAACTCTCTTAATAAGATAAGCATGATAACAAAAGAGAGTTCAAGCAACCAACTAAACAAAAGCTCTTTAAAAAGATAAGCATGAAACTAAGAGCTGAACATGATAGTAGCTATTGAAAGACAAAGAACACACACAACAAAGATAGACATGAAAATTCTATGTTATGTTCTAGGTAGAAGTGGAGCGTGTTTCTATCCCACACAAAGAAATCTGAGTTCCGACTCGTTATGAAAAGCTAAAGAAAACTAAAAAGGAAACTAAAAGCAAGACGCTCCAAGCATAGCACATAACACATGAAGTGATAAAAATATAGCGGAACGAAAGACGAACTGATAATGTTGATGGAGAAGGGGATGCACGGGGGCATCCCCAAGCTTAGATGCTTGAGTCTTCTTGAATATTTCTTGGGGGTGCATGGGGGCATCCCCAAGCTTGAGCGTTTGACACTCCTGAATCTTTTTATCATCTTCCCTCGCACACTTGAAAACTCCCTTCATACATAACTCATCATAATCTGATTAGCGAGGTTAGTACCCTTAATAAAATAATTGTTCCTTGCTGGAAATAAAGATATTCTTGAAGGTCTACTGTTTCTCAAGATTGCCAAAAGGTTTTTGCAAAGAAAAAGCAAGCTCTAGGTTTGCAAAATGAAGGAAAGGCAAAACATGACAGAATCTGTGAAAAACAGAACAACAGGTAGTAAATGATTTTTCCGGGGCACTTCTGCAACTCTAATCAAAAAACTCAGGACAGACGCACGAAAGACAATTGTATAGAGCACGCTGTCGAAAAAATTCAGACCAAAAAGATGATCTGGTGATTTTATACGAATTTTTCTATCCAAGGACAGAATCTGTTTCCTGGACAGCACGTCACAACTTTTGAACTTTCTTGCAATCAGAGGCTAAACTTGGCACAAAGCTGAAAAGTAAAGATACAATGATGTTGCTACAGTAGTAACAAACATCAAGACCACTAAAAACTGAAAGAACAAACTGAAAGCAAAGATAAAAGATAGCGTGCAACTCCCCTATCTTGAAGAGTGGAGTCCCCGGCAACGGCGCCAGAAAACTTTGCTTGATGGCTTCTCGCCCCTCGTTGGTTACCCCAAGTGGAAGGTTTGAGATGCAGTGTAGCGGAAGTTTTCGCTTGGCAAAGATACCAAGGATCGATTTCCCCTGAGACTCCCAGTTTCAACAAGAAGGTGTCAACTGCTAACGGCGCCAGATATTAGCAATCAACGTGGACCTGCACACAGATACAAATAACTTTGCTCCCAACGAGTACAGAGAGGTTGTCAATCCCTCCGGCCTTGTCGTTTACAAAGGATCAAACGCAAGTGATAATAGTGATAGGTTTTGCTGCAAATAGTAAGTAAAAGCGGAAAGTAAATAGCGGATGTGATCAGTGATGGTAATATGGACCGGGGTCCCATGATGTTCACTAGTGATATCTCTCTCCCAAAAGACGATAAAACAGCTATGTGAGGTAAACGAATTACAGCTGGGCAATTGACAGAGTTATGTGCGCAAACCAATGCTAACTATGTTGCAAGAAAGGTAGAGGTTCAAAGCATGGGCGGTACGCCAAGGCAAGTAGACCGAAATCCATCTGCATCTATTACTAATCATCCACCTTGAGATATCTATCCAGAACATCTCGCTGGTATTAAGTTGCGAGTCCCACCCATAGTGTAAACTCAAAGCAACAGACAACTGCATTAAAAGAACTTTGCGTAAAGTAAACAATCCTTGCACCCGCGGGCACAAGCACCGTTGTTTTCCCCCTTGTGGCAACAACACATCCCCTAGACTCATTTTTCTGTCACTCAAGCTAGTCATCGAGGGGCATGAACCCACAATCAAGCATAACGTTCCCTCTTGGAGTCACTACCTACTACTAGGCCAAAGCAATAAATAACAACGGAGAACATGCAAGAATTACTTACGAACATAAATATAAAAGAGGTAGATCAAATATATTACTCAAACACAATCTGAACATAATCTCACAATCCATCGGATCCCAGCAAACTCATCATAGCAACAGCATAAAGATTACATATGTGCCTCGATCATGTAGGGCAGCTCACGAGGTCTAATTAGTGAAGCACAAGAACGGGAGGACAACATCACATAGCTACTGGTCATGGACCCATGGTCCAAGGGAGACTACTCACAACTCATCCGGGAGGCGTCCATGGTGGTGGAAAAGCTCCCGGTGGTGATCCTCCCCTCCGGCAGGGTGCCGGGAAGAGTTCTCCTGGTGCTCCCGATCTTGGAAGCGTGGCGGCGGCGGAACAGAGATGAGATCGCGAAAAAGGGTTCCCGTCTCGAGGGTTTCGGGATGCGTGTTAAATATATGCCAAAGGAGGGCATCAGCGGAGGCCTGGGGGGCCCAGGCGCCCCCCGGCGCGGCCAGGAGGGGGGCCGCGCCACCAGGGCGCCTGGAGCCCTGGTGGCCCCCCTCCGGCTCTACTTCGGGTGCGGGAATCTTCTGGAACGCTGATTTTTTATATAATTTTTCCGGGATTTTTTTGGCAGTTTTCGTAATGGGAAAACCTGAAATACAAAAACAGGAGAAAACAGAAACTGGCACTGGGGTGCACTGAGTTAATAGGTTAGTCCAAATATGATCAAAAGTGTATGGAAGTGTATAAATATCATAGCAATATCACCCAAAAGAGGCATGGAGCAAGCAGAAATTATAGATACGTTTTGGACGTATCACATGGCGGCTCGGCCTCCTGGGAAGAAGAGACGAGGGAGAGAGAGGAGGTGAGATGGAGAGAAGAGAAGGAAGAGTCAGGACGGTGCGGCTACCTGCTGCTGGTCCGACAGTGGCTCCGGTCGCCAGACCCAGGTTTGTGTCTGAATTCCTCCTCTTTCCACTGCACGATGGAAGGTCATTCACGGCCAACATCAGCGCTTGTGGCTACTTGCAATCTTGCCGCCGTCTACACTTAGTTCGTCGTGGTGCTTCCTCCGCTGTCGTGTGCTACTGCTCCAGCTCGGCATAACTCCTTCCTCCTAGCCATCTCCAGTGCACTAGATGAGATGAAGTAATCGTCTGAACTTGTGGTGACCTGCTCCTTTTTCCCTTCAAAACGTGAGGTCAAAAAACTGTTGTTTTCTTAGGCGACTCTGCAGTTCTGGTCAAGCCAAGCAATCTTTAGCAAGAACTGCATCCAGTCATTGGTCTAACTTCCGCCGATGAACTTCTGCATCCACATATCTCTCTCTCTGTACTTGAAAGCCCTTGCTGAATTTGTATGGTAAGAGTGCTACCTCCTGTTACATACATTCTATTGGGTACTAAATAAATTATTTTCTAGCTAATTGCAGTAGAATTTAATTAGGAGGGCAAGTAATTATGGGTGATAACTACTTAGTTTATTTTTGTACACTTAGAGTCCTTTAGGATTTTGTAATTGGGCTAAGATTTGTTGTCTGAGTCTGATTTTTACTCTTAAGAGTCTCTGTCCATGAACACCATCCACCGTTAGGCCATGCTTCACACTTTGCCGGAAAACTTGAGGTACTCCCTTCATTTTTATTTACTCCGCATATTAGAGTTGACTGAAGTCAAACTTCGTAAAGTTTGACCAAGTTTATAGAAAAGAATATAAGCATTTACCGTAACAAATCCATATGATGTGAAAGTACATTGAATAATAAATCTAATGATATTAATTTGTTATTGTATATGTTAATATTTTTGTTTATAAACTTGGTCAAAGTTAACAAAGCTTGACTTTTACCAAAGCTAATATGCAGACAAAATAAAAACGGAGGGAGTATGTATGAAGCTAACCGTGGAATTTTCTGAAAGTCGTCTACATGCTCATGTTTCGTTTGCGCAAGGTCAGGGCATACTCCTATAGTACGGGCGTTTATTACTTTTTTGCTAGGAGGATTGAGGATGTTTCCCCCTTCACTTACTTGCCCCAAATCTCTACTGAGCTAATCTTTGGCTATGGATACAAAAAAGAATAGCAAGGCTTGTTGCAGGAAGGTGCCAAAAAAAGTGCAGCAACTTCTGAGCTAATCCTTCAAATGGAGTTTCCCCGGGATAAGCCTGCCAAATGAGAAAGGTAGAGAAATTTGTAATCTTCTTTTTTTTGAACTGTGTAACCTTCTTTCAACCAGAGGGTTGTGGTTGCGAGAAGGTGCTAGATGTGAACTTTAGTTTCAAAAATGTCTGCGACCCCGAGCCTGTGGTGCGCATGGTCCATCACCGGGTCTGGTAGTTGCTGATTCCCCAAGTATGCATTACTTATCTATGGTATCTATGGTATAAGAAAAACAGACCAACAACTAGGACTTCAGTTTATTTTCTGTTTCTTCTTACTTGGTGCACATGCGTTTGTAGGCTCGGTATATATGTAATATAACCACATGTCATCTGATTCTGACTGTGCAGCTCTACAACAATGGATCAAATTGATTGGTGAAATTGAACTTCACTATTCTGAGTATGCGTCAATGTTTAGTCTGCACCAAGGTTTGAAAACATTTGGTTCAGTTAACGATGGTACTATGTTGGCCATCACATTTTCTAGACTGATATATGTAGCTTTTAAATAGGCACACGCATGGGCCACTCAGTTGAAATAGAGGATATAGACCAATGAGGGGTCCTGAGCCGTGTTTATTAGGTTGTATATATGGGTTTTTTCTCCCGTTGCAACGCACGGGCATGTTTACTAGTATATATTCAGAAGTATTCTCGAAACCCTAGAAGCATCTACAAAAATACTTTTCCACTGCCGTAGGTTTCTGATCTCGTGAGATCCCATCTAGAGGCCTTTTTTGGTACTCCGCCGGAGGGGGATTTGATCATGGAGGGCATGTACATCAACCTTGCTGCCCTTTCGATGATGCATGAGTAGTATACCACTGATCTATGGGTCCATAGCTAGTAGCTACATGGCTTCTTCTGTCTCTTTGATCTTCAATACAATGTTCTCCTTGATGTTCTTGGAGACTTATTCGATGTAATCTTCTTTTGCTGTGTGTTTGTCGAGATCCGATGAATTGTGGATTTATGATCAGATTATCTATGAATATTATTTGTGTTGGGAACGTAGCATGCAATTTCAAAAAATTCATATTCTCACACAAGATCTATATAGGAGATGCACAACAACGAGACAGGAATAGTGTGTCTATGTACCCTCGTAGACCGAAAGTGGAAGCGTTATGTTAACGCGATTGATGTAGTCGAACGTCCTCACGATCCAACCGATCCAAGTACCAAACGTACGGCACCTCCGTGTTCAGCACATGTTCAGCACGATGACGTCCCACGAGCTCTTGATCCAGCAGATGCTCGAGGGAGAGTTCCGTCAGCATGACGGCATGGCGACGGTGTTTGTGATATGATCCGCGCAGGGCTTCACCTAAGCACCACGATAATATGATCTGAGGTGTAATCTGTGGAGGGGGGCATCGCACACGGCTAAGAGAACAATTGATGTGCCTTTGGGGTGCCCCCTGCCCAAGTATATAAAGGAGGAGGAGGAGGAGGTCAGTCTAGGAGGGGCGCGCCATGGGGGGGAGTCCAACTACGATTCCACTCCTAGTTGGATTCGGCCCCCCTTTTTTCCGTCTCATGGAGGGGGGAAGGAGGAAGGAGTGGAGGAGAAGAAGGAAAGGGGGTGGCGCCCCCATCCCTACTATAATTCGGCCTCCTTCAATGGAGGGGCCGCGCCACCCCTATGTGGGCTGGTGTGCCTCCCTCTTATGGCCCATAAGGCCCATAACTTTCCCCGGGGGGTTCCGTTAGCCCCTCGGAACTCCGATATGTATCCGGTACCCCTCGGAACTCTTCCGGTGTCCGAATAGCATCATCCAATATATCGATCTTTACCTCTCACCTATTTCAAGACTCCTCGTCATGTCCGTGATCTCATCCGGGCTCCGAACAAACTTCGGTCACCAAAATACATAACGCATAATACAAATCGTCATCGAACGTTAAGCGTGCGGACCCTACGGGTTCGAGAACTATGTAGACATGACCAAGACACATCTCTGGTCAATAACCAATAGTGGAACCTGGATGCTCATATTGGCTCCTACATATTCTACGAAGATCTTTATCGGTCAAACCGCATAACAACATACGTTGTTCACTTTGTCATCGGTATGTTACTTGCCCGAGATTCGATCGTCGGTATCATCGTACCTAGTTCAATCTCATTACCGGCAAGTCTCTTTACTCATTCCATAATACATCATCCCGTGACTATCTCATTAGTCATTTTCTTGCAAGGCTTATAGTGATGTGTATTACCGTGAGGTCCCAGAGATACCTCTCTGATACTTGGAGTGACAAATCCTATTCTCGATCTATGCAAACTCAACAAACACCTTCGGAGACACCTGTAGAGCATCTTTATAATCACCCAATTACGTTGTGACATTTCATAGCACACAAGCTGTTCCTCCGGTATTCGGGAGTTGCATAATCTCATAGTCAGAGGAACATGTGTAAGTCATGAAGAAAGCAATAGCAATAAAACTAAACGATCAATATGCTAAGATAACGGATGGGTCTTGTCCATCACACCATTCTCCTAATGATGTGATCTCATTCATCAAATGACAACACATGTCTATGGTTAGGAAACTTAACCATCTTTGATTAACGAGCTAGTCTAGTAGAGGCATACTAGGGACACTCTATTTTGTCTATGTATTCACACATGTATCAAGTTTCCGATTAATACAATTCTAGCATGAATAAAAGACATTTATCATGATATATAAGGAAATATAAATAACAACTTTATTATTGCCTCTAGGGCATATTTCCTTCAATTTGAATATTTTCTGAATTCTTATATGCATGATTTGATATCTTTATATTTCTCTTCAAAATATTGGTTTGGTTTGGCCTACTAGATTGGTAGTTCTTTCAATGGGAGAGGTGCTTAGTTTTGGGTTCAATCTTGCGGTGTCATCACCTAGTGACAGAAGGGGTAGCGAGGCACATATTTCATTGTAGCCATCAAGGACAAAAATATGGGGTTTATATCATATTGCTTGAGTTTATCCCTCTACATCATGTCATCTTGCTTAAGGTGTTACTCTGTTCTTATGAACTTAATACTCTAGATGCATGATGGATAACGGTCGATGTGTGGAGTAATAGTAGTAGATGTAGAATCGTTTCGGTCTACTTGTCACGGACGTGATGCCTATATTCATGATCATTGCCTTAGATATCATCATAACTTTAGGCTTTTCTATCAAT
Organism: Secale cereale; assembly: GCA_902687465.1. Lineage (NCBI taxonomy): Eukaryota > Viridiplantae > Streptophyta > Magnoliopsida > Poales > Poaceae > Secale > Secale cereale. Next base: position 691,699,043 of record LR738715.1, read on the forward strand.
TGCTCGACAGTAATTTGTTTACCTACCGTATGCTTTATTCAAGAGAGAAGCCTCTAGTGAAACCTATGCCCCCGGGTCTATTTTACATCTATTATCTTTAGATCTATAAAACAAAAAACCCAAAAATACCTTGATGCAATTATTTTGTGTTTACTTTATTTTGCTTTTTTACTTTAGTTTTAAATCTATCTCTATCAGATATCACTCTTGTTCGTGATGTTGAAGGGATTGCCAACCCCTTTTCTGTGTTGTGTGAAAGTGTTTGTTAGTTTGTGCAGGTTCATATATTTGGGACTTGCTTGTACCTCCTACTGGATTGATACCTTGGTTCTCAATGGAGGGAAATGCTTCTCTCTACTTTGCTGCATCACCCTTTCCTTTTCAAGGAAAAAATCAACGCAAGCTTAAGAAGTAGCATTGCCCCAGCTTGTTAACCAATGACTCGATCAACGTGATCGATGACCAGAGACCGACACAGCACCTCACCCCCTTTAGTTGTACGACTGTGGAGAGTTACTATCGAGTGCCGAGGGTGATACCTCGTACATCACTTCTGATGAGATCTCTGTAGTGTAGTTAAACGGTCTGGTCTATAGAGGGTGATTCCTCCTTCACCAGTTTCGATACGACTCTATCGTGCAACTCCTCAAGTGTGAACCTTGAGGGTGATTCCCCCTAGTTCGCCTTGACAGTCACATCGAGTGGAATCCATCGAGGGTGATTCCTCGGGTTTTCCCCCTTGATGTTTTGGACACACTATTGCCTTGACTTTTACCTCAGTTCCTTGTGGAAGTCAGGCAGGCCCGGAGAGCACCCATGAGAGTTACGGTGGCGACTGGCTGTTTAGCAATATCACCCAGGAGGTGGTGGTAGTTACGGACTTGTCCTAACAACCGTCACTTATTTTAATAATGCACTAACAAGTTTGGGTATTTGATCTGAGTTGGCCACTGGCCTATACACACTAACCTTCACACGGGACAAGATATGGGCAACCGGCGTCGTAGTATCAGCCGAAAGCTCCGCCAGACGTCCAATTCAGCATTGCGGCACGGCTGGGCCAGCACCATCCATGACAGAGGAGGAGCCTGGACCCGTCCTGCTCGCAACGATCCAAAGTACAAAGGGCGATGGGCCCAAGACCCCAGAGTTCTTAGGATGTAGACCTGCGGGGACCTCTCTACTGAGCCTATGTAGGATTACGACGTGTTGATATTCCGAGGCCGAGCATGACCTAGGAAAGTGTGTCCGGCCAGAGTAATCAAGCATGTTGGGTAATGTGGTGCACCCATGCAGGGAATTGATCTCTTTGAATAGCCGTGTCTACGATAGTGGACGCTCAGAGATGTATCCCCGTCTATTACAACTATAAATGGATACTCGAGACATGAGATGGATATGTTTGCTGCGGGATTGCTTTCTCTCACGGAGTCGAGGAAGGATCTCTGGGCGATATTGTTACAACATGCTTGTTAATTATAAAATGCTATTCTTTACTCTTCTAAGTGCTGCAAGATGGTGGTTTCCAGAAGATGCTAGTCTTAGATAGGCATGGCCTTTCCCCTCCTCTTCTGGCATTCTGCAGTTCAGTCCACAGTTACAGCTCATTCCTTTGATACTGATGCATACTCAGTCTAGATCTGATGCTTGCGAGTACTTTGGATGAGTACACACAATTTCTTTGCTACCTTTTTCCCCTTCTTTCTCCTTCTTTCTGGTTGCTGCGACTAGATGGGGGACCCCAGGAGCCAGGTGCCACTACTGACTACTTCTACTACCCCGATGGTGCCTACTACTACGTGGAGTCCGCCGACGACCAGGAGTAGTTAGGAGGCTCCCAGGCAGGAGGCCTTGCCATTTCGATCGATGTTGCTTTTGTGTTAGCCTTCTTATTTCAAACTTGTTTAACTTATGTATGTACTCATATATTGTTACTTCTGCTGACTCATTTGTTTCGAGCTGATGTATTCGAGCCCTTGAGGCCCCTGGCTTGTAATATAAAGCTTGTATGACTTAAATTTGTGTCTAGAGTTGTGTTGTGATATCTTCCTGTGAGTCCCTGATCTTGGTCGTATACATTTGCGTGCATGATTAGTGTACGGTCAAATCGGGGGCGTCACAAGTTGGTATCAGAGCCGACTACCTATAGGAACCCTCTTTCCAACTCCTTGGCCGAAGTTGAGTCAGGTCTTTGGAAAACTTTTACTAACATGGTTGTGTGGCTTACATGCCCACGTCGCCAATGGATGGTATCAGGATCTTTTATTCCTCATCTATACTCTGGGACTGTGATCTCTCTTCTACTCGGGTTAAATGAATTTACCAACTCTAACATTAGGGTCTTGTAATCGCATTCACCCCAGAGCTGGATTATCTAAAATTATTCCATTGAAATGTATTTTGAATAATACACACATTGTTATGTTGGCTTCTACGATGTATCCGTCGAACTTCTTTCATTAGGCATGTTTCATCATCTGATTCTTTGTCTTTGCAAATTTCTCAATGTTGAACTACCCCTGTTATATATTATCAGGATGGTTAGACCCGGTGGTCGTGGTCGTCGTGGCAATGCCCCACCACCGCCTGACTACATGGCTGGTATAATCCAGCAGTTTGAGCTGAACCGCCAGTTCATGGAAGGAATGATGGCTCAGTTTCCTCACCCAACTTGAACCAGCAGCCAGCTACTCTGACATTGAACGAGTTGCACATCTCAATCCAACCATCTACCACAGCTCAACTCATCCACTTGATGCTGATGACTGGCTCCATGACATCACTTTCGAGCTAGAGTCTGCTGGTGTAGCCCCTACCAACTATGTCAACTTTGCAGCCTATTATCTGAAGGGTCCCGCTCCTTAATGGTGGGACAGCCATAGGCGTTCCTTACCTGCAGGAACGGTCATCACTTAAACAGATTTCCAAGCCGCTTTTCGTGCCCGCTTAATTCCCCAGGGAATCATGGACAGGAAGAAGTGCGAGTTTCGCAACCTCACCCAAGGCAATAAGACTATGGATGCGTATCAGCGGGAGTTCCTTGACTGTATCGCCATGCCGAAGAATACATTGCCACTGATGCACGCAAACAGGAAAAGTTTTGTGATGGACTTCAAGCTGATATCAAGCTACCGCTCCTCGTGCATGACTTTGCTGATTTCGCCAGCTTGGTAAACAAGGCCATTCAGGTCGAAACTGGTTTGCAAGAACACCTGGGATCCCTTAGGCGCAACCGTGATGTGGGTTCATCTTCGGGCTCGTCATCGCAGAAGCGTAGGATATGGATCCCTCACAGCATGTACGCACCAACTGCCCCTACACCAAGGCAGTCCTATGCTGCACCTCGGCTACCACCTCCAGCACTCGGGCAGCCGAGACTTCAAGACGCAGCACCCAAAGCTCCTCCTCCCCGTCGAAATGATGGGATATGCTTCAAGTGTGGTCAACTAGGGCACCGCGCTAGAGAATGATACCAGAATCAGAACCAGCTTGCGCATCCTTCAACTGGTCGTGGTAACAATCAGCCCCGCAACAACAATGACATGCCTTATGGTCGTGGTCAGGCTAACCACATTGATCTGAATGACGCTGAAGGCCAGCCTACTGCTGTGTTGGGTACTCTTCTTGTTAACTCAATACCAACTTCTGTTTTATTCGATTCAGGAGCATCTCATTCTTTCATATCAAAAGATTTTGCATTCATGCATGGCATTAAGTTTGAAGAGATGAACAATCCGCTAGTGGTACACACCCCTGTGGGCTGATGTCGAACCACCATGGTTAGTCACAACGTCCCCGTTGTAATTGAAGGGTTGGAATTCCATGTTTCCCCCATTGTTTGAAGTCATCCAATATTCACCTCATTCTGGGAATGGAATGGTTGAAAAAACATACCGCTTCTATCATTTGCGCCACTAAGGCCGTCCATCTACTACATCCTTCAAATGAGATAGTAAGCTACCATGCTCATCTTGTTCAAAATGCCGAAGCACGGATTTATTCCTTGGATGTGTGAAACGCTTCTCCTTTTTTAGAATTCAAAATGCTACATCGAATTCTGAAGTACCTGTCTGGTCCACGTTCTCGATCAACCTGAACGTCGCACCAGTCAGAGGGCTATCAAGTTGCTAAAAGTCCAGTGGTCAAATCCTTCTTAAGATGAAGCCACTTGGGACACGAGGATCATCTTCGTGATGAATACCCCGCTTCTGTTTCTGTCTGCCACCTAAAATCTCGGGACGAGATTTCTTATAGTGGTGGAGATTTGTAACACCCGGATAATTAAGCTATAATAATCCTCTGCTAATGAGACACGTCACCACGGTTATTGTAACTAAATCCCATGTTGATTCAAACCTGTTGAATTCAAATTTAAAATAAAGTCAAAATTTAAAGTTTTCAAAATGCCAAAACTAAAATGCTCATAATGTTGCAAATATTCCATAACTAATTATGGTGGTGAACCAACATTTTTACAATGTGGTTTAATGCCCTATAGTAATTACTACAGTGGCTAGAACAACATATTTAAATGCCTTTTCCATTCATGAAAAATTCAAACAAACTCAAAAGCCTCCCAAACTTTTTGTGGCAGTGCTAGATAATGCAAGGTATTTATGGGGCCAGGTCCCACATTTAAAAAATACATTTCCTAGCTAAAAGAAATGCAAAAAAAGAATAAGTGTAAACAAAAAGAAAATGAAAATGAAATATAAAAACAACAGGAGCACGCCCCTGGGCCTTGGCCCAGCTGGACCGCCAGGCCAGCCCAGGCGCACTGCCTCCCCCTCCCTGTTCACAGGGGGGATCATGGGCGGCGTAGATGCCTGCCACGGCACCGGCCGTCGCCGTGGCAGCCATCCGACGCCCCCCTGACGACTATAAGGCCGACGCCCCTCCCCCGATAAACCCTAATCACCCAATTCCCTCCCGTGCGCCCCCGACCCCTCAAGCTCGAGCTCGCCCGCGGACGCCCATCGCTGTGCCTGTCCCGATCATCATCGCGTCGTCCCCGTCTCCTCCCCACCGGATTCCCTCGCACCTCGCCGCCCTCTTCTCTTCAACGTAGGGTGAGGCCGTCTGCCCCTCCCCTCCGCTTCCCCTTCGGATACCCTCGCTCCCTATGTCATAGGCCGGTCCCACCTCCCTTGTCCGGATATGCACCAGTCGACCCCAGATACGTCTCCAACGTATCTATAATTTTTTGTTGTTCCATGCTATTATATATATGATGTTTTGGATGTTTAATGGGCTCTATTATACACTTATATACTATTTTTGGGACTAACCTATTAACCCAAAGGCCTAGTCCAGATTGTTGTTTTTTTGCCTATATCAGGGTTTCGCAAAAAGGAATATCAAACGAAGTCCAAACGGAATGAAACCTTCGGGAGAGATATTTTTGGAACGATATCTTCACGAGAGACTTGAGAACCACGGCAGAGGGGACACATGGTGCCCACGAGGGTGGGGGCGCGCCCCCTCCCCCTAGGCGCGCCCCCTACCTCGTGGGCCCCACGTTGCTCCCCCGATGCCCTCCTTCCTCCTATATATACCCATGTACCCTAAAAACATCGAAGCAACAGAGAAAACCCTAATTCCACTGCCGCAACCTTCTGTTCCCGTGAGATCCCATCTTGGGGCCTGTTCTGGAGCTCCACCAGAGGGGGGATCTTCCACGGAGTGCTTCTACATCAACACCATCGCCTCACCATGAGTTGTGAGTAATTTACCACAGACCTTCGGGTCCATAGTTAGTACCTAGATGGCTTCTTCTCTCTTTTTGGATCTCAATACCAAGTTCTCCTCGCTCTTCGAGGAGATCTATTCGATGTAATATTTTTGCGGTGTGTTTGTCGAGATCCGATGAATTGTGGGTTTATGATCAAGATTATCTATGAGAAATATTTGGTTCTTTTCTGAATTCTTTTATGTATGATTATAATATCCTTGCAAGTCTCTTAGAATTATCGGTTTGGTTTGGCCTACTAGATCTATAGTTCTTGCAATGGGAGAAGTGCTTGGCTTTGGGTTCAATCTTGTGGTGTCCTTTGCCAGTGACAGTAGGGACAGCAAGGCACGTATTGTATTGTTTCCATCGAGGATAAAAAGATGGGGTTTATATCATATTGCTTGAGTTTATCCCTCTACATCATGTCATCTTGCTTAAAGCATTACTCTGTTCTTATGAACTTAATACTCTAGATGCATGCTGGATAACGGTCGATGTGTGGAGTCATAGTCGTAGATGCAGAATCGTTTCGGTCTACTTGTCATGGACGTGATGCCTATATATAATGATCATGCCTAGATATTCTCATAATTATTCGCTTTTCTATCAATTGCTCGACAGTAATTCATTCACCCACCGTAGAATTCTGCTATCATGAGAGAAGCCACTAGTGAAACCTATGGCCCCGGGGTCTATTCTCAACATATCAACCTACAGTCTACTTTACTTTGCCGTTTTTACTTTTCGTTCTTATATCCAAAAATACCAAAAACATCAAACTATCCTATCTATCAGATCTCACTTTCGTAAGTGACCATAAAGGGATTGACAACCCCTTATCGCGTTGGCTGCGAAGTTCTTATTTGCTTGTGCAAGTGCGAGGGACTCGCACGTGGTCTCCTACTGGATTGATACCTTGGTTCTCAAAAACTGAGGGAAATACTTACGCTACTGTGCTGCATCACCCTTTCCTCTTCGAGGGAATACAACGCAAGCTCGAGAAGTAGCAAGAAGAATTTATGGTGACCTTGCCAGGGAGGCTTACGCAAAAGTCATATACCAAGTACCTATCACAAACCCTTATCCTTCGCATTACATTTTTCGCCTCTCGTTTTCCTCTCCCCCACTTCACCCTTGGCGTTTTATTTGCCCTTCTTTTTTTCGTGTGTTTACCGTTCGCTTGCTTCTTGTTTGCTTGTGTGTTGGATTGCTTGCTTGTCACTATGGCTCACCCTATAGGTGTTGACCCTCACCTCAAGAGGTTGGAGGAGATTGAAAACAATGTTAGAAATTTTATGTCTGTGCAATTTGAGCACAATGATTTCTTCAGAAACGAGCTTAAAGAACAGAAAAGCTTTATGGAGCACATGAATAAAGAACTTGATGATATGTCTAAAGAATTTTATGGTTTGGAATCTCAGTTTGCTCATCTTGAGAACTTAATAGCCCAAATTTCGGATAAACAGTCCACCTTAGTTAATAAGATGGACGCTAAACCAGAAGAAAATAAAAATGAAGATCTGAAAGTTATTGATGTGTCTCCTATTAGATCCTTGTTTTCTAGTATGAATCTTGATAAAGATGGGACTGGATATTAGTCTACTTTAATTAAAAGGCGTCCCAGTGATTCAGAGTTTTTAGATCTTGATGCTAAAATTGTTAAAAGTGGGATTGAAGAGATTAAAAACTTTGCATAGTGATGAACCCACTACTTTGGATTTCAAGGGATTCAATTATGATAATTGCTCTTTGATTGATTGTATTTCCTTGTTGCAATCCGTACTAAATTCTCCGCATGCTTATAGTCAAAACAAAGCTTTTACCAAACACATAGTTGATGCTTTGATGCAATCTTATGAAGAAAAACTTGAATTAGAAGTTTCTATCCCTAGAAAGCTTTATGATAAGTGCGAACCTACTATTAAAATTAAAATTAAGGATCATGAATTCTTTGCTTTGTGTGATTTGGGTGCAAGTGTTTCCACTATCCCAAAAACTTTGTGTGATTTGTTATGTTTCCATGAGCTTGATGATTGTTCTTGAAATTTGCATCTTGCGGATTCTACTATTAAGAAACCTATGGGAAGGATTAATGATGTTCTTATTGTTGCCAATAGGAATTATGTGCCCATAGATTTCATTGTTCTTGATATAGATTGCAATCCTTCATGTCCTATTATTCTTGGTAGACCTTTCCTTAGAACGATTGGTGCAATTATTGATATGAAGGAACGAAATATTAGATTCCAATTTCTGTTAAGGAAAGGCATGGAACACTTTCCTAGAAAGAAAATAAAATTACCATATGAATCTATTATGAGAGCCACTTATGGATTGCCTTCCAAAGATGGCAATACCTAGATCTATCCTTGTATCGTGCCTAGCTAGGGGCGTTAAACGATAGCGCTTGTTGGGAGGAAACCCAATTTTATTTTCTTTGTTTTTGCTTCTGTTTAGGAATAAGTATTGCATCTATCTGATGTGTAGATGTGGTTTTGTGTTTTTATTAGTGTGTGTGCCAAATAGAACCTTTGGGAATACTTGTGTGAAGTTTATATGATCTTGTTGTAAAAACAGAAACGTTAGAGCTCACTAGAATAGTCACGACATTTTATTGGAGAGTGCTATTTAGTTGATTCTTTTTGCAGATGATTAATAGACAAATTACTTACGTTTACCAATTTATTTCAATTTTTTTGAGTTACAGAATTATGTGAAAGTTACAGATTACTAGAGACTATTCTGTTTTTGACAAATTCTATTTTTCGTGTGTTGTTTGCTTATTTTGATGAATCTATGAGTAGTATTGGAGGATATGAATCATAGAGAAGTTGGAATACAGTAGGTTTAACACCAATATAAACAAATAATGAGTTCATTGCAATACCTTTGAGTGGTGGTTTGTTTTCTTATACTAACGGAGCTCACGAGATTTTTGGCTAAGTTTTGTGTTGTGAAGTTTTCAAGTTTTGAGTATGGCTTTGATGGACTATGGAACAAAGAGTGGCAAGAGCCTAAGCTTGGGGATGCCCAAGGCACCCCAAGGTAAAATTCAAGGACAACCAAAAGCCTAAGCTTGGGGATGCCCCGGGAAGGCATCCCCTCTTTCGTCTTCATCTATCGGTAACTATACTCGAGACTATGTTTTTATTCACCACATGATATGTGTTTTACTTGGAGCGTCATGTATAATTTGAGTCTTTGCTTTTTAGTTTGCCACAATCATCCATGCTGGACACACCTTTTTGAGAGAGATAAATATGTCCTAGAATTTGTTCAAACACTCGATGTGCTTCACTTATATCTTTTGAGCTAAATAATTTTGCTCTAGTGCTTCACTTATATCTTTTAGAGCACGGTGGTGATTTTATTTTGTAGAAATTGTTGATCTCTCATGCTTCACTTATATCCTTTTGAGAGTCTTTTAGAACAGCATGGTCATGTGCTTTGGTAATAAAACTAGTCCTATTATGATAGGCATCCAAAATGAATGCAAAGTGCATTGAATATGATGATAAGTTTGATTCTTGATAATTGTTTTGAGATATGAGGATAGTGATATTAGAGTCATGCTAGTGGAGTTATTATGAAATTGAGAAATACTTGTGTTAAAGTTTGTGATTCCCGTAGCATGCACGTATGGTGAACCGCCATGTGATGAAGTTAGAGCATGAGGTATTTGTAGAGTGTCATCCTTTGTGTGGAGGTCGGGGGCGCGCGATGGTTAACTCCTACCAACCTCCCCCCTAGGAGCATGCGTTGACTGCTTTGTTTTGATGACTCGTAAATTTTTGCAATAAGTATATGAGTTCTTTATGACTAATGTTGAGTCCATGGATTATACACACTCTCACCCTTCCACCATTGCTAGCCTCTCTTGTACCGCGCAACTTTCGCTGGTACCATAAACCCATTATATACCTTCCTCAAAACACCCACTATATACCTTCCTCAAAACAGCCACCATACCTACCTATCATGGCATTTCCATAGCCATTCCGAGATATATTGCCATACAACTTTCCATCGTTCTGTTCACATGACACGCTTCATATTGTCATATTGCCATGCATGATCATGTAGTTGACATCGTATTTGTGGCAAAGCCGCCATGCATAATTTCTCATACATGTCAATCTTGATTCGTTGCACATCCCGGTACACTGCCGGAGGCATTCATATAGAGTCATACTTTGTTCTAGTATCGAGTTGTAATATCGAGTTGTAAATCAATAAAAGTGTGATGATCATCATTGTTAGAGAATTGTCTCATGTGAGGAAAGGCCAAATAAAAAAAAGAGATGGCCCAAAAAATGTATAGAGAGGGGCTAAAAAAAGATAAAGTCCCTCCAAAAAAAAATGAGAGAAAAGAGAGAAGGGACAATGCTACTATCCTTTTTCCACACTTGTGCTTCAAAGTAGCACCATGTTCTTCATGATAGATACTCTCTTGTTTAGTCACTTTCATATACTAGTGGGAGTTTTCATTATAGAACTTGGCTTGTATATTCCAACGATGGGCTTCCTCAAATGCCCTAGGTCTTCATGAGCAAGCAAGTTGGATGCACACCCACTTAGTTTCATTTGATGAGCTTTCATACATTTATAGCTCTAGTGCATCCGTTGCATGGCAATCCCTACTCACTCACATTGATATCTATTGATGGGCATCTCCATAGCTCATTGATACGCCTAGTTGATGTGAGACTATCTTCCTCTTTTTGTCTTCTCCACAACCACCACTCTATTCCACCCATAGTGCTATATCCATGGCTCACGCTCATGTATTGCGTGAAAGTTGAAAGGTTTGAAAAAATTGAGTATGAAAACAATTGCTTGGCTGAAACCGGGGTTGTGCATGATATGAATATTTTGTGTGATGAAGAGGGAGCATAGCCAGACTATATGATCTTGTAGGGATAACTTTCTTTAGCCATGTTATTTTGAGAAGACATGATTGTTTTGTTAGTATGCTTGAAATATTATTATTTCTTATGTCAATATAGACTTTTGTCTTGAATTTTTCGGATCTTAACATTCATGCCACAATAAAGAGAATTACATTCAAAATTACGTTGGTTAGCATTCCACATCAAAAATTCTGTTTTTTATGATTTACCTACTCGAGGACGAGCAGGAATTAAGCTTGGGGATGCTTGATACGTCTCCAATGTATCTATAATTTTTTATTGTTCCATGCTATTATATATGATGTTTTGGATGTTTAATGGGCTTTATTATACACTTTTATATCATTTTTGGGACTAACCTATTAACCCAAAGTCCCAGTCCAGATTGGTGTTTTTTTGCCTATTTCAGGGTTTCGCAGAAAAGGAATATCAAACGGAGTCCAAACGGAATGAAACCTTCGGGAGAGATATTTTTGGAACGATATCTTCACAAGAGACTTGAGAACCACGTTAGAGGGGACACATGGTGCCCACGAGGGTGGGGGGCGCGCCCCCTCCGCCTAGGCGCCCCCCTGCCTCGTGGGCCCCACGTTGCTCCCCCGATGCCTCCTTCCTCCTATATATACCCATGTACCCTGAAAACATCGAAGCAACAAAGAAAACCCTAATTCCACCGCTGCAACCTTCTGTTCCCGTGTGATCCCATCTTGGGGCCTGTTCTGGAGCTCCACCGGAGGGGGGATCTTCCACAGAGTGCTTATACATCAACACCATCGCCTCACCATGAGTTGTGAGTAGTTTACCACAGATCTTCAGGTCCATAGTTAGTACCTAGATGGATTCTTCTCTCTTTTTGGATCTCAATACCAAGTTCTCCTCGGTCTTCGAGGAGATCTATTCGATGTAATCTTTTTGCGACGTGTTTGTCGAGATCCGATGAATTGTGGGTTTATGATCAAGATTATATATGAGAAATATTTGGTTCTTTTCTGAATTCTTTTATGTATGATTATAATATCCTTGCAAGTCTCTTCGAATTATTGGTTTGGTTTGGCCTACTAGATCTATAGTTCTTGCAATGGGAGAAGTGCTTGGCTTTGGGTTCAATCTTGCGGTGTCCTTTCCCAGCGACAGTAGGGGCAGCAAGGCATGTATTGTATTGTTGCCATCGAGGATAAAAAGATGGGGTTTATATCATATTGCTTGAGTTTATCCCTCTACATCATGTCATCTTGCTTAAAGCATTACTCTGTTCTTATGAACTTAATACTCTAGATGCATGCTGGATAGCGGTCGATGTGTGGAGTAATAGTAGTAGATGCAGAATCGTTTCGATCTACTTGTCACGGACGTGATGCCTATATATATAATGATCATGCCTAGATATTATCATAATTATTTGCTTTTCTATCAATGGCTCGACAGTAATTCGTTCACCCACCATAGAATTCTGCTATCATGAGAGAAGCCACTAGTGAAACCTATGGCCCCCGGGTCTATTTTCAACATATCAATCTACAATGTACTTTACTTTTACCAAAAATATCAAACTATCCTATCTATCAGATCTCACTTTCATAAGTGACCGTAAAGGGATTGACAACCCCTTATCACGTTGGCTGCGAAGTTCTTATTTGTTTGTGCAGGTGCGAGGGACTCGCGCGTGGTCTCCTACTAGATTGATACCTTGGTTTTCAAAAACTGAAGGAAATACTTACGCTACTGTGCTGCATCACCCTTTCCTCTTCGAGGGAATACAATGCAAGCTCGAGAAGTAGCAACCCCCTAGCCACGCTCACCACCCCTTTGGCCACGACCGCTGCGCCCGGCGTGCCCCTGCCCACTCGTAGGCGCATGGTCTCCGCTGCCTGCCGTTGCCGTTGCCGCTCCTCTCCATCTACTGTTGCTGCTACCGCCCGCAGCTGCCTTCACCTACCCTTCCCTGCCGCGTGCACCGTCGATGTTCCCACGTTGGCCCCGGGCTTGCCATAGCCCTCCAGCGCCCACTCGACCCACCGTGCTCCGCGCCCGCCCGCCTGCTGCTGGTTTCAGCCGCCTCCGAAGCTGACTGCTATCGCGGCTGCCTGCTGCACCACTGCGTCCGGCACGGCCTCCGGCCTAACCCTGATGTGCTTCCCTCGCTCACCCCTACCGCTGCTCGCTTGCTGGAGCTGCTGCGGTCCCCCACGCGCTCGGCATAGCCTCCATGCTGGACGCCCCATTCTGCCACGCCCGCCGTGACCGCCTCCCGCCCCTGGACGCCCCGCTGGCCGCTGGCGCCCTGCCTCCCCACGGCTTCTCCTACACATGCCCCACTCGTCGCTGCTCCCCACCGGCGATGACGCTCAGGCACGCCCGCACGCCCGTGCCCTGTTTGGGCGGGCTCCCACGACCACGCCCATCGCCTGTTACGCACGCCGCCCGGTTGGCCCTATGGGATAGTGAGCAATGGGGCCCGCCCCCAAAACAAAATAAAAAATGATTTTAAAAATAAAAATTATAAGATTAATTAATTAATTAATTAGGTAATTAATTGAATTAATTAACCTGGCTTAATTAGCCTAATTAACTAAATTAATTAATTTAACAATGTTAGATTAATTAGGTCGCTAACAGTGGGCTCCCCACCTTGCAGTGGACCAGTCAACCGACTGGTTGACTACTGAGTCATGATGACGTCAGGCTGATGTCATAATTCTGTTTTTCAAATTAAATTCAATACTAACAATTTCGAAATATTGCTAAAACTTTAGAAATTCATATAAAATAATCTATATGTCGGATGAAAAAGTTTTATACACGAAAGTTGCTCGCAAAAATATGACAAATCTGAATACGCACTCTGTTCGTCCGCCACACGTCCCTGGCATAGCGAACATGGAACCGTCCCCCTCCGTTTCATCTATCCGAAAATGCCAAATTTTGGGAAAACATTCCTGAATGTTTACTCCATTCGTTGGTATCGTGTAGCACTGTGTTAGAACACCCCTAGCATAGCATATCATCATGTCATACTTACTGATGCATCTGTGTGCTTTGTATTTACTGTTTCTCCCCCCTCTTATCTCCAGTAGACCCCGAGACTAATGCTACCCCTGTGATCGACTACGTACTTCCCTTTCAGCGGAGCTTCCAGGCAAGCCCCCCTTGATCACTCTGATATCGCCCATTCCATTCTCGCATCTTGCATTAAATTATGCTATTGTAATTGATTGCTCGTATTATGATGCATAGCCTTCTTTTGCACCTGCTCTTGTACCTTACCAGCTTATCCTAAACTGTGTAGTATAGGTTGGTTGGTGTTTCACCAGCCCCTGTCCTAGTTGCTCCAACTTGTTGATTGATGACTTGATCAACGTGATCGATGACCAGAGACCGACACATCACCTCACCCCCTTTAGTTGTACAACTCTGCCGAGTTAATATCGAGTGTTGAGGGTGATACCTTGTACATCACTTCTGATGAGATCTATGTAGTGTAGTTAAACGGTCATGGTCTACGGATGGTGATTCCTCCTTCACCACTTCCGACACGACTCTGTCGTGCAACTCCTCAAGTGTGAACCTCAAGGGTGATTCCTCCTAGTTCACCTTGACGGTCACATCGAGTGGAATCCATCGAGGGTGATCCCTTGGGTTTACCCCTTGATGTTTTGGACACATGGTTACCTTGACTTTTACCTTAGTTCCTTGTGAAAGTCGCGCGGGCCCGGAGAGCACCCGCGAGAGTTATGGTGGCGGCTGGCTGTTTAGCGGTATCACCCATGAGGTGGTGGTAGCTCCGGACTTGTCCCGACAACCATCACTTCTTTTAATAATGCACTAACAGGTTTGGGTATTTGATCTGAGTTGGCCATTGTCCTATACGCACTAACCTTCACGCATGACAAGATATGGGTAACCGGTGTTGTATTATCAGCCGAAAGCTCTGTCAGGCATCCAATTCAGCATTGCGGCACGGCTGGGCCAGCACCATCCATGATACAGGTGGAGCATGGACCCGCCCTGCTCGCAATGACCCGGAGTGCAAAGGACGATGGGCCCAAGACCCCGGAGTGCTTAGGATGTAGACCTGGAGGGACCTCTCTGCTGAGCCTATGTAGGATTACGATGTGTTGATCTTCCAAGGCCGGGCATGACCCAGGAAAGTGTGTCCGGCCAGAGTAATCAAGCGTGCTTGGTAATGTGGTGCACCCTTGCAGGGAAGTTATCTATTCGAGTAGCTGTGTCCACGGTAATGGACGCTCAAAGATGTATCCCGATCTATTACAACTATAAATTGATACTTGAGACATGAGATGGATATGTTTGCTCCGGGATTGCTTCTCGTAGGGACTCGAGGAAGGATCTTTGAGCGATATTGTTACAACATAATTGCAGACTAAGGAGTATCCTAGTGGTGGGAAGGGGTTTATGCCTTTCCAGCCACCCAGGTTCAAGGCACGACACTTGCAATTTGGGTTTGTTGCACCAATTATACTGTAGGGGGTTCCCTTGCAGTCTTTCTGTCAAAAAAACGTGCTTGTTAATTATAAAATGCTATTCTTTACTCTTCTAAGTGCTGCAAGATGGTGGTTTCCAGAAGATGCTAGACTTTGATAGGCATGACATTTCCCCTCCTCTTCTGGCTTTCTGCAGTTCAGTTCACAGTTACAGCTCATTCCTTTGATATTGATGCATACTTAGTCTAGATCTAATGCTTGCGAGTAATTTGGATGAGTACTCACGGTTGCTTTGCTACCCTTTTTCCCCTTCTTTCTCCTTATTTCCGGTTGTTGCGACCAGATGGCGGACCCCAGGTGTGACGCCCGAAGACCGACGTCCCAGAAGATTCCAGATGTTCCGGGTTCTCCCGTGTGTTTCATTTGTGCTTGTGTTATTTATTTTGCATTGCATCATGTCATCATGCCATCATGTCAAAATTCTTTTGCATTTCTAAATAAATTGTGTGGATCTTCGATCCATTTAAATTGAGGGAAGAGTGACTTCTCTTTATAACATATTCTCCTAATAATTATGGAGCTATTATAATTAATCCATTAATTTGGAATATCCAAACACACTTGCAATTAATTCTCTTGCCTTTGTTATCTTAATTCCCGGCCTCAGACTTGTCCTCAAATTCTAGCCCATTTGGATTTCTTCTAAAGGGTTTTCTAAATTCAAATAGTTTGACTTTTATTCAAACTTGTTTGAATTTTCATCTTCCATAACCTTCCAACATTTTTATAAATGTCCTTACATTTTTGTGAGTCCGGGAAGATAATCCCCATGCCCAATTCTTTCCATAACCCTCTCTTTCTTTTCTTCTCTCTTATTCTTTTCTTCTAAAAGAATATGAGGGGGAGAGAGAGAGCTGAGCCGGGCTGCATCTTTCCACCTCCAGTCCGGCCCATTGCACTAAGGCCTCCTAGGCCCAATCCTTTCCTAACCCTAGCGATGCCAGCATCCCAGTCGCTCCCTCATCTCCCTCCCGAGCTGCCGCCAGCCCCTCGTCCCTCGTTCCTCTCCCTCTCGTCCCTTTCGCCACACCGAGCCTCTCCCTCCTCTCGAGCCCCCTCACCTCTCCCTCGTCTCGCTCTCCCGCATCGCATGCTCGATCCCGCGCCTCCTCGAGGACGCCGGCGAGCCCGCGCCTCCTCCAGTGCGTCTCCAACGCCGCCGCCTCCCTGCTACCTCCGATC
Source organism: Secale cereale (assembly GCA_902687465.1). Taxonomy (NCBI): domain Eukaryota; kingdom Viridiplantae; phylum Streptophyta; class Magnoliopsida; order Poales; family Poaceae; genus Secale; species Secale cereale. Next base: position 691,715,368 of record LR738715.1, read on the forward strand.
CCCGCCGCCGGACGGCGATGCGCCGGAGCTCGCGGGCTCCCCCGCGCGGAGCCGCGCCGTCCCTCGTCCCGCTCGCCGCTCTGCAGCGCCCCACCCGGCTCCATGCCTCACAGCCGCCGCCTTTGTGCTCCTCCGCGCCGACCTCGAGAGCCATTGAAGGCCGAAGCCCAGCCGGCCAGGAGCTCCACCGCCTCGACCAGCGCCGCCGCCCCTCCGCGTCGTCCCCGAGTGCCTCCCCTTGCTGCTTCAGCTATCGCCTAACAGGAACTCCGCCGCGGGAACCAAGGCCGCAGCTACTCTGCCGTGCGCAACCTATTGTTGTTGCCATGTCTCTGTCCAAGGCCATCTTCATTATTTTTTCGCCAAGATACCATGTACCATGACGCCCGAAGGCATCGGATCAAGTTCATCTTCGAAACGAGTACGACTACACGGCATTGCGTCAAGTTCCTCTACCGTGTCTCCGGAATCATCAAGACCGTCCCGGATCTCGCCAAGTACCATGACGATACGTGTACGTCTACCGCCGCCGTGGAATCGCCAAGACGATAAGTACCCCTACGACGCGACAAGTACCTCGACGAACCAAACATCTACGGGAGCTTGAACATCTACGAAACGTGTACCACGACCCGCGAGTACCACTACTTCCTCTACGACCTCGAACCGCCCCGAAACGAATGTTCCGAAGGTATAACCCCGAGACGATGACCCGTGGATTGCATGTGTTTTATGAGATGAATCGGATGTTTGCATCGTGTCCGTTGTGCCCTCGTTTGCCTTGGTGGCGACCCTGGGAACCCGGTGACGGGATCACCCCACCTTTCATCTTGTTCGACTCGCTCACGCTACCTTGCTTTTGCACCGGCATCTCGACGAGTGTCGGATCATCGGAACGTTGTCGTGGCATCGTATCCGTTTTCGCCGCCACGACCCTCTTTTCTTTCCGTCGTGGCGACAAATACTCCTTATCTTCTTCATGTCAACTTTTCTTATAAAATTGCATAAAACTTGATCATGTCATCCGCATCATGTTAACAACATTAAAATGTGTGAATTGTTGTTTGCTTAAAATTGCTAAACATGCATATGGGGATTTCCGGAATTGTTGTTGTAGTTTCCGGCCTCATTTAAACTTGTTGCCATGTATTGCATCATATGTAGACTTGTGTTGTTCTTGTGTGCTTCCTACCTTGCTATGTATTGCATCATATATAGACTTGCTGTGCATCATATGTAGACTTGTCTTGCATCCTACTTGGTTGAGCATGTTGTCATGTTGCTTGTGTTGTTTTTCTGTGCTTCCTACCTTGCCATGTATTGCTTCCTGTATAGACTTGTCATGCATCATACCTTGCCATGTATTGCATCATATAGACTTGTGTTGTTTTTCTGTGCTTCCTACCTCGCCATGTTTTGCTTCCTGTATAGACTTGTAGTGCATGCTATGTAGACTTGTGTTGCATCATACTTGATTGAGCATATTGTCATGTCTCGTGTGGTGTGTTTACCGTGTTGCTTGTTTCTTTCCGGTTTGCTTCCCTCGTTAGCTTCGGGTTCGTCCCGGAGTTGTGAGGTTCGGTTTGACTACTTCATGGATCCGTTCTTCTTCCTTGCGGGATCTCAGGCAAGATGATCATACCCTTGGATACCTTTACTACCATTGCCATGCTTAGTCGTCTCTATGCTATCGTTACATGTCGCGCTACCCATATTTTATGTCAGCCTCTCCTTGTTGCCATGAAACCTCTAACCTTTTGACACCTTCCTAGCAAAACCACTATTTGGCTATGTTACCCGCTTGCTCAGCCCCTCTTATAGCATTGTTAGTTGCAGGTGAAGATGAGGATCGTTCCAGGAGGGAACTTTTTGTTGGAATATCACAATATCTATTATTATTATTAAACACACCTATATAATGGGCATGGGTGGAAGGCTTGGCCTTTTGCTCGATGTTTTGTTCCACTCATGCCACCTTAGGCGCCGATAAACCGACATTATGTTCGTTGATTTTGCGTTCCTTACACGGTTGGGTATAAGGCGACCCCTTGACACTTCGTCTTTGAATAAAACTCCTCCAGCAAGGCCCAACATTGGTTTTAATTTGCCTCATAATAACAACTTAATTAATTAATTTGCATAAGGGGGATGCTCCTTGGAGATTCTTTTCTACATAGCAGGGGGGCCAGTGCTGATGGTGTTGGTCCCAAACGGGGGTGCTGCGGGGCCACCTTGGGGAAACCCGAGGGCTGGTTTTACTCATAGCTTCTCCCATCCGGTTGTGGCCTGAGACGAGATACGCGCGGCTACTATCAGGGTGTCGGCACGCCGGGAGGTCTTGCTGGACTTGTTTTACCATTGTCGAAATGTCTTGTGCACCGGGATACCGAGCTTGATCGGATTTCCCTAAGATAAGGGGTGATGATATTATATTTATCACTTCAGCTGATCGTGAGAGCTTGTGAAGGGCTAAGTTGGGACACCCCTGCAGGGTTATGATCTTTCGAAAGCCGTGCCCGCGGTTATGTAGCAGATTGGAATTTGTTAATGTCCGGTTGTAGAAAACTTGACAGAGGATCCGAAGTAAAACACACAACTGTGTGAGTAACCGTGACTGTCTCTTTTCACTTTGAGAAGGGAACACGGTGGGGTTATGTTTGACTCGAAGGTAGTTCAGGATCTTTAGCGATCACTACTAGTTTGCGACCGTTTGCGTAGATGCTCATCTTATTCTTGTACTCGTAAGTTAGCCACCATATTATGCTTAGCCGCTGCTGCAACCTCACCACTTTACCTCTTCCTACCCATAAAGCTTTGCTAGTCTTGATACCCATGGTTATGGGATTGCTGAGTCCTCGTGGCTCACAGATACTACAACACCAGATGCAGGTTCAGCCGAGATTGACGCAGGAGATGGGTCAGAACTTCTGGGAGTTCCATGAAGAGCGTGGCCGTATGCTTGTGATGTTTTCGACGATCAGTAGTGGTTTCTACTAGGGGCGATTCGGACCTGTGGCTTTATGTTTTTGGTATCTTTCTTTTGGATCTTCGCCCGTAGTCGGGTTGTGATGTTTTGAATGATGTTTTGCTTATGAAATGTATTGTGTGACGTGGCGAGTGTAAGCCAACTATCCTTTTTCAATTTCATCCCTATTTTTACATGAGTCGTGCAAAGATACCAAACTTGAGATCATTCTAGAATGGGCTTATACCTTTAAGTCGTGCCTCGACACGTAGGAGGTATAATCCCATCCTGGGCATTACAAGTTGGTATCAGAGCCTTCTCCGACCTAGGAGCCCCCACTGATTGATCGAATCGTTGACGGTTGAGTCTAGGCACACACTTGAAAATGTTTTGAGTCCTACATATATATATCGGAGAGTAGGATTTCTTTTTGCTCCTCATCCATTTTCACTCTGGTGAGGACTCCTAACGATTACTCTTGTCTCCTCTACTCTCAAAAATTCACAATTTTTTTTTAGGATCACGCGAGTATTGTTTGGATTGTTTCGATGTCTTTGTGATGAGAACATTGTTCTCGATGCCTCCTGTCATTTAGGGGTTGTGGTAGTGTCCCGGGGAGTTGAGCTCCGAGGTGTTGTCGTCACAAATATATCGCAGCAGTTCTGGAATACTTAAGACGACCGACATCGAAAACTCTCCTATGCGGTTAGTGGCAAGATAACCCCGACATCACCCAGTACTGGGGAGGTAGTTCGGGAGTATTGCCATAGCTTGTATAGAGGATGCGTTTCGAAGGTCCGAGGTAAACGATTTCCGAAAATAACTGGTTATGTGTTGAAGGATGGATATAGCTGGATGTAGGATTAGAGTTGAGTGCGCGGTGCTTCCCCTGTATCCCCAACACCTGATTGCATAACTGGAAACTTTCGGAAATTAATAGGTGGGTTCTTCTAGTAGTTCGTAGGCATTCTTCCAACGAATGCATGATATGAAGTTCGGGGTTCTACATTGAGTGAAGTAGTTTTATGGGCGTTGTTCCGATCGGGAGTTGCATCTTAAAAGGTCCTTGGTTATGCTGATCTGGGGATTGCAAAACCCTTTTGTAACACGTTCCATGAGCTTTCAGCAAGAATATGTGGAATGAAGCTTCTATCTTGTATTTGTTCTATCTGCTGCTTGTTGCTTTTATTTACCTTTTGTTCTCCCAAGTGGCTTCTCGACAAGTTGATGTACCTACGGAATTCATTCATTCAATTCTCTGTTCGAATGATATTGTGAAGATAATGTTGCAACATATCTATCCTTTGTTTTTGTTTTGATTCTGGTATTCGAGTTGCTTCGATGTCAAATGTTGATTCCATACCTTTCCTAAGCGGTGTTCTCATATTTCTATGAGAGTGCTAGTCCTTCTTAATCATCAAGATGGTCATGTTAAATTCTTTTTCAACCGGTTTCCATTTTGTTCGTCTCAAGTTGTCTTTGTTTTCCCAACCCTCCCACCCTTTTCTTTATGGAGCCAGAAATTCTCAAATGAAATATCCACTTTATTCACATGATGTTTCTTCATTCTTTTCCACCAATGTTCTTATCCGGTGATTTATCGTCAAGATGCTCAGGAGCTTCAAGTTCATCATTCTTAATTCTAACATTCTTCTCTGATGGACTAAATCCAAGCTTCCGTATTGATCATATCCGTGCCTCTTGTTTCACATGTTTTCCAATGTGGGAATTCTTATCCAACGTCTCTCTTGATTATTCAACTCCATATAATTCTTATCCGGGGTGTTCAAGATATCTCGGCAGATTCATGTTTCAATTCTTAATCCGTTCAAGCTATTTTTGAGGATTATCAACTTATTCAAGCCATTTAATTCAACCGGTGCAATATCTCTTAAGTAATCAATTCTCCGGTGTTTCTTTTAAGTGGGCCCTAACCCACAGGTCTTCCCCAGGATCTTACCTGACTCTTCTAATTTTTCCGGAGTTATTATAAAAATTATTTTCAAAGTGTGACGTAAGTATGAATCCCATCAGTCACAGTCCTTCTCCACGACCGCTTTCAAATTCTTTTTCATCATTGGTTCAACCTTTTAATTCTTCATTACGAAGTGCCTATACAATTCATGGTGGTGTATCTCATCGTCTTCTCAGATTTTGAAGACCCAAAGACGAGTTCCTCTTGAATCCTTATCCGTTCTTCCAAGATTCGTGGTTCTAGCTTCATGCCATCCTCATTATTGTTTCGATTGTGAGGAATTATTTTCATACCCATCCAAAGCATTTCATGAATTCTTTTCTTTGTGATCCTCCGAAGGCCATCATTTCAGAATATTTCTTCGTTCTCAGTTTTCAACTTTGTCCTCCAAAATATTATTCATTGATGCCTCTTCGTTCGTCTCCATATTCTACCGGTGCTTTGTCAAGTATTTTTTAATCGGTTCGCGATCTCTTCGTTCTCTTGTAAATTTTCCTCAAGTGCTTATTCTTCCCGGTGGATTATTCTCTTTCTTCACCCAGTCTCAATTCTTACGGTGGTTCGTTCAAGATTACTCTTCCTTGTTATCGTATTAATTCATTTGTTCTTTTCCTAATCCTACCGGTGTTTCGTTGAATATTTATCCAAGGTTGTGCTAGATCTCTCTTTAATTCTTTGCAACGAGAATAAGTAGTATGCCAAATCCGTTGCTTGTCATCAATTTAATTTGGTGAAGGATAAGCATACAATAAATCTTATTCTTATTTCCCTGAAGTGATTAATCTCTTTTTCCAGAGCGTGTTCATCATATCATATTCTCGGTCCTAAGTTGTTCATCTTGTTTTCCGGAGCTCCAAGTTATTTCAATTATATCATTTCAAAGCTCCATCTAATTCACCGCAGGCCTTGAATCTTATTCTTTTCATCTTTCACTTCCCATGCTTTCATTACCGGAGTTCTTCATGGTGGTTCATCATGATTTAATTCATCCTCGAAGTCTTCATCAAGATTCTTGTTGGAGCTCAAGTATTCTCCATCTTGCATTTTGAAGTGCAATTCTTTCTACCTTATCTTTTCAGACGGTGTTATGTCATTCTTGACAATTCCTTCATGTTTTATGATTCACGAGTTATCAAGAATGAGATATTTAAAACCATCATTTTCCTTGTTCAGGAGATCTTTTCAACCCTTCAATTATTCGGAGTTATCTTGGGTTATAATTCACCTAAAAGCTTTCCCTGAGAATTGTTGCTATTATGGTGCTTATAAATGACCCAAATTCTTCATTTATCCACTCGATGAAAGAAGTTTTTCATATCTACGTTGATCTCAATCCAATCTATTGTTTCCCGTTAGTGGTTGGTTGTCACCTCATAATTTTGAGATGTTTTCCATAAGCCCACAACAAGTTTATTCGTTTTGCTGTTGATTTTCCATCAACCCCATTCAACCCTTCTTCGTAAGGATGCTCTTTCAAATTCAATTTTGAGAGAAGTTGTCATATTTTTTTCCTCCGTTCATTTCTTTCATTGATCTATATTCTATTCTTTCATTTCGAAGGCATTGTGATATTGCTCTCTTTGACCATCTTCTCATTTTTATCAAGATCATATTCTTCCCTTGCTTGTCTATTTAACCGGAATGTCGTGTCCTCCATTCAAGTTCCGTCATCTATCTAGCTTTTCCTCTCTTTTCAACCAGAGTGCTGTTTGAATCCTTCTTATCCCTTGTGCCATTCTTTCAATTGTTTCGGAGGCAATGTGTTGTTGATTTCATCAAGTATCATTCCATCTCCTCAAGCTCATGTTAATTCCTTCCATTTTCAGACGGGGTGCTGTCCAAATTATGTCATTCTTATTCCTTGGCTATACCATTGCAGTTTCATATTCGTTTGGTTCGTAAGCTCTTGTTTCATGTCATTCAACCTACAAAGTTCTCATTATGTTCCTTGTTCCTCCTTTTTACCGGAGTGCTCTTAACTTTGTTCATCTCCGTTGTATTCTTTCTTTCAAGATTGTTCAACCTCTCAAGGTTCGTGGTTTCACTCGTTTGTCGAAGAAGCAACTTGTTTTTACCTCTTCTTTTCCGTTTTTATCCGGTGCCATCTCCAGGATCTCGGGTCGAGATCCTCTGTTAGTGTGGGAGAGTTGTGACGCCCGAAGACCGACGTCCCAGAAGATTCCAGATGTTCCGGGTTCTCCCATGTGTTTCATTTGTGCTTGTGTTATTTATTTTGCATTGCATCATGTCATCATGTCAAAATTCTTTTAAATTTCTATATAAATTGTGTGGATCTTCGATCCATTTAAATTGAGGGAAGAGTGACTTCTCTTTATAACATATCCTCCTAATAATTATGGAGCTATTATAATTAATCCATTAATTTGGAATATCCAAACACACTTGCAATTAATTCTCTTGCCTTTGTTATCTTAATTCCCGGCCTCAGACTTGTCCTCAAATTCTAGCCCATTTGGATTTCTTCTAAAGGGTTTTCTAAATTCAAATAGTTTGACTTTTATTCAAACTTGTTTGAATTTTCATCTTCCATAACCTTCCAACATTTTTATAAATGTCCTTACATTTTTGTGAGTCCGGGAAGATAATCCCCATGCCCAATTCTTTCCTTAACCCTCTCTTTCTTTTCTTCTCTCTTATTCTTTTCTTCTAAAAGAATATGAGGGGGAGAGAGAGAGCTGAGCCGGGCTGCATCTTTCCACCTCCAGTCCGGCCCATTGCACTAAGGCCTCCTAGGACCAATCCTTTCCTAACCCTAGCGATGCCAGCATCCCAGTCGCTCCCTCATCTCCCTCCCGAGCCGCCGCCAGCCCCTCGTCCCTCTCGTCCCTTTCCCCACACCGAGCCTCTCCCTCTTCTCGAGCCCCCGCACCTCTCCTTCCTCTCGCTCTCCCGCATTGCATGCTCGATCCCGCGCCTCCTCGAGGACGCCGGCAAGCCTGCGCCTCCTCCAGTGCATCTCCAACGCCGCCGCCTCCCTGCTACCTCCGATCCGTGCCGCCGGACGACGACGCGCCGGAGCTCGCGGGCTCCCCCGCGCGGAGCCGCGCCGTCCCTCGCCCCGCTCGCCGCTCTGCAGCGCCCCGCACGGCTCCATGCCTCACAGCCGCCACCTTTGTGATCCTCCGCGCCGACCTCGAGAGCCATCGAAGGCCGAAGCCCGGCCGGCCAGGAGCTCCACCGCCTCGACCAGCGCCGCCGCCCCTCCGCGTCGTCCCTGAGTGCCTCCACTTGCTGCTTCAACTGTCGCCTAACAAGAGCTCCGCCGCGGGAACCAAGGCCGCAGCTACTCTGCCGTGCGCAACCTATTGTTGCTGCCATGTCTCTGTCCAAGGCCATCTTCATTATTTTTTCGCCAAGATACCATGTACCATGACGCCCGAAGGCATCAGATCAAGTTCATCTTTGAAACGAGTACGACTACACGGCGTTGCGTCAAGTTCCTCTACCGTGTCTCCGGAATCGTCAAGACCGTCCCGGATCTCGCCAAGTACCATGACGATATGTGTACGTCTATCGCCGCCATGGAATTGCCAAGACGACAAGTACCCCAACGACGCGTCAAGTACCTCGACGAACCGAACATCTACGGGAACTTGAACATCTACGAAACGTGTACCACGACCCGCGAGTACCACTAGTTCCTCTACGACCTCGAACCGCCCCGAAACGAACGTTCCGAAGGTATAACCCCGAGACAATGACCCGTGGACTGCATGTGTTGTATGAGATGAATCGGATGTCTGCATCGTGTCCGTTGTGCCCTCGTTTGCCTTGGTGGCGACCCTGGGAACCCGGTGACGGGATCACCCCACCTTTCATCTTGTTCGACTCGCTCACGCTACCTTGCTTTTGCACCGGCATCTCGACGAGTGTCGGATCATCGGAACGTTGTCGTGGCATCATATCCGTTTTCGCCGCCACGACCCTCTTTTCTTTCCGTCGTGGCGACAAATACTCCTTATCTTCTTCATGTCAACTTTTCTTATAAAATTGCATAAAACTTGATCATGTCATCCGCATCATGTTAACAACATTAAAATGTGTGAATTGTTGTTTGCTTAAAATTGCTAAACATGCATATGGGGATTTCCGGAATTGTTGTTGTAGTTTCCGGCCTCATTTAAACTTGTTGCCATGTATTGCATCATATGTAGACTTGTGTTGTTCTTGTGTGCTTCCTACCTTGCTATGTATTGCATCATATATAGACTTGCTGTGCATCATATGTAGACTTGTCTTGCATCCTACTTGGTTGAGCATATTGTCATGTTGCTTGTGTTGTTTTTCTGTGCTTCCTACCTTGCCATGTATTGCTTCCTGTATAAACTTGTCATGCATCATACCTTGCCATGTATTGCATCATATAGACTTGTGTTGTTTTTCTGTGCTTCCTACCTCGCCATGTTTTGCTTCCTGTATAGACTTGTAGTGCATGCTATGTAGACTTGTGTTGCATCATACTTGATTGAGCATATTGTCATGTCTCGTGTGGTGTGTTTACCGTGTTGCTTGTTTCTTTCCGGTTTGCTTCCCTCGTTAGCTTCGGGTTCGTCCCGGAGTTGTGAGGTTCGGTTTGACTACTTCATGGATCCGTTCTTCTTCCTTGCGGGATCTCAGGCAAGATGATCATACCCTTGGATACCTTTACTACCATTGCCATGCTTAGTCGTCTCTATGCTATCGTTACATGTCGCGCTACCCATATTTTATTTCAGCCTCTCCTTGTTGCCATGAAACCTCTAACCTTTTGACACCTTCCTAGCAAAACCACTATTTGGCTATGTTACCCGCTTGCTCAGCCCCTCTTATAGCATTGTTAGTTGCAGGTGAAGATGAGGATCGTTCCAGGAGGGAACTTTTTGTTGGAATATCACAATATCTATTATTATTATTAAACACACCTATATAATGGGCATGGGTGGAAGGCTTGGCCTTTTGCTCGATGTTTTGTTCCACTCATGCCACCTTAGGCGCCGATAAACCGACATTATGTTCGTTGATTTTGCGTTCCTTACACGGTTGGGTATAAGGCGACCCCTTGACACTTCGTCTTTGAATAAAACTCCTCCAGCAAGGCCCAACATTGGTTTTAATTTGCCTCATAATAACAACTTAATTAATTAATTTGCATAAGGGGGACGCTCCTTGGAGATTCTTTTCTACATAGCAGGAGGGCCAGTGCTGATGGTGTTGGTCCCAAACGGGGGTGCTGCGGGGCCACCTTGGGGAAACCCGAGGGCTGGTTTTACTCATAGCTTCTCCCATCCGGTTGTGGCCTGAGACGAGATACGCGCGGCTACTATCAGGGTGTCGGCACGCCGGGAGGTCTTGCTGGACTTGTTTTATCATTGTCGAAATGTCTTGTGCACCGGGATACCGAGCTTGATCGGATTTCCCTAAGATAAGGGGTGATGATATTATATTTATCACTTCAGCTGATCGTGAGAGCTTGTGATGGGCTAAGTTGGGACACCCCTGCAGGGTTATGATCTTTCGAAAGCTGTGCCCGCGGTTATGTAGCAGATTGGAATTTGTTAATGTCCGGTTGTAGAAAACTTGACAGAGGATCCGAAGTAAAACACACAACTGTGTGAGTAACCGTGACTGTCTCTTTTCACTTTGAGAAGGGAACACGGTGGGGTTATGTTTGACTCGAAGGTAGTTCAGGATCTTTAGTGATCACTACTAGTTTGCGACCGTTTGCGTAGATGCTCATCTTATTCTTGTACTCATAAGTTAGCCACCACATTATGCTTACCGCTGCTGCAACCCCACCACTTTACCTCTTCCTACCCATAAAGCTTTGCTAGTCTTGATACCCATGGTTATGGGATTGCTGAGTCCTCGTGGCTCACAGATACTACAACACCAGATGCAGGTTCAGCTGAGATTGACGCAGGAGATGGGTCAGAACTTCTAGGAGTTCCATGAAGAGCGTGGCCGTATGCTTGTGACGTTTTCGACGATCAGTAGTGGTTTCTACTAGGGGCGATTCGGACCTGTGGCTTTATGTTTTTGGTATCTTTCTTTTGGATCTTCGCCCGTAGTCGGGTTGTGATGTTTTGAATGATGTTTTGCTTATGAAATGTATTGTGTGACGTGGCGAGTGTAAGCCAACTATCCTTTTGCAATTTCATCCCTATTTTTACATGAGTCGTGCAAAGATACCAAACTTGAGATCATTCTAGAATGAGCTTATACCTTTAAGTCGTGCCTCGACACGTAGGAGGTATAATCCCATCCTGGGCATTACACCAGGAGCCAGATACCACTTCCGACTACTACTACTAACCCGACGGTGCCTACTACTACGTGGAGACCGCCGACAACCAGGAGTAGTTAGGAGGCTCCCAGGCAGGAGGCCTTGCCTTTCCGATCGATGTTGCTTTTGTGTTAGCCTTCTTATGGAAAACTTGTTTAACTTATGTCTGTACTCAGATATTGTTGCTTCCGCTGGCTCGTTTGCTTCGCGCTGATCTATTCGAGCCCTCGAAGCCCCTGGCTTGTAATATAAAGCTTGTATAACTTAAATTTGTGTCTAGAGTTGTGTTGTGATATCTTCCCGTGAGTCCCTGATCTTGGTCGTACACATTTGCGTGCATGATTAGTGTATGGTCAAATCGGGGGAGTCACAAGGTAATATGGTATTGTTGGATCCAGGTAAGACACCAAGCTTTGTAGCTACATGGGAGGCATAAATTCCTCCATATAAGTCACCATCACCCGTGTTGCGGTGCAACCAACGTGTAATAATTGCCCCAAGATTATAATGTTCAATGCTTGTTAAGGCAGCATGAACAATGCTCAAGTCACGAGCACCAAGTGCATTGCAATCTTGCTTACCAACAATACACTTCCCATTAAAAAGTGCAAAGTATCGAATAGAGGAAAAATGAATGCTTTTTTATTCTAGCTTGCGTAACTCCCCTATCCTCACCATTGCAAAGAATACGAAGAAACATTTCATAATCAGATTTCTGCGATTCGCCAAGCGAGCCCCGATATGGAATTTTGCATGCATCACCGAATTCTTCTAGAGACATACCGCTTGTGTATGACTTGTGGGCAAAACGGTTGGATTTGTTGAAGGAAATATGCCCTAGAGGCAATAATAAAGATGTTATTTGTATTTCCTTATATCATGTCTTTTATTCATGCTAGAATTGTATTAACCGAAAACTAGATACATGTGTGAATACATAGACAAAATAGTATGTCCCTAGTATGCCTCTACTAGGCTAGCTCATTGATCAAAGATGGCTATGTTTCCTAGCCATAGACATGAGTTGTCATTTGATCAACGGGATCACATCATTAGGAGAATGATGTGATGGACTAGACCCATCCGTTAGCATAGCACTATGATCGTTTAGTTTTACTGCTATTGCTTTCTTCATGACTTATACATGTTCCTATGACTATGAGATTATGCAACTCCCGAATTACCGTAGGAACACCTTGTGTGCTATCAAACGTCACAACGTAACTGGGTGATCATAAAGATGCTCTACAAGTGTCTCCGAAAGTATTCGTGGTGTTGGCATAGATCAAGACTAGGATTTGTCACTCCGAGTGTCGGAGAGGTATCTCTGGGCCCTCTCGGTAACACACATCATAATAAGCCTTGCAAGCAAAAGACTAATGAGTTAGTCATGAGATGATGTATTACGGAACGAGTAAAGAGACTTGCCGGTAACGAGATTGAACTAGGTATAGAGATACCGACGATCGAATCTCGGGCAAGTAACATACCGATGATAAAAGGAACAACGTATGTTGTTATGCGGTTTGACCGATAAAGGTATTCGTAGAATATGTAGGAGCTAATATGAGCATCCAGGTTCCGCTATTGGTTATTGACCGGAGATGAGTCTCGGTCATTTCTACATAGTTCTCGAACCCGTAGGGTCCGCACGCTTAACGTTTGATGACGATCGGTATTATGAGTTTATGAGTATTGATGTACCGAAGGTAGTTCGGAGTCCCGGATGAGATCACGGACATGACGAGGAGTCTCGGAATGTCCGAGACGTAAAGATTGATATATTGGACGACTATATTCGGACACCGGAAGTGTTCTGGAAAGTTTCAGAATTTACCGGAGTGCCGGGGGGGTTACCGGAACCCCCCGGGAGAATAATGGGCCCTGGTGGGCCATAGGGGAGAGAGAGGGCAGCAGCCAGGAGGTGGCGCGCCCCCTCTCTAGGGGTAGCCCGAATAGGACTAGGGGAGGGGGGCGCGGCCCCTCTTTCCCTCTCCCTCTCCCTCTCCTTCCTTCCCCCTCTCCTTCTTGGTGGACTCCTACTAGGAATAGGATTGTAGGATTGCAATCCTATTCCTAGTAGGATTGCCTCTCTAGCCGCACCATAGAGGGCCGGCCGGTCTCCCCCCTTGCTCCTTTATATACGGGGGCAGGGGGCACCCAAAGACACACAAGTTGAATTGTTTTAGCCGTGTGCGGTGCCCCCTCCACAGAAACACACCTCGGTCATACCGTTGAAGTGCTTAGGAGAAGCCCTGCGCCGGTAGATACATCATATCCGTCACCACGCCGTCGTGCTGACGAAACTCTCCCATGAAGCTCAACTGGATCAAGAGCTCGTGGGACGTCATCAAGCTGAACGTGTGCTGAACGCGGAGGTGCCATACGTTCGATGCTTGATCGGTTGGATCGCGAAGAAGTTTGACTACATCAACCGCGTCACTTGACGCTTCCGCTCCCGGTCTACGAGGGTACGTAGACACACTCTCCCCTCTCGTTGCTATGCATCTAGTAGATAGATCTTGCGTGATCGTAGGAAAATTTTAAAATACTACGTTCCCCAACAGTGGCATCATGAGCCAGGGCTATGCGTAGATGATATGCACGAGTAGAACACAATGAGTTGTGGGCGATACTAGTCATACTGCTTACCAGCATGTCATACTTTGCTTCGGCGGTATTGTGAGATGAAGCGGCCTGGACCGACATTACGCGTACGCTTACGCAAGACTGGTTTCACCGTTATGAGCACTCGTTGCTTAAAGGTGACTGGCGGGTGTCTGTCTCTCTCACTTAGCTGAATCAAGTGTGGCTACACCCGGTCCTTGTGAAGGTTAAAACAGCACATACTTGACGAAACATCGTTGTGGTTTTGTATGCGTAGGTAAGAACGGTTCTTGCTAAGCCCGTAGCAGCCACGTAAAACTTTCAACAACAAAGTAGAGGACGTCTAACTTGTTTTTGCAGGGCATGTTGTGATGTGATATGGTCAAGACATGATGAGATATACGGTTTTGTATGAGATGATCATGTTTTGTAATGTTATCGGCAACTGGCAGGAGCCATATGGTTGTTGCTTTATTGTATGAAATGCAATCGCCATGTAATTGCTTTACTTTATCACTAAGCGGTAGCGATAGTCGTAGACGCAATAGTTGGCGAGACGACAACGATGCTACGATGGAGATCAAGGTGTCGCACCGGTGACGAAGGTGATCATGACGGTGCTTTGGAGATGGAGATCAAAAGCACAAGATGATGATGGCCATATCATGTCACATATTTTGATTGCATGTGATGTTTATCTTATTATGCTTCTTATTTTGCTTAGAACGACGGTAGCATTATAAGATGATCCCTTACTAAATTTCAAGGTATAAGTGTTCTCCCTGAGTATGCACCGTTGTGAAAGTTCGTCGTGCCGAGACACCACGTGATGATCGGGTGTGATAAGCTCTACGTTCAAATACAACGGGTGTAAGCCAGTTTTGCACACGCAGAATACTCGGGTTAAACTTGACGAGCCTAGCATATGCAGATATGGCCTCGGAACACTGGAGACCGAAAGGTCGAGCGTGAATCATATAGTAGATATGATCAACATAAGATGTTCACCATTGAAACTACTCCATCTCAAGTGATGATCGGACATGGTTTAGTTGATTTGGATCACGTGATCATTTAGATGACCGGAGGGATGTCTATCTAAGTGGGAGTTCTTTAAGTAATATGATTAAATTGAACTTTAATTTATCATGAACTTAGTCCTGATAGTTTTTGCATATCTATGTTGTTTTAGATCAATGGCCCGTGCTACCGTTCCTTTGATTTTTAATGCATTCCTAGAGAAAGCTAAGTTGAAAGATGATGGTAGCAATTACACGGACTGGGTCCGTAACTTGAGGATTATCCTCATTGCTGCACAGAAGAATTATGTCCTTGAAGCACCGCTAGGTGACAAGCCCCCTCCCGCTAATGTAGACGCTTTGAACGTCTGGCAGACGCGGTCTGATGACTACACGATAGTTCAGTGTGCCATGCTTTACGGCTTAGAACCGGGACTTCAACGACATTTTGAACGTCATGGACCATATGAGATGTTCCAAGAGTTGAAGTTAATATTTCAAGCAAATGCCCGGATTGAGAAATATGAGATTTCCAATAAGTTCTACAGCTGCAAGATGGAGGAGAATAGTTCTATCAGTGAACACTTGCTCAGAATGTCTGGGTACTACAATCATATGACTCAACTTGGTTGCAAAGTTGACGAGGATAGTGTTATTGATAGAGTTCTTCAATCACTGCCACCAAGCTATAAAGGCTTCGTGATGAACTATAATATGCAAGGGATGCAAAAGACAATTCCCGAGCTCTTCGCTATGCTCAAGGCTGCGGAGGTAGAAATCAAAAAGGAGCATCAAGTGTTGATGGTTAACAAGACCACTAGTTTCAAGAAAAAGGGCAAGGGAAAGAAGGGGAACTTCAAGAAGAATAGCAAGACAGTTGCTACTCCCGTGAAGAAACCCAAGTCTGGAGCCAAGCCTGAAACTGAGTGCTTCTACTGCAAAGGGACTGGACACTGGAAGCGGAGCTGCCCCAAGTATTTGGCGGATAAGAAGGATGGCAAGGTGAACAAAGGTATATGTGATATACATGTTATTGATGTGTACCTTACTAATGCTCGTAGTAGCACCTGGGTATTTGATACCGGTTCGGTTGCTAATATTTGTAACTCGAAACAGGGACTACTGATTAAACGAAGATTGGCTAAGGACGAGGTGACGATGCGCGTGGGAAATGGTTCCAAAGTCGATGTGATCGCCGTCGGCACGCTACCTCTACATCTACCTTCGGGATTAGTTTTAGACCTAAATAATTGTTGTTTGGTGCCAGCGTGGAGCATGAACATTATATCTGGATCTTGTTTGTTGCGATACAGTTATTCATTTAAATCAGAGAATAATGATTGTTCTATTTTTATGAATAATATCTTTTATGGTCATGCACCCTTGAAGAGTGGTCTATTCTTATTGGATCTCGATTGTAGTGATACACATATTCATAATATTGAAGCCAAAAGATGCAAGGTTAATAATGATAGTGCAACTTATTTGTGGCAGTGCCGTTTAGGTCATATTGGTGTAAAACGCATGAAGAAACTCCATAGTGATGGACTTTTGGAATCACTTAATTATGAATCACTTGGTGCTTGCGAACCATGCCTCATGGGCAAGATGACTAAAACTCCGTTCTTCGGAACCATGGAGCGAGCAACAGATTTGTTGGAAATCATACATACTGATGTATGTGGGCCAATGAGTGTTGAAGCTCACGGTGGGTATCGTTATTTTCTGACCTTCACTGATGATTTAAGCAGATATGGGTATATCTACTTAATGAAGCACAAGTCTAAAACATTTGAAAAGTTCAAAGAATTTCAGAGTGAAGTAGAGAATCATCGTAACAAGAAAATAAAGTTTCTACGATCTGATCGTGGAGGAGAATATTTGAGTTACGAGTTTGGTCCTCATTTGAAACAATGTGGAATAGTTTCACAACTCACGCCACCCGGAACACCACAGCGTAATGGTGTGTCCGAACGTCATAACCGTACTTTATTGGATATGGTGCGATCTATGATGTCTCTTACCGATTTACCACTATTGTTTTTGGGTTATGCTTTAGAGACAGCTGCATTCACGTTAAATAGGGCACCATCTAAATTCGTTGAGACGACACCTTATGAACTATGGTTTGGCAAGAAACCAAAGTTGTCATTTCTTAAAGTTTGGGGCTGCGATGCTTATGTGAAAAAGCTTCAACCTGATAAGCTCGAACCCAAATCGGAGAAATGTGTCTTCATAGGATATCCAAAAGAGACTGTTGGGTACACCTTCTATCACATATCCGAAGGCAAGATATTCGTTGCTAAGAATGGATCCTTTCTGGAGAAGGAGTTTCTCTCGAAAGAAGTGAGTGAGAGGAAAGTAGAACTTGATGAGGTAATTGTACCTTCTCCTGAATTGGAAAGTAGTACATCACAGAAAATTGTTCCAGTGATTCCTACACCAATCAGTGAGGAAGCTAATGATGATGATCATGAAACTTCAGATCAAGTTTCTGCTGAACGTCGTAGATCAACCAGAGTACGTTCCGCACCAGAGTGGTACGGCAACCCAGTTCTGGAAGTCATGTTACTAGACCATGATGAACCTACGAACTATGAGGAAGCGACGATGAGCCCAGATTCCGCAAAATGGCTTGAGGCCATGAAATCTGAGATGGGATCCATGTATGAGAACAAAGTGTGGACTTTGGTTGACTTGCCCGATGATCGGCAAGCCATCGAAAATAAATGGATCTTCAAGAGGAAGACCGACGCAGATGGTAATGTTACTGTTTACAAAGCTCGACTTGTTGCGAAAGGGTTTTGACAAGTTCAAGGAGTTGACTACGATGAGACTTTCTCACCTGTAGCGATGCTTAAGTCTGTCCGAATCATGTTAGCAATTGCCGCATTTTATGATTATGAAATCTGGCAAATGGATGTCAAAACTGCATTCCTAAATGGATATCTCAAAGAAGAGTTGTATATGATGCAACCAAAAGGTTTTGTCGATCCAAAAGGTGCTAACAAAGTATGCAAGCTCCAGCGATCCATCTATGGGCTGGTGCAAGCATCTCGGAGTTGGAATATACGCTTTGATGAGGTAATCAAAGCATATGGTTTTATACAGACTTTTGGAGAAGCCTGTATTTACAAGAAAGTGAGTGGGAGCCCTGTAGCATTTCTAATAATATATGTGGATGACATATTGTTGATTGGAAATGATATAGAATTTCTGGATAGCATAAAAGGATACTTGAATAACAGTTTTTCAATGAAAGACCTCGATGAAGCTACTTATATATTAGGAATCAAGATCTATAGAGATAGATCAAGACGCTTAATTGGACTTTCACAAAGCACATACCTTGATAAAGTTTTGAAGAAGTTCAAAAATGGATCAGTCAAAGAAAGGGTTCTTGCATGTGTTACATGGTATGAAGTTGAGTAAGACTCAATGCCCGACCACTGCAGAAGATAGAGAGAAAATGAAAGTCATTCCCTATGCCTCAGCCATATGATCTATCATGTATGCAATGCTGTGTACCAGACCTGATGTGTGCCTTGCTATAAGTCTAGCAGAGAGGTACCAAAGTAATCCAGGAGTGGATCACTGGACAGCAGTCAAGAACATCCTGAAATACCTCAAAAGGACAAAGGATATGTTTCTCGTATATGGAGGTGACAAAGAGCTCGTCGTAAACGGTTACGTCGATTCTAGCTTTGACACTGATCCGGATGACTCTAAGTCACAAACCGGATATGTATTTTTATTGAACGGTGGAGCTGTCAGTTGGTGCAGTTCCAAGCAGAGCGTCGTGGCGGGATCTACGTGTGAAGCGGAATACATAGCTGCTTCGGAAGCAGCAAATAAAGGAGTCTGGATAAAGGAGTTCATATCCGATCTAGGTGTAATACCTAGTGCATCGGGTCCAATGAAAATCTTTTGTGACAACACTGGAGCAATAGCCTTGGCAAATGAATCCAGGTTTCATAAGAGAACAAAGCACATCAAAAGACGCTTCAATTCCACCCACGATCTAGTCAAGGAGGGAGACATAGAGATTTGCAAGATACATACGGATCTGAATGTTGCAGACCCGTTGACTAAGCCTCTTCCACGGGTAAAACATGATCAGCACTAGGATTCCATGGGTGTGAGGATCATCACTTTGTAATCTAGATTATTGACTCTAGTTCAAGTGGGATACTGAAGGAAATATGCCCTAGAGGCAATAATAAAGATGTTATTTGTATTTCCTTATATCATGATAAATGTCTTTTATTCATGCTTCGGGAATAATGCTGTAAGGGAACCCCAGAGGAAATAATGCACTAACAGGTTTGGGTATAATGATAGATGATGGTAGCAATTACACGGACTGGGTCCGTAACTTGATACATGTGTGAATACATAGACAAAATAGTATGTCCCTAGTATGCCTCTACTAGACTAGCTCATTGATCAAAGATGGCTATGTTTCCTAGCCATAGACATGAGTTGTCATTTGATCAACGGGATCACATCATTAGGAGAATGATGTGATGGACTAGACCCATCCGTTAGCATAGCACTATGATCGTTTAGTTTTACTGCTATTGCTTTCTTCATGACTTATACATGTTCCTATGACTATGAGATTATGCAACTCCCGAATACTGTAGGAACACCTTGTGTGCTATCAAATGTCACAACGTAACTGGGTGATCATAAAGATGCTCTACAGGTGTCTCCGAAAGTATTCGTGGTGTTGGCATAGATCAAGACTAGGATTTGTCACTCCGAGTGTCGGAGAGGTATCTCTGGGCCCTCTCGGTAACACACATCATAATAAGCCTTGCAAGCAAAAGACTAATGAGTTAGTCACGAGGTGATGTATTACGGAACGAGTAAAGAGACTTGCCGGTAACGAGATTGAACTAGGTATAGAGATACTGACGATCGAATCTCGGGCAAGTAACATATCGATGATAAAAGGAACAACGTATGTTGTTATGCGGTTTGACCGATAAAGATCTTCGTATAATATGTAGGAGCTAATATGAGCATCCAGGTTCCGCTATTGGTTATTGACCGGAGATGAGTCTCGGTCATGTCTACATAGTTCTCGAACCCGTAGGGTCCGCACGCTTAATGTTTGATGACGATCGGTATTATGAGTTTATGAGTATTGATGTACCGAAGGTAGTTCGGAGTCCCGGATGAGATCACGGACATGACGAGGAGTCTCGGAATGTCCGAGACGCAAAGATTGATATATTAGTCGACTATATTCGGACACCGGAAGTGTTCTGGAAAGTTTTGGAATTTACCGGAGTGTCGGGGGGGGGGGGGGGGGTG